>OY757941.1:58857460-59007460 GCA_963585895.1 Sepioteuthis lessoniana
TGGTATATCAACCATTGTACGTTATTTAATGCCAAATCCTCTTTATATATTAAATATATAGGGTTTATATATGAAATATATAGGATTCGGTTGGGTTGGGTTTTATAGCATATCAACCTTTGTGGGTGATTTAATGCCAAATATTCTTTATTTATACGTGATTTGGTTAGGTTTTATGGCATATCAATCTTTGTGGGTTATTTAATGCCAAATCTTCTTTATATATATTTACATATATGATTTAGTTTGGTTGGGTTTATGGCATATTAACCTTTGTGGGTTATTTAATGCCAAATCTTCTTTATATATATATATATATATATATATATATTAAATATATATGATTTGGTTTGGTTGGGTTTTATCGCATATCAATCATTGTAGGTTATTTTATGCTAAATCCTCTTTATGCATATATATTAAATATATATGATTTGCTTTAGATGGGTTTTTCTTATCTTCGGCCAGGGGTATTTTACGTTTCTTTACATATACGCAAAACACAACCGAGAGGGTGGAAGAAAAGAACAAACAAACAAACACGGGCTCGGGTTAGCTGCAAGCATAAGAGGGGGGAAGTCCGTGACACTTTTTGTGCATTCTGCGAGCTAACGTGAGCGTGTACACGAGCGAAAACTTACAAAGTCACAAGCAATGCTGACATCTTCTCATGTTGGTTAACCCGGCCTCTGTAGGTCAACAGGTCTTAGCAGTCGTCTTTCTGACTTCTGTTCTTCTCTCTTCTCTGCCCTGCTTTCATCTTCGGAGACCTCCTTCTGCCGACTGGTCTCTGCTGCTCCCTTCTGCTGACTGTTCTCTGGGACTTTCTTTCCCTCGTCCTTTTGGTCTCATAGGAGATTCCGCGCATAAGCCATTTGTGTGGGTTTCGCGCCAAAACAGACAAAGGGATCGTCTGACTGGCACCCCCCACAACGAATGCTCAACATCGTGTCACCATTTCAAGTAATAATAATTACTTGAAATTATACAACAGGTTGCAAACAAATGATTATTGTTGAAATAATTACCTGAAACCATATAATTGCCAACAATGTTCTTATTATTAAATAGAAATAATTACCGGAAACCATATAGTTGCAAACAAATGGTTATTGTTGAATAGATATAATTACGTGAAACCATATAATTGTAATCTTAAGTCAGCCCTGTTTGTTTGAAAATCAAATATCGTTAACTAGTGAACTGGTTAGAGTAACTAAAACTCAGATGTCATGTTGTTAGGTCATGTGATAAACTCCTAGAAGAATTCGTTATGTTCATCTAAGAAATTGGCTCCTTTGTCAGGCGTGGTAACTCATGTCTTTTGTGTTCTTTACTTACTTGGATCAAAATTGAAACAACTTCAAAGGAACGGTCAAATCCGCGGAGTAAGTTTATCAATATGTTCATTGTTAGTTTCTTATATACAAAGAATATAAAAGAATCGATTTAGAAAGTTCTTCCCTGACAGTATTTAATTTTGGCCTTTTATCCTTAATCTATTTCCAACCGACTCTCTTCAGACTAAAGAAAGGGATCAAATAATGAATGCATTTTGACGATATCTGTCTACACCCAAGAGACTCCACCCCCAGCTGGATCAATCGAAAGGTCGATTTCTTCAAGGGGAAAAAACTCCAATTACTTTGACCACCCAAGAAGAAATCTTGAAAAAAAAATTTTTTTTGGCTACTCTTCAAATCTAAACATATGTTTGAAATCAGATAATTTGGTGCTTATCAACCCTTAAATTTTTTCCCCTTTTTCTCGTCAACTTGAATGTACGCGACTAGGAGGTCAATTTTACACCAATTCGATGGTGGTCAGATTTAAAAAATCATGATCTAATTTTAATGCTCCATACACACCATTTGCGTACCTGCATGCAGTCACCCCTACCCGATAACAGGGTGGTAGACTGTCACATGATTATTTGTATTAGATAGGAATACTTGAAACGATGTGATTGTATATAAATAATTAATATTAGATAGGAATGCTTGAAAACATATAAATGGAGATCATTTGTATTAGGAACAGTAATCTAAGCATTTTTGTTATTATTAGTTTCTTGAAACCATATAACTATGTGCAAACAAATAATTATCTTTAAATTGAAATAATTACTTGAAACCATATAGTATAAGTTGCCACCCCATATATATATATATATATATATATTTGTCGGCCAACTTATTTTATAATATGGTTTCAATGGTACATATATATATATATATATATATATATATGGTTTTAATATATATATATATATATATATATAATCGGCCGATCGGCATAAGGGTTAGTGTTCACCAATGGTCAGGGAGGCCGGGGTTCAATCCCTAGTGATATCATACCAAAGACTCAAAAAATGGCATCTGATGCTTCCTTGCTTAACAATCAGCATTATAAGGTTAAGATTAAGGATAAAAGGCCAAAATTAAATACTGCAAGGGAAAAACTTTCTAAATCGATTCTTTTATTTTCTTTGTATATAAGAAACTAACAATGAACAAGGGTAAGTGGAACAATCCAAGGAAATGAGTAGAGACCTTTTCTATACCTAGGTGTAGTAGCTATTGTAAAGAGTACCTTTGAGTCACCCTCATCTACAGCAAGTCAACCTACTATATATACATAGATACATATAGTTACAAAAATTATTTCGTGTGTCAGGAACTAACCTACTACAGTTTCACCTAAATTCCGATATATATATATATATATATATATATATATATATATATATATATATATATATATGTGTGTGTGTGTGTATTGCTGGTTGTTCTATTCGTGTGTATTCTAGTGTTGTGGCCACTTCAACACTTTTATAAACTTTAATTATTTTTCAAACGATAGTATTGCTTGTATGTATATATGCATCTCTCTTGTTCTTTTTCTCTCTCCCTGTCTCTCTTTCTCTCCCTCTCTCCCTCTCTCTCACTCACTCACCCACTCACTCATTCACTCTCTCTCTTTCTCTCTCTCTCTCTCTCTCTATATATATATATATATAGTAGGTATTATACAATAACTGATGTTTATACAACAGTATTGCTTCTAACAAGGCCTTCATCAGATGATGACTCTGGGTTCAGGCATGGTTTCGGGGCCGAAGCATCATTACCACTAACCCAGAGCACCCCAGCAGTATCTTACGATACCACCAGAATACACACATAAATAGACAAATATATATATATATATATATATATATATATATTTGTCTATTTACGTGTGTATTCTCTTTTTTATAAAATTAATCTATCTTTTTCATTGATAGCATTATAATCTATGTATCTATCTATGCACTTCATGTGGTATAATGATTAGCAAGCTAGATTAACAAATCATTTTTAGTGAGTTCGATTTTTACGAGTCTCTATATTTCTGGCCTTGTGCTACATCTAAGATCAGCTTAGTAAATAAATATTTATCTTCATCTTTATCGTTTAGGACACGTCCATTCTCTTTCTTTTATCTCTCTCTCTCTCTCTCTCTCTCTCTCTCTCTCTCTCTCTCTCTCTCCATATATATATATATATATATATGTATTTGCCACCTCGCGTGTGTATTCTGGTGCTGCAGCCATTTTTACACTTCAAGATTCCTCATCGTGACGAATGTAATTATTCTTGAATAAATTTCGCAATAAAATCGGTGGGAGATTGGACGAATATTGGAAAGGCTTCAAAGAATTGTTTCACTCACGCAATCCCGGATGAATCCATGTTACCCTGCTGTTGTAGCACTCACAGATTTCGACAGTTGACGCCGGACACGCAGCATGAGTTCCGGACGGAACTAATGAAGACTTAGTCACCGGAAGATAAATGCAAAAAGAAATGAATTCAAAGAAAATCAAACATTTATTCTTGGCTTGATCTTTATTTAGTCCAGAACTAAATGTTTTCCTGTTTGATATATTAGGCACAAAATGGCGCCTGTGGATCATCTGAAGATATGTCATTAATGCAGTATTTGAATGCTCTAGTTGAACCACCCGTCTATGTCTGGTAAAAGGTCAAGACTTGGATCATAGATCCAGTAAGACTAACAGATATATGTTTTGAATGTCCTGGGCATGATACTAAACTGTATCTGCTTCAGTCTTGGAGTTTGGGGAATGTGGAGTACCCTTTCATTACCATTACTCTCAGGTCCACTCTAAGCCAGAGTGGTAGTACTATCTCTAGGTTAAATAGAATTCTTCAATCATGTACTAAGGATTATTAGTTATTTGAAAACATACAGCTGTGTAAAAATTGTTTGTATTAGATAGGAATACTTAGTAAATAAAAATACTTATGTTAAATAGCAATAGTTGAAACCATTTAACTGAATGCAAACGAATGAACTCTAACAGCTCGATTAAAAACAAAGCTATCTACGAACCATTCACTTACAAATATATATATATATATATATATATATATATATATATATATATATATATATTGTTCCAGTTAAACCAGAGTTGGGAGTAATTCCATCAGGACAAGAAAACTATTCAAGAGTGAACATCTAAATTTTCCTGGTAAAGAGCTCAATGTAACAGACATTACAGTGCAATAATTTCATTATTAAAAAGCAACAAACCGGTCACATTAGGATTATAAATTTATTTCCATCCTGTTACGCGTTTTTGAAAAATTCAACGACACGAAAAAAAAATTTAACAGGACTTTCCTGGTAAATTTTTTTTCGTATTGTTGAATTTTTCAAAAACGCGTAACAGGATGGAAATAAATTTATAATCCTAATGTGACCGGTTTGTTGTTTTTTCTTAATGAAATATATATATATATATATATATATATAACAAGATTTAATATCAAATAACCAACAAGATTTGATATGCAATAAAACACAGCTAGTCAACCAATCAACCATTTATTAATCCAAAGAATTCTTTCGACAATTCATCTCTGTTTTATTTTCGTTTTTGTTGAAACATTTAAGGAATGTTAAGATCAGTTTGGACACCAACACATAAGTACAGTTGTTGTTTTCCCCTTCTCAATATCGTTAAACTAAATCAAGAATAGAAGTTATACCAGTAAATATTATTTTTCTGTTTTTGTTACGTCCAGCCAATTATGAGTTGTTCTTAAAATCATTTCTTTCAATAAATTATTTTTAGATTTGTATAAACCCAATCCTTCCGCCATGGATAGAATATGACACAAGTTCAATTTTTAAACGCAGTACAGCTAGTTTCATTTTTTAAAAAAAACAGAAGCAAAGATTATCTCTCAGAAGCTATAAGAGACACAGACTTAGCCGATGATCAAGCGCTTCTTGTAAATACACCTGACCTAGCCGGATCCCTATACTACAAAGAATTTGGTTTTAAGTATTCCTATCGAATACAAATAATTTGCACACAGTTGTGTGGTTTTAAGTATTCTTGTCTAATACAAATAATTTGCACACAGTTGTATGGTTTTAAGTATTCCTGGCAAATACAAATAATTTTCACACAGTTGTATGACATCAAGTATTTAAGAATATTTTTATTGGTAATGGATTTCCAAACAGCTTGCATTATTTGTTTTTGGATATTTGTTTCTGGATTGCCTTCTTCAAAAATATATTTATTGCCAATGCTCTACAGGTTTTTGATAGAGAAAATGGTGGTCACATCCAGTGGCAGCTTGTGACACTGGAAATATGGAGTAGACAGTTCCGCATACATCATTTTCTGTTTTCTTGGAATGAGATGTTGACCATTAACATTAAGATTAAGGATTACATTGGTCAACAAAAAAAAAAAAAGATTGAAATCGTATCGAGGCACCAAACATCTTTTGAGATAATTTGAGGTCGATGAAACTGAAAAGAAACATACTTTTTCTTTGTTAGCAACGGTTTTTACTGTACAGAAATGCCTCATTTGTGGAAAAAAAAAGCATTTTTTCACATGTTTTCTGTATATATGATATTGACCGATGGCTGTGTATCACAAAGTAAAATCGTAGGAACGTCTCAATTCGTACTTAAACCAACAAATATGGGTCTGCTTATCGAGAAATATTATTTTTGCAATAACCATCAGATTCTAAGTCTTTAGAATTAAACGTGATTGAATATATAAAGACCAACAAATATTTCATCAAATCCTTAAATAAACAAACAGTAGAAATAAAAATTTGTATTAAATATATTTTATGAATATAAATACGTATATATTTGTGCTGTAAATATTGGGAGAAAAATGGGGGTGCTGCAATTCCATAGTACCGATAGACAAGCCACAATCGATCTGGAGAAAATAGGGGGTGTTACAGTTTCCCAGTGCGAGTAGACGAGCCGCAGCTGATTTGGAGAAAATAGGAGGTGTTACAGTTTCACAGTGCGTGTAGACGAGCCGCAGCTGATTTGGAGAAAATAGGGGGTGTTACAGTTTCCCAGTGTGTGTAGACGAGCCGCAGCTGATTTGGAGAAAATAGGGGGTGTTACAGTTTCCCAGTGCGTGTAGACGAGCCGCAGCTGATTTGGAGAAAATAGTGGGTGTTCCCGTTTCACAGTGCGTGTAGACGAGCCGCAGCTGATTTGGAGAAAATAGGGGGTGTTACAGTTTCCCAGTGTGTGTAGACGAGCCGCAGCTGATTTGGAGAAAATAGAAGGTGTTAGAGTTTCACAGTCCCCGAAGACAAGCATAAACTGATCAAGAGAAAATAGTGGGTCTTACAGTTTCCCAGTGGCTGTGGGACGAGCCACAACCGATCTGGAGAAAATAGTGGGTGTTCCCGTTTCACACTGTCAGTTTGGGAACTTCAACCGATCTGGAGAAAATAGGGGATGTTACTGTTTCACAGTTTCTTTATATCAGCCGCCACTAATCAGGAGAAAATAGGTGGTTTTATAGTTTCGTGGTGCCTGTACCGGAGCTACAACCGATCACGAGAAAATGAAGAATGTTACTGTTTCACAGGGCTTGTAGACAAGCCGCAGCTAGTCTGGAGAAAATAATGGATGTTAGAGTTTCACAGTACCTGTGGCATGAGCCACAACGGATCTGAAGAAAATAGTATGTGTTACAGTTTCACAGACAAGCATCAATTGATCAAGTGAAAATAGGAAATGTTACAGTTTCACAGTGACTGTAGACAAGCCACAACTGATCTGGAGAAAATAACGGGCGTTACAGTTTCATAGTGCCTTTAAACGGGCCACAAATAATTTGGAGAAAACGGGGAATGATACACTTTCACACTGCCTGTAGACCAGCTGCCACTCATCAAGAGAAAATAGGGATATTACAGGTTCACAGTGCCTGTAGACCTGTCAAAACTGATCACGAGAAAATCGGGGACATTACAGTTTCACAGTGTGTGAATACGAGCCACAAATAATTTGGAAAAAATAGGGTATGTTAGAATTTCGCAGTGCCTTCACATGAGTTGCAGCTGATCTGGAGAAAATAGGGAGAATTACAGTTTCACAGTGTCTGTAGACGAACCGTAAATGGTCTGGAGAAAATAGGGGATGTCACAGTTTCATAGTGCTTGTAGTCAAGCCGCAACTGATAAGGGGGAAATAAGGGTGTTACAGTTTCTTGATGTCTGTAGACAAGCATCAACTGGTGAAAAAAAATAGGTGTTCCAGTTTTACAGTGCCTGTAGACTCGCCGCAACTGATTTGGAGAAAATAGTGGGGGATCCAGTTTTCCTGTTCCTGTAGACATGCCGCAACTGATCAAGAGAAAATAGGGGTGTTATGGTTTCAAAGTGCCTGTAGATGATCCACAACTAATCAGGTGATAATAGGGGATGTTAAAGTTTCACAGTGCCGCGGTAGAAGAGCCGCAAAAGATTAGGAGAAAATGGGGCATGTTACAGATTCCCAGTGCGTGTAGACGAGACGCAACTGATCTGGAGAAAATAGGGGGTGTTAAAAGTTTACACTGCCTGTATACCAGCTGCCACTCACCAAGAGAAAATAGGGATATTACAGGTTAACAGTGTCCGTAGACAAGCCAAAACTGATAACGAGAAAATCGGGGATACGAGCCACAAATAATTTGGAGAAAATAGGGGATGTTACAGTTTCACACTGCCTTTAGACAAGCTACCACTGCTCATTAGAAAGTAGGGTGTATTACAGTTTCGCAGTGCCTGTAGACGAGGCACAACTGGTCAGGAGAAAATAGTGAGTGTTATAGTTTCACACGAACAGAATGTGATACATCTTCAATTTGCTCATTTCTCGCCCGAATGGCTATCAGTAAATCTTTGCTACTCTTAAATGAGTCCTTGCATATCTCAACTTTTAATTGGGCTTCCATTCATCACGTAAAAGTCAAAGATTTCCATTTCCTTTGGTCAATTTTGAAGTGGAGCAAAACTATTTTGAAGTCAGTTTTCTTTCTCCTAGACTGGTTGCAACATTTATAGCCCTAATGGCTATGAGTAAATCTTTGCTACTCTTAAATGAGTCCTTGCATATCTCAACTTTTAACTGGGCTTTCATTCATCACGTAAAAGTCAAAGACTTGTAAATTTTCCTTTCGCCAAGTTGTACACTGTATGCATCCAGATTAGTGATAAATTTTTTCACCGTACAATAGACTCTTAGAAGGAATTAAACAACTTTTAATGTTCTTTTATAAAACATTTCAACACTTTTGCCTTGTCACTGTTGTTCAAGAATACTTTATGATTTATGTTACATTTAAACAAATGGAATCGTAGCAATGAAGCATTATCAATAAAATGGCAGCAATTTGTTTTCTGTTGAACGGAACCATGTATTACAACTGCACATCATTGGGTGTGTTAGTTTTGTCAAACTTTTAAACAAATTAAGCTCAAATAGATCCTGTCAATACAAAGATATTTGAAAAAAAAAATTGACTTGTATAAAATGTTTAAACTGCATAAAATATTGGCAACTCTTCCAAATAGCTATGTGTCTATTTTTTCACTCACCATGATGAATTCTAAAGATGATTTTAGAAAGAGGAAAAAAACCCTTTGTTAAGTTATTTACAAGGCTACTTAAGAATTTGTCTTAGACGTGAGGAAGCAGTTGTTTTGGCAACACGTCTTTACTTTGATCTCTGCTATGGATGAATAGACAAAGCAGTTTTACACACACACACACACACACACACACACACACACACACACACACACACACACACACACACACACACACACACACACACACACACATCTCGGTTGATAAATACATTTTGTTCGACGACATGCTTGCTCAAATATTTATAAGTAGGTTAATAAGACACACATACATACACTTGCATCTGCATATTTGTGTTCGTGTTTATGTGTGTGTGCTTGTGTGGATGCACTTGTTGGGACTCACACTATATACATGTCATGCGTGTAAGGTAGAAAACATATATATATATATATATATATATAGAGAGAGAGAGAGAGAGAGACAAAACGAGACATGCATGTATTCTACACATAGACATATACACATACACGTACACAATCACACATACGTACGCAAATGAACACACATATATGGAGAAATATATATATATATATATATATATATATATATATATATATCAGTTGATTAATACCTTTTGTTAGTTGACTTGCACAAATGTTTATGAATTAGTCAATAATATGCACACGTACACGTGTATGTATGTATATGTGTATGTTTGTGTGTTCGTGCACGAGCACTTGTTCGGTCCCACAATACATTCCCGGCGTCATTTAATCTCAGTCAACATTTCACTTTTCTCTCGAGGAAAATCAAAATTGATTGTAAAATCACCTACACGACTTGAGGGCTCCAACATTTAAGTCAAAACTCCGAGTTTCTAAATTTCTTGATCATATGGTAAGTTTTGATGATAACCATTAGATCCTGGTCTGACACTAAACTTCATGTGATAGTGAGGCTCCAGTTCTGGAGAACTGGGTGGTGTGGAGTACCCCTTCATTGTCATTACTTCCCGATCCTCTCTGACCTCGAGTGGAAGTACCTGTTAGAGTACCATGTATGGGTAAAATTGATCTGTTTCGAAAATTATTTCTATTACATAGGAATACTTGATATCATAAAAGTGTGCCTATTAATTATATTAAGAATGATTACTTAAAACTATAATTGTTCGCTAAGGATTATTATTAGTTACCTGAAATCATATGTGTATAAACTATTAGTGTTAGATAGAAATACTAAATACGATATGGGGATGGGACAGTAAAAGAGTTAAGAGTTAAGTTGATTCATTCAATACACCACCTGAAGCTGAGGAGACCCCGTGGAACAATTGTAAAGGATCCGTAGGAAGCGAGTTCGAATTCCAATAACGTTATGACGTTTACATTCGGACTAACACTTTTTGGAAAGGTATGGAGTCCCAGGAATGTATTATTAATGGTCTTCTAAACTGATGGCTTTGGCATTAGATAACCCACGAAGGTTGATAGACCTCTAAACAAAAAACTAGAATAACTTTAGCATTTAACTGTTATCTAAAATCTAAAAAAAGGTCACAAATAGGAAGAAGAGTAGAGTGACCAGAAATGAGAATTAGAGTAGAATGATCACATATGAGATATAGAATAGAAGGATCACATATGAAATGTAGAGTAGAATGATCACATGTGAGTAGAATGATCACATATGGGAAGTAGAGTAAAATGATCTCATATGAGAAGAAGAGTAGAATGATCACATATGAGATGTAGAGTAGAATGATCACATATGAAATGTAGAGTAGAATGATCACATATGAGTAGAATGATCACATATGAGTAGAATGATCACATATGAGAAGTAGAGTAAAATGATCTCATATGAGATGAAGAGTAGAATGATCACATATGAGCAGAATGATCACCTACGAGATGTAGAGAAAAATGATCTCATATGAGATGAAGAGTAGAATGATCACATATGAGAAGTAGAGTAGAATGATCACATATGAGATATAGAGAAGAATGATCACATACAGTAGCGTCCAAAACTAAGGGACAAAATTTTAAAACCTTAGATTTGTTAGAAATAACAACTGTGAAAAGCTGAAATTTTGACAACTGGTAGTCGTTATCATCCATAATAACATACTAAAATTTGAATCATTTGCAAAGGATAGAAAAAGAATTATAACAATTATTTATTTATTTTCAAAATAGGATCGTCCAAAAGTAATGGACAAAATTGAGAAAAACAATGTAATCAGTATGCTATATTCAATTATTTTGATTTCCTCTAAAGAAGAAGTCTTACTTAGTCATTTGTAAACGTTGCATCAGCCGGCACCATGGCGAAACGCCAAAAACTTGATTACTCTGTGAGACAAGCTATTGTGAAGTTACACAAGGAAAAGCACACCATTAGAGAGATTTCAGAGAAAGTGAAACGTTCCAAGAATGTTGTAGGCAGGGTTGTTAAATCCTACAATGATACTGGCAAAATAGTTAATGCTTTTAAAACCGGCGGACCCCACAAAACTTAGGCAAGAGAAGATCGAATAATGCAGCGTATGTCATTAAAGGACCGTTTTAAGTCTTGCACAGAAATTAAAAGGGTTATGAATAGTACCTCATGTGTTAATGTGTCAAGACAGACTGTTTCTAGACGACTGCAAGAAATAGGACTGTTTAATCGAATCCCAAGGAAGAAACCACTTGTTAGTTCGAAGAATAAGAAGAAGAGATTAGAGTTTGCAAACAGGTATGTAATTTGGACATATGGAAATTGGGCAAAAGTATTTTTCAGTGATGAAAGCAAGTTTAATTTATTTGGAAATGATGGAAAAAACAATGTAAAGAGACGTATTGGTGAAAGATTAAGTGCAAAGTGTACTAAGAAAATTGTCAAGTTTGGGGGCGGAAGCGTCATGGTATTTGGAATGTTTTCTAGCCAAGGTACAACGCCTCTTGTCCAGTTACAAACTCGTGTAAACGCGCAGATCTATAAAAACATTGTTCAAGATCATGTAATGCCAATCATACAGAATTCAGGTTTCGATAGGGCTACCTTTATGCAAGATAATCCCCCACGTCACAAGGCAAAGGTGGTAATGAGTTACCTTAGCGAGCAAGATTTCGAAATTATGGATTGGCCACCGCAAAGTCCTGACTTAAATCCAATAGAAAATCTTTGGAAGACCTTCGGAGTGAAAGTTATGGAAAGAAATCCCACTAACACGGAGGATTTGAGGGTGAAGCTTCAAGAAGAATGGTCAAAAATTAGTGTCGAGGATTGTCAAAAACTGATTCGTTCTTGTAGTCGAAGATGTGCAGCTGTCATTGAGAGCAAGGGCTCATTTACTAAATATTGATTGTACATGTATTTTTATTGTTTTTTGGCTGTTTACCTTGTTTTTCTCAATTTTGTCCCTTACTTTTGGACGTTCCAAATTTGAAAATAAATAAATAATTGTTATAAACCTTTTTCAATCCTTTGCAAATGATTCAAATTTTAGTATGTTATTATGGATGATAACGACTACCAGTTGTCAAAATTTCAGCTTTTCAAAGTTGTTATTTCTAACAAATATTAGGTTTTAAAATTTTGTCCCTTAGTTTTGGACGCTACTGTATGTGATGTAGAGTAGAATGATCACACAGGAGTAGAATGATCACATATGAGGAGGTAGAGTAGAATGATCACATATGAGTCGAATGATTACATATGAGAAGTAAAGTAGAATGATCAGATATGAGATGTAGAGTAGAGTGACCACAAATGAGATGTTGAGTAGAATGATCACATATGAGAAGTAGATGTAAAAATATTATTTTTTTTACACTCTCCTCTATTATGGGTGCCGTAAATAAAAACGTGTTAAGGACAAAAATTGAACAAAGGAGGTGTGTGAAATTCTCGGTTTATATTTGTCATTTGTCATTACAATAAAAAAAAGAAAGATTATCACGTTTTTAAAACTGTATTTTACTGAAAAATAAATTGGTTTATTCTTTATTTCTTGGGAAGTGTCTCGTTGTCACGTTTTAGTAAAACAGACATGATAAAGATTTTTTGTTTTGAAATCTGTAAATTGAATAAATTGACTTCGTCGAAAAAATGAAAAAGAAAAACAATTCTCTTAACAACTGATACTTACAATCGACCACACACCCACACACACACTCATCAATTATATATATATATATATATATATATATATATATATACAGTACCCTACAAAAGTCTTCGGTACTTTAGAACATAAATTTTTACTAATCGCCAAAAGTATAAGTCGATGTTTCGCATTGCGTTTTTGACTGATTAAACATTGGTCCTGATGGAGTCATTTCAATACCAAATCCGTATATTTTGTGGTCGCGGTTCTGAATCAGAGAGAAAGACATGAAACCAAAAATGGCCGTGCAAAAGTCTTCGGCCACCCTACATAAACCAAACAAGATACAATATTTTTAAATAGAAAAATATCTATCACGAAAATTTATAACATAATGTTAATTTCAAGAAGTTATAGTACATTGTCAATATTTCGTGTGGTTTTCAATAGGTGAGAATAATTGTTTCAATGCGCCTGGGTAGAGATACGTTCGAATCTTTCATCATCTTCACAGCTATAAACTCGCACCAACTCTTTAAGACTACGTAGATTCTTCTGACGAACTCTTTTCCGGTCTGTCTATTTTTGTACAATGTTATTTAGGTCAAGGTTATGAGATGGCCAATCTTTCGATATGGTAATATCTTCATCAACTAAACGCTGTTGTGTTGCACGCGATCTGTGGCACGTGATCTATGGCACGTGATCTCCGTCATGCTGAAAAATCTCACTTCCCACCAAATTTTGTGCCAAATTGTCCTTCAAAAACTGAATGTACTTGGCATCATTCAATTCTATTTTAACCAACTTTCTTGAACAATCATTTTTTTTGTATATCCCCAAAGGATCTTATCCCCAAACCTCAGTTTTCTTCGTGTAACGTGCGTCATTTCGCTTTCCTAGAGGACTTCGGACAAATTCTTGCTTATCAGATTGTAGCTTCGTCCTAGTTTCATCGCTCAATATGATCCTATTCCTTGTATCTGCATTCCATTTTTCATACCTCTTTGACCAACTTAATCTTTCTTTCAAATACTGATTTCTTAGCAGCAATACACTTCTTCAGTTCATGTTCTTGAAGGAATTATTTTGTGGTATCTACTGACACCAAATTGGACAAATCCCACTCATCCATCTCTTGTCTCACAGTCTTATTTGGCTGAGATTTTGTTGTCCTAATCAGTTTCCCAATCATCCTTTCGGGACGACCACATCTTAGTCGATGTCACTTCTTGAAATTCCGAGTTCCTTCGTTATTGCTCGCTGGTTCATATTCTTAGCCCTCTTCTCTATTTTCATCCTCATCTCTTTGGAAATTTTATAAGAATTTTCACTATATTTAAGAAAATATCGACGTTGTTGGTGGAAAGTATTTGCATATTGGCGGTAGAGCCATTTTTTGTGCTAAAATTTTATCATTTAGAACTTATACTACAAAATATAATGATTAAGTATGGAAATCACTTCAAAGGCCAATGTTTATTCTGTAAAAAACGCAAGGTGAAAAAATCCAGTCAAAAGCTAGTGATTAGAAATTTACAATTGTTAAAAGTGTCCGAAGAATTTTGCATGGTAGTATATATATATATATATATATATATATATATATATATATATATATGTGTGTGTGTGTGTGTGTGTGAGAGGCCAGTTCACTGTATTTAATATTTTGCGATTCGGTTTTTTAATTTTTTTCCGACGACGCCATTTTCTTTAAAATACAAGGTGCGATTGGTAAATTGTTACCATTTTAAATTAATAATTTCGTGCAAACACGTTTTTTGTGTCATGTTTTCTCTATTATGCCGCAAACTAGATTCAGTTGGGCATTGACTGAGGAAGGCAGTACCATGAAACAATGCACTAAACCAGAAATATTGAAACAGCATTCTATATTGGATAGCATTCATGACGAAGCTTTTATTTCTTCACCTCGAGCTATGGGTTAAATAGTATCACTGATGTTCTTCTACAAGATTGGTTTTAGCATTAAATAACCCAGGAAGGTTGATATACCATTAAACAGTGAAACCAACGAAATCCAACTGATAGATTTCAGAGCGCTTGGAATCCAACTGATAGATTTCAAAGCGCTGTGGAAAGTACAAAGGATTCGAAAAGATTTGGATGAATCTAATCTTCTGATAAGAAAAGAACTTCCGAATTTGTTGTTGACAACGACCCCCCCATTAGTCAATCAGGGTCATGAGCATGTCTGTATTTCTTGTCAGGCAGGGATTACCTGAATCGAGAGAGTAACCTTTGAAGACCCTACATTTGGCAACTGGACTGTACCATGCTATACAAGCAGAAGAACTTAATTTTGGTCGTAAGAAAATTTCTGCGACCACATCACCCCTAACTTTTAGCTGCCTAACTTCCCAGATTGTAATTCCCTTGATTATTATTTGTGCAGTGCGGATGAGTGAGTGGTCAAGAAAACTAAAGATGAACTGAAGGCAAGGATTTACCAATTTAAACAAGGAGACCATCAGAAAGGCTTGTAAGAGATTCAACCATGTCCTTCAGACCCTCCGGCCATGATTGAAGCCAATGACAATTTCTTTGACTAAATATAATCTTAAGTATTTCAAGACATTTTCATGCAATTTTGGTTGATATATCTGATAAAATGAAATGTCAGTGTTATTTACGTAATTTAGACAAGTATTTACCCATCTCCCTCTCTCTTTCTCTCTCTCTCAATATATATATATATATATATATATATATATATATATATATATATATATTGTGTGTGTGTGTGCTCGTATCTGTTGATGTAAAGTGGATATAATTGCAGGCATATTCTTTTCATTTGTAAGAGTGACGTATCCCAATATTACCATTAATAAAAATCTATCTGATCGTGGACTTGTAAAATCAGTAATAACAAAATGCCGTTAAATATGCTATAATAATCTCTCTCTCTCTCTCTCTCTCTCTCTCTCTCTCTCTCTCTCTCTCTCTCTCTTTCTTTCTCTCTTTCTGTATATATATATATATATTTCAGAAATTATAGCCAAGCTAAAATGAACATATATTGCGCTGTGAAGACATAAAAACATGTAATTATTCTAAATTTGATTTTTCACTTAATTATAAAATCATTTTTTTTTTATTAAATTACGAAAAATAAACTTAGCTGTTATTCACAAATAAACAATCTATCTATCTATCTATCTATCTATCTATCTAAGTAGAATCGTTTTGGTGGATATATTTCTTTCCAATTAGGTTTTTAATGTTACCATACAGATTAAATTAAAAATATAATTAAATTATGAAATTATTTAAAGAAAATAAGCATAAACATTGGTTTTCATATTTTTCTAATTAAAAGTAAATATTATAGCCAAGATTTCATATATAACATTACCGGACAGTTTTTCCTTTACAAAGAAATAAATATGACAAAAACAAACAAAAAACAAAAAATCAGTAAGCTTACTTTTGGTCTGTGTAAGTATGTGAGCGTATACTTGTGTGCGCTTGTATGTATGTTGACATGTGCGTGAATATATATTTATAAGTACGTATCTATGTATGGGGGCGTTCGAAGCGAAACAGTTATCAATGTATAGACTAAACTCAGCGACTCGTGTTCAAATCCTGAACAAGGTTGTTTGCATTTTCACATTGAGTCCTTTGGAAAGGTATGAATTCAGATATTCTTACTGCTATAGGTAAGTAGTCGGAGAGATTGGGCTCTTTAAGCTTGGTATGGCAACCAGTCTGGGAGAAGGAAAAACTCTAACCAGTTGTTGACCTGGAGAATGATGGGCTTCGTCAAACCAGGTTATGGGACTAGGGATTTGTTTGTATGTAGTTTTGTTCTCTCCTTATTAAACTAAATATTCCAATGAATGGCACAAATCTAGAAGTGGTCATACGTTTGTGTATCTCGGTTGTACGTTGGCTAGATACATATTCTGAAATTTTCTCATTACGATGTCGAAGTCCAGTTCGTTAGCAACCAATATATATATTCTGTGAATTTTTTTTCTACAATAAAAACGTTTAAAAATAATTCGATATATTGCTGTATATATTCCGTAAACAAAATCTATTAACAATTTATAAATTATTACGAAAATACAAACAGTTTTTATTAAGAACATTTTAGTGTAGTATAAAGGAAACGATGCGGTTATTAAGGGAGGAGTTACCGTGGCGTAGTGGTTAACCAGCTGGGCTGCGACTTGATAGTAACTGAGTTCGAACCCTAGTCGCGCTATTGTATACATTTTCAAACCAATACTTTTGGGGAAAGCCTCGAACCCCCCGTTATTCAATAGCCATGGGGAAAATATTAATACAACTGCCTTTCTACAGGAAACGATAAAATTGTCGTCCTAAAGAAAACAACACTACAGCTTTATTTTAAGACTTTTATTGAAAAAAATCAATTCAGCTAAATTGATAATGTAGTAGAGCTGATATCTATTCAATGTAGCCGCCTACAGCCTCAATCACCGCCTCGATACGGATCCGGAACTGGGAGCATGCCTTTTCAACAAGCGCCGGCGGGAGCTCGGCGAATACTCGGCGGGTGGCGGTGATCAGGCTGGCTTTGGTGTTGTGGGAGGTCATGTCGGTGATGTTCTCGACGTATGACCAAACGAAGTTGTCCAGCGGGTTCAGGTCGGGGGAGGAGGGGGACCAGTGAGAGAAGGGTACAAAGTCGTAGCACTCCTTCTGAAGCCAAGCCAGGGTCTCTTTGGACTTGTGGGCCGGCGCCGTGTCCTGCTGCTACTCCCAGGGTCTGCCACTGATTGCACCAGGGGATCACCACACTTTTCAGAACACCCAGGTACACTTTGGTGTTGACTTTCAAGCCGACTTCGAAGATGTGCGGTGGCATGATGTGGCCCTCACGTGAAACTACACCAAAGACCATAACCGTAGCCACCCGAAGGGTCGTCCGATGCGTTGAGCTGTGCCCTCAAGCGCTGAACCGTCCGGATTTGCCTTTTGAGGGGGCTGGCAATGGCCCTGTTGTCATAACTTGGATCGATAGAGAGCATGAGTTGTACAGCGGCTCATCTCCGATCTCGCTCGTTGAACATTGTGTCACTTTCAGACATGATAGAAGGCTCCTATCGCTCTTGGGATTTGTACACAACTGGCCAACTAGTAGATGGTCTGCAACAAAAAAAGAAAACCAGTTTTCATTAAACGGAAATGGAATCATGTCGTCTTTTCTAGGGTGACAATTGTATCGTTCCACCCTGTACCAGGATGGATTTGTCATTAATTTAAATTACCAAAGTTGATATGCTTTTAAACAAAGAAACCAAACCAATCACTTGGTCAAGTCAAACGTTTATCACTATTTTACTAATGAGAAGCGCAATTCGGTAACTCGGGATTCTTTTACTAAAGTCGACAAGGAGAGGAACCACACTGAACTGTGTGATGCAGAACTCGTCGAATACTATCCGAGTGTTGACACCAGATTTGGGTCTATGCCTTGGAGCACCGCCTCGGAATCCACGGTTTAGGCTTACCTGAACTTTCCTGATCGTTAAGGTTCATACATCTCAAGCGAAATTTTTGGAACCGTCTGGTTACTCTACTGTAATCTACAGCACTTTTATCTTTCGCAAAACAAAAATGTTTTTGGTTGCATCCGCGGTGTTGTGGCTCCAGTTTGAACTCGGAAAGCGTATGTTCCCGGAATAGATTACGTTGCACGGTCATCTGTACAGTTTTCAAATCACGCAGGGAATCAAGCTCACACACACACACACACACACACACACACACACACATATATATATATATATATATATAAACACACACAGACACAGACACAAACAAATACACGCACACAAATATACACACGTTTGTACGCATGCCAGCGTATCCACTCACACACAGTCGCAAAAATGCACACACACAAAAACACATACTCATTTTAAAGCATGCACGCGCGTGCACACACACTCACACACACACATGCAGACACTCACACAAAAAAAAAACGAGTGTTGTTCATAAATTTCTAAGTCTCAACCAGAAAAAAGGGCCGTAGGTAAAATTTTTTGCTGTTGACCAAAATTAACTCTTCCTATAAAACTAGAAAAATCTTAATTAATTTTTCTATTTGAAATTAGAGCAAGGCTTAGAACTTTTTGAACTATCATCACCAGCTCATTGGACTAGTGGGTCGAGTGTTCGCCAAAGGTCCGGGAGAACTGGGTTCAATCCCAGGTCGCGTCATACCAAAGACTTTAAAAATGGTATTAGATGCCTCCTCGCTTAACACTCAGCAATATAAGGTACGTATCAAGAGTAGAGGGGAACAATCAAGGGAAAGGAGTAGCGCCCTCCCTTACACCTTGGTGTAGTAGCTATCGAAAAAGGAGCCTTCTTGTCACCCTCGACTAAAGGAAGACAACTTTACTTTACATATAAACAGACAGATAGACACACGTCCTCCAACACTAAGACATGTCTACATTTGTTCTTACAACATTTGTCATTTCGATAAAGCATCAGTTCAGTTAAACAAACTTTGAAACTAATTATTTTTTGAAATAATAGAATTTTATATAATCAAGTTGGCAAGAGATTGAAATGAACCATCTCAAAAAAAAAAAAAGAGCAAAAAAACAAAAAACAAACGAAAAACAAAACAAAAAGACAAAACAAAAATCAAAAACAAAAACAAACAGAAACAAAATCTCCTGGAGCTCGGAGATAAAACTAACAAATAAAGAACATAAGTAACAAATATTTGAAGCCCCCCTCAAAGCCTCTAATTTTATTAGCATCCCGTGACACCAAACAGGCAGGTCGATTAAAAAAGATTTTTCATTTAACTCTTCCATTGATCAAACTATCAGGTGTCTACTGTATGAAACCACAACAAAAATACTCCGCTTGATTTTATGGTGGTTGGTTATAATAACTCAATCATGAAAATTTGCATTAATTATTTCTTTAAATATATATATATATATATATATATATATATATATATATATATATAGGTCATTCAATAAGGAAGGTGAATTTTATCGAAGGAGTTCGCAATAGGGACCGCTGCTTACACTTTACAAGGATATCAGTAGTTATGGGTCCTTTCATGTCACAGAAGACTGTTACTTGTCTTATTTGACCGCTGCGCCCAGAAGTATTTATTTACCGGAGAGTCGGTATGTTTCTACACCAAGGACCATCTTTTCGTCTCAGGCTCGTTATGATAACTTTATGTTTAGCCAATTCATAAACAGGTTTTTATTTCACTAAAACATGCTTCCCTAAACACAGCGCACATTGTTCAATAAATTTCACATGTCTTGCATTTTTCTACCATTAAAAATTTGATGACAGACCTCTGTTCAAGCCTAGAGTATTGTGTTTGATTAGCTGTCTTTTTGAATAACCTTTAAATAAATATTTTTTATGAGATTAAAATGGTTTTTGCTGGAAACCAATTCCAAATAATGCAGTTCATGTTTATGGAAAAAATTCCGAAAAAAAGTCGCCTTATTTATTAAATGGCCCTAATATGTGTGTGTTAGTGTGTGTGTGTGTGTGGTATTTGCCAATGACTCGGGAGACTGGGTTTCAATCCCAGGACGAGTCATACCAAAGACTCCAACAATGGTACTTGATGCCGCCTTGCTTAACACTAAGCATTAGAATGTACGGATTAAGGGTAAGTGGAGTATCATAGGGAATAGAGTTGCGTCCTTCTCTACAAGTCGGTGTAGTAGCTATTGAAAAGGAAGCCTTCGGGTCACCCTTGACTACGGTCTGCCAACTTTTATAATTGGATGTTCGAAAGTAATTACGGTTTGCGAAAGAAGATATAAAAACAAATGTAAGCTAAATGTTCTTAAATATTGTCATCAAAAATATATTCACAAAAAAGACATATAGAAAGAAAACAACAGAAAAATCTCTAAAAAACAACCAACAAATAATCTCCCCACCACGAAAAAAACCCCTCTCAAAGCCCCCCCTCAGAACCCCCCCAAAACAAACAAAAACCAAACACAGAATGAATGCTTTATTGAAAGAATCATTTCTGAATGGGCACTTGGCTTTCCAGCCAAAATGCTTTAAAAACAACAAGTATAAGGATATACATTCGAATAAACGCAGCAATTGTCAGCAAATATATTCCAGATTTTCGTTGAAATATTTATTCAAGTTAGTCAATAGAGAATATTTATTTATAAGTTCAGAATGTTCTTCATATTTGAAACTAAGAGTATTTTTTCTGCCATTTCTCATCTTCCATAGATTTTCATAAAAGGAACAATTACTCGCTTGTCGATCAACTCATGATATTTTTGTCAAAGATTTTGGTTGTTTAATTGATTGATTTTAACATGTCAATTATGACCAGTAGTTAGGGCATCGCGTTCATTGTAAGCTCATATTTACATTTTTTATGTGTTTTTTTAAAGGGGGTTGTTAAACGCTGTAACATCGAATACAAATAATCTTTTAACAGATCTATTTGACTCTTAGATGGGATCCTTACTGGTACAACCACCCAGGGACAGAGAGAACCTGGGAGTCATGGAAATAAAGGAGTACTGTACTCTTTCCAGATATGCAAAATGAAGTCTCTCCATCAGATGCTGTTTAGTATCATACCCAGGACTCTCCTTTTATTAAGGGGAATCTTACCCCCTCTCCGACGGGGGTGTACAGTCAGCATATTCTAAACCCAGCCGACGGGGTTAAACAGGAAAAGAAGCAAATGTAAATATTATTTTCAAAATAACGCTAAGAAAAACAAACAAACAAATAAAAGCGAGAAAGTTTGATTTGGTTTCTTTGTTTAATGGCATATCAACCTTTGTAGGTTATTTAATGCCAAAGCTATTCTCCTAGAAGAACAGTTTAATCCATTGCTGGGAGGATAAGGGGGTTCACGCCTTTCCCAGGGGCATTTTCCCGAAAGTGAACGTAATATATCAACTGGAGTTCGAACTCGCTTACTACGATTCCGCAGTCTATCTCTTTAACCATTACACCATGAAGACACCAGAGAAAGTTTGAAAAACATTATATCGAAGCAATGAATATGGATGAAATTTTAGTTACTTTCAGAGAACATGAATTGGAGACCAGATAAAATCGAGAATTATGTAGGATTAGAAAACAAAACCTTCTCTCTCTCTTTCTATTACCTCTCTCTCTCTCTCTCTCTCTCTCTCACACACTATATATATATATATATATATATATTATAACAGTGTATGGTTGTCACTATCTCACTTGGTGGGTTAGTGGCAGACCAAATGCAGTATAATTTGGAAAGTGCTCAATATCTGTGATAGAGCAATTTAATAATAATAATAATAAATAAATATATATTAGTTTTTATATATATTTAACAGCATAGAAGCTTATCTGCGACTACGGATTTCATGCTGCCTTTATACGACAATCATCAAGCAGAAAAAGAAAGATTTTGGAGAAATCGAAAAAATCTGGTCAAAAAATGTTTACGTTAGAATTGCATATAACACTTTTGTGTGTGTGTGTGTGTTGATAATATTTGTGTATTGTTGTGTATAGTCGTATATGTGATTGTTAGTGTGTGTGCGTGTGATCATATATGCACCACGTGGTAGATTTGGGATTGTCACATGAATATATGTGTAGCGATGTGTAGCAAAAGGAAGTGGAAGTCGAGAGACGGTTGGGGATTTGGCTGAATAAAAAAAAAAGATTCTGTGGTGATGATTTTAGCTTAGGGACAAATTTATCATCATCATTGCATTATGAATAAAATGAATCTTTGACATGTAAGTATAATAGACGAAATGGGTGCTGTGTTTAAAACATGAGAATTTTGCATGGTAGTATATATATATATATATATATATATATATATGTGTGTATGTGTGTGTGTGTGGCCAGTTCACTGTATTTAATATTTTGCGATTCGGTTTTTTAATTTTTTTCCGACGACGCCATTTTCTTTAAAATACAAGGTGCGATTGGTAAATTGTTACCATTTTAAATTAATAATTTCGTGCAAACACGTTTTTTTGTGTCATGTTTTCTCTATTATGCCGCAAACTAGATTCAGTTGGGCATTGACTGAGGAAGGCAGTACCATGAAACAATGCACTAAACCAGAAATATTGAAACAGCATTCTATATTGGATAGCATTCATGACGAAGCTTTTATTTCTTCACCTCGAGCTATGGGTTAAATAGTATCATTGATGTTCTTCTACAAGATTGGTTTTAGCATTAAATAACCCAGGAAGGTTGATATACCATTAAACAGTGAAACCAACGAAATCCAACTGATAGATTTCAGAGCGCTTGGAATCCAACTGATAGATTTCAAAGTGCTGTGGAAAGTACAGAGGATTCGAAAAGATTTGGATGAATCTAATCTTCTGATATCATCATTGCATTATGAATAAAATGAATCTTTGACATGTAAGTATAATAGACGAAATGGGCGCTGTGTTTAAAACGTGAGAATAATTGATGAGATGGGAGTATAATGGTGTTAAGAGACATAGTACGTGGTGCATTCAATAGGTCTCCAGACGTTTTTTGTACAGGCATTTAAAATTGTCAATTTTGTGAATTGTGAATTGAAAATTCAGTATGTTATTGCTATACATCTTATGAGATGACTGACTAATTTTTATGATTTCAGATGCAAATGGACAGCTACAGCAGCAATTTGAATACACCCTACTAAAGCCTCATTGTCATAGCTGGTGAATTTCAAAAATGCAATCTGACACTTGCGAAGAACGATATGCAATAAAATTCTGTTTTAAACTTGGAAAAATACCATAGAAACGTATGGAATACTTCAGACTGCTTTTGGAGCATCTCGCATGAACCGAGCATTAGTTCTTGAGTGGCATAGGAGATTCAAGGAAGGCAGGGAGTCTGTGAGGGATGATGAGAGGTCCGGGAGGAGTAAGGAAGTCAATACACCACAGTTGATTGGCCAAAGGGTTAGGATTACTATGTTGAGGTTTTAAGGGAGTTCAGGAAGAGATTCCGTCGGAAAAGGCCAGCACTCGGGTTAGTGGCATTTCCACCAGGACTATTCACCAGTCCACAACTCCATCCTTGTCACAGACTATTTGACCATGATGGGTATCAAGACAGTTCCTCACCATCCCTATAGTCCAGACCTTGCTCCCTGTGACTTTTGGTTATTCCCTAAACTCAGAGGCTGTCGTTATGAGACAACTGAGGAGATGAAAGAGGCTGTGACGAAGGTCATTGACACGCCCACACAAGAGGACTTCCATGAGGCCTTGCCGAAGTTGTTGGAACGGTACAAGTGCATTGCAGCCGGAGGAGATTACTTCGAAGGGGACTAGAGTTTCATGTGTGTACTATCAATAAAAGTGCCCATACAAAAAAGTCTAGAAACTTATTTAATGATCCTCGTATATTGTTATATACAATAGTTTATTATGCAATTCTTGTATTCATATAATGGAACATTGTCGTATAAAGACGGCATGAAACCTGTGGTCGCAGATAAGTTTCCATGTTATAAAATATATTTAAAAACTAATATATATATTATTATTATTATGATAGATAGATAGATAGATAGATATGTCATCATCATGAACACCATCAAGTCGCGTTGTCATTTCCAGACTCTTTCTCCCTATCCGTCCCTCTCATCCATCGCTCTAGACAGAGATCTTTGAAACCCTAACGTGTGTCCGCACTGAACTGATGAAAATAAATTCTTGCTGGTCGGCCAGCACTAATATGTCCATATGTAGAGATCCACTGAAAAGGTTACTTAGTAATGTGTTCCACATGTATTGTTCGTTTTACTTGGATAGTTTTTGAGATGGAACGTAAGTCACCGTCCAGCGGTTGTTTCTTGGGAGATGCTGCTACTAGGATTTGTTCAAAATGGCTGGTGCCATTCTTGTGCAGTTTTCATCTAGCTTTTTCTCTATAGGTTATATATATATATATATATATATGTGTGTGTGTGTGTGTGTGTGTGTGTGTATATATATATATATATATATATATTTATATGTATATATATATGTATATATATATAATAACTATGACAGTTACCAATAGTCAACGAGTCAATCATAACAATATTTATTTTCTTAAACTTAATCACTTGATATTTGACATGATTACACGTTTTATCTCAATAAGGTGATATCTCAGTCCTTTCATATTTTATGTGTGTACACGTAATAAACATACTCGTATAGCAACACATATACAAATGTAACATAGATGCACACTACTATATATATATATATATATATATATATATATAATAAAATGACGTTTTCGTTGTGGTTTGCAATCTAAAATTTGATCCAGAACATATTTAAAAAAAATCAAATTGGAACAATTGTATATAAGAATAATTCATGAAAAAACCCCCCAAAATAAACTAATAAAAAAAAAAACTAATTCAATTGGGATATTTTAACTATTTAGAACTAATTTAACAAAATAAGGAAATAAGTTAAAACAACTGAGTTTTGTTTAATATGATTATTAGAAATAATACAAGATTCAATAATCTTTCTGTGTTTATTGTCTATATTAACTAACATCTTAGAATCTTTAAAATCAAATAAATGTTTGATTTCAAAATTATGTTTCACTAATGTATTCTTGTCGTCACTAATTTTGAAATCTTGGACCAAATCTGAATTTGGCGTAATCTGCTCGTCATGAAAATTATATCGGAGATACTTCTAGATCGATCCGAAAACGTATTTATGAACATCTCCGTGATTTTAAAATTGGAAACACTTATGACTAATGTCATTTTTGCTTACAAGAAATGATTTTGTAATTTTTTTTTTCAGTTAGCCTTTGACTCAATTTAAAGAAATAAAAATCTAGAATTTGTTGATCGGATTTTTTATTCATTCATTTTCTCCTATGTATGCAACACACACACACACACACACACACACACACACACACATATATATATATATAAATATATATATATATATATATATAAATTAGGAGTTATATATACTTTAACAGCTTAAACGATAGTAAAAACAGTAGAAGATAAAACAGTGTTCAATACACTATTGAAAGGTTCATAGACTGACCAAGATATTCTCATTTCATGTCCGCGAACGAGGTTTACTTTTCAACATTGTTCTCCTTGCAGTTTACACACATCCTCCATCAGTGTTGCAGTGCTTGGATTCTATGGTAAGCCCACCTTGGTAATAGTGTGGAGCAATATAAAAAATAAAGGTTCACTTGATAACTGGTGTTATGAAACTCTAAGTTGTTGGTTGGTTGGTTTTATGGCATGCCAAACCATATTGGGTTATTTTGTGCCAAGTTAAGTCTTTCATTTTGTAATTATATGGTTTCAAGCATTTAATGATAATGATTCGCTTGCACATTCAGTTATATCGTATCAAGTATTCCTTTTCAATACAAATAATTTTAAAACAGGTTTATTTGACCCATAGATTAGATCCGACAAGGTACGACCATTCCGGGTAAGAGTGGAACTGGGAGTAATGGCAATGAAGAGGTTGCGCTGAATCTCCAGAACTCCAAAACTGGAGCCTCAATACCAGATGCAGATGAGGACATGTGTGTTTTCGAGTTTAACGTTTTAGAAGTTCATTTTAACGGGTTTTCAATATTTTCTTTTGAAAATGCAGGGATTTTCTTTTTTCTAATGTATGACGGTTTGAAAACTCAAGGAGATAGCCGACCTGAATTAATAACTTATTGATTAATAGATGTGGAAACGATTGTGTAAATGCCAGTTTCTTCACTTCTTTCGACATTGAGGATCAATTGCCAATATTCGAAACATACCAATGACATTATAATGATACATGTAAAAAAATTCAATTGGGTGCATAGTGTTGTAGCAGTTTGCTAGTTGATACTTTATTTAATTTTACATTCGGGAAATTTCTGGTTTTCTATGTTCTTATTTGTTTAACTATTCGTTTTTCCAAATGTTCTATTTCTGTCTGGAAAATTTCAAACGCATGACAAGTATCCCGAAGTAATTGGCGCTCTTGGCCACTGCTTTTGTTGCCATTTTTTTGACAGCTTTGAACTGACTTGGTGTCACTTCTGTTTTTTGGTAAAATTTTCTAAGGTTTCTGTGACAAATAATAATTATAAATCTATAATCATTCTAGCGAAGAAGTTTGGCTTTTGTGCTGTCAAGCCTTATTAGAAAAGTAATGTGAAATTTGGAGTTTATCTACTGGAACAGGATTTTATGACTTTGCGGTTGCAGTAATCACATCATTCACTTTGGAGTGCGTGAGAAAGAGAGAGAGAGAGAGAGAGAGAGAGAGAGAGAGAGAGAGAGAGAGGGGGGGAGAAGAAAGAGAGGGAGAGAAAGGGAGTGATAAAGGGAAATAAAGAGAGTGTATGAAAGAGAGAGAGAGAAAGAGAAAGAGAGAAAAAAGATAGAAAGAGAACGTGAGAGAGAGAGAGAGAGAGAGAGAGAGAGAGAGGAGGGGGAAGAGAAATACATACACTCATACATTCTCAAAAACCTTTCTCCCGACGGTGACCTAAGGTCAAATCTAGTAGAGAGAAGTCCACGCTGGGTAATGGCTTATGTACTTGACTGCAAGATCATAGTAAGTGAGTTCGAACTCCAGTCGAGTTAGTACGTTCACTTTTGGACGAACACTTTAGGGAAAGATACGAAAACCCCCCAGCTAGGGGTTAAAAAGTACCATTAACGTTCAACTAAAAATATAGGTTTGGCATTAAAGAACCCATGAAGGTTGAGGCGCCATTAAACAAAGTAACTAATCCGAATCAAACCTGTTGAGAAAAATTTAAAAAAATCAGCACAAAAGAGATGTTCCACTTTTCCTTATCAGTTTTGGTTTGGTTTCTTTAGTTTAATGGCATATCAACTCTTTGTAGGTTATTTAATGCCAAAGCCATTCTCCTAGAAGAACAGTAGTGGTACTATTTAACCCATAGCTGGGAGGATAAGGGGGTTCATACCTTTCCCAAGGGTATTTGTTCGAAAGTGATTGTGACATATCAAGGTTTGGTTTGGTTTCTTTAGTTTAATAGCATATCAACTCTTTGTAGGTTATTTAATGCCAAAGCCATTCTCCTAGAAGAACAGTAGTGGTACTATTTAACCCATAGCTGGGAGGATACGGGGGTTCATACCTTTCCCAAGGGTATATGTCCGAAAGTGAATGTAATAGCGCGACTGGAGTTCGAACTCGCTTACTACGATTCCGCAGTCCATCGCTTTAACCATTACACCACAAGGACACCCCCTCTTTATATATTGCCACGGACAGACTGCTTCGTTCTCATCAGAACTCTTCAGTGTGGCTAGACAGGTTACATTCTCGAAGCTGGAATCGAAACGTGGATGACTGCAACGTCAACCAAATTTCTACCACTCAGCCACGAGGAAACCAGCATAAGCGAAGGAAATTTTAACGCTTATGTATTAGATTTGTTTTGTTTATATATATCCGCTTACCGGCTACCGAGACCTCAATTCATTTGAAGAGCCTTGCTTTACGCTAGTGGCAACCATTACTTCCTTCGCTAGAGAGCTCAACCCCACAGGGGTAGGGGAGCATATATATTGTCATCCACAGACAGACCTGTTTCGTTCTATCAGAATACTTCAGTGTGGCTAGACAGGCTACATTCCCGAAGCTGGGATGAAATAGTATATATATATATATATATATGAAATATATATATATAAATACATATATGAAATATATTGTCATCCACAGACAGACTGTTTCGTTCTATCAGAACTCTTCAGTGTGGCTAGACACGCAGGACGCTCGAAGCCGGGATCGAAACCCGTCCAACTTTGCGTTAGACTAAGTTTCAGACCTGTCGGCCACCAAGCGGACCACGTTGGCTAAGGGAATTTTAAGGTATTTATTTTAGCAGCCTTTGTTTACATTTTTTATATCCTATCGGCTACCAGAGTGCTCAATTCTTACGAAGAGCTTTGCATTACGCTAGAACTAGCCTATATATACACATATATATATATATATATATATATATATATATATATATATATATATAGGCTATTTCAGAAAAAAAACAAACATATATCATTTCGTAATCTTACTGAATTTATCATTCAAATTTTGATTAATAAATCTTGTTTTGTTTAACAATATGCCTGTTTAGTTTCATTTGCTTTTACATCTCAAATGATATAGCAGTTTTTGAAACTCTCTGCACACACACACACACACACACACACACACACACACACACACACACACACACACACACACACACACACACACACACACACATATATATATATATAAATAAAGATATATATATATATATATATGTATATACATAAATACATATATATATGTACATGTAGGTATATATATATATATATATATATATATATTACATGGTAGTGTCTGTGACCCTGGGTATTATGCTTTATGTATTATGAATGGGTCACAGACACTACTATCATATATCATATATCTGAAAACAACAATATATATGTCGGTTTAACCTCAACTACCCTATCGAGAAGACTTACAATCTTACAGAAGATTATTCTGATACCAGTTCCATAGTACAACATTTAAAAAAATGTTCATACCCAACAACAGAATTACGGAAAATTCTTACCGAAAACACAACAATATCAGAACATCAAAATAACAAGCAAAAACTACAGATTCTCAAGGCATTACGTAAAAGGAATATGCAACCCAAACTTAATAGAATTTATTTTGAAACCAGTGCTAATGTACTTAAATGTCTTTAGCTACTGACGCTATTTATAGAAACAAGTTTGAAAAGTAAACGCTACACAATACAACAGTACAAACACTCATTCTTACAAAGTAGTAATGTACATACAAAAGTTACATCACTTTTGTAATACATCCTCACCTGATGATGGCCCAAAGTTGGGCAGAAAGTACTTGGAAAATAACAAATAATGGAAGGTTTATCAACCAATTCCCGCCGAATATCATAAGATCGATTCGAAAGGATTAACAAAAAAAAAAAAAAAATGTAGACAAAAATGTCTTCTATGTTCAATCAAATATGTATCAATGAAGAAATGCTGCCAAAATATACATATATATTCCTGTAAGTATAACAGCTCTATCATTGATATTGAGCACTATTTAATAATACCGCAAAATTTGGTCTCCCATTAACTCACCTAGTGAACTTGTGATAACCATATACCACGACAATACAATATATATATATATATATAGCCTCGAGTTTACAATTATGTTCTCTTTCAGACAAACACCTTTGGGAAAGAAATGAATCTCCCCATTCCTCCAGTAATGGTTTAAATAGTACCAATACTGTTCTTTGACAAAGATGGCTTTGGAATTAAATAACCCACGAAGGTTTATATGCCATTAAACAAAGAAAACAAACCATATATAAAGAGGAGTTTTTTTTAACACAGATTTCAGTAAGTTTGAATAAAACCTTTTTATGAAAAAGTCCTGAATATAAAATTGGAAGTAGAGAGAGCCTGGCTTTATTTTATATTTTTTCTTGATGGTGGTGGCACTTATACCTTGCCAACCCCATGTCTCTCAATCTTGATGTTCCGCCTAACCGCATGATGTTGTCAGAATCTTTCTTTTTGGTAAACAGTCTATCGTCACAGTACTGAACGCCACAATACACAATCAGAATGTTGCCTCCGGTCCCTGTTACGGAGATTACACAGACCACGCTGGAATCTCTAAACTGTAATCAATCAACTCTTTTAAAACAGAAACTCAGTATCCTTTTTTCGGTTCCAGAACCACAGGGTACTGTCTAATATGTCCCCATACTCTCTTCCTCCGGCTATCATCATCATCGTCATCATCATCATCATAATCATCATCATCATCAAAATGATAATCGCTGTTATATCGTCATTATAATCTCATACAAAATCAGTATCATCATTATTATAGTTTCTTGCAAAAAAGTTATAATTCTTTAAAAAAAAGATTATTAGTTACATAAAACTATCTAATTGCTTAAAATATTTAAAACTACATAATAGTATGCAAATTATTGGTATTAGACACAAATACTTAAATGTCCTCGTGGTGTAATGGTTAAAGCGATGGACTGCGGAATCGTAGTACGCGAGTTCGTACTCCAGTCGCGGTATTACGTTCACTTTCGGGCAAATACCCTCCCAGCTATGGGTTAAATAGTAGCACTACTATTCTTCTAGGAGAATGGCTTTGGCATTAAATAACCTACAAAGGTTGATATGCCATTAAACAAAGAAACCAAACCTTAAATCACATAAATTACCCAGTCGGCTGGGGCTGTAGAATAAACCGACTGCACCTCTGCAGAGGGTAAGACCCCCCCCACAACGAGTGTCCTAGATATGACACTAAACAATCTGATGGGGAGGTTCCAGTGATGCTGGAGCTTTGGGGAATGCGGAGTACCCCTTCATTGCCATCGCTCCCAGGTCCACTCTGGCTCGGAGTAGTAGCACCCGATAGGGTCCTGTCTATGGGTTGAATAGAACCAAACCGTGCTTCCTTCACTATACTGATTTTTGCATTTAAACTGCGTATTTATGATAAACTGAATTGTTTAAAATAGAACTGTTTTGACATTTAAACTGCGTAATTATGCTAAATTGAATTATCTGAAATAAAACTGTTTTGACATTTAACTGCTATTGCTCCCAGGTCCACTCTGGCCCAGTGTGGTAGCACCTGATAGGGCCCTATCTGTGGGTTAAATAGAACTAATGGTATCATCATTATCATCATCATCATGTAGTGCTGGTAGCACGGATATCTCTCTCGCCACTTTTCCTTATCGTTCATCGCCTCTGGCAGATCTTCTGGACTACATCCCGTACCCTCACATAGTTGCTGAATGTATGTTCGTGCTGGTCATCCTGCTTTTGCTCGGCCATGTGTGGGGGTCCATAAGAGTACATCACTTATGAGCTCGTCCTTGCTTCTCCAGCAGTGTCCTGCATGTCTGGTTCGTCTAACTTGAATAGTTTTCGTGATAGGAGGCAGGTGGCCGTACAGTTGGTGTCTTGTGGGGTGTTGCCGCCAGGACTTGTTCAATTGTTCAAGATTGCTAATGCAATACTGAATTGTTTGACAAAACTGATTTGCTTGAAATAGAAATGTTTTTGACAATTAAACCGTACTAACATTTAAACTGTGTGCTTATGCTAAACTGAATTATTTTACACTAAACTGAATTGTTTAATCTAGAAATGTTTTGACATTTAACTGTGGGTAAACAAAATATGTACTTATCATCATCATCATATCGTACCGTCAGCACGGATATCCCTGACCCTCTCTCGCCATTTCTCCCTATTATTCATCGCCTCTGGTAGGTCTTCAGGGTTACATCCTGTGTCTTCACATAGCTGCTGTATGTAAGTTCGAGCTGGTCGTCCTGCTTTTGCTTGGCCATGTGTGGGGGTCCATAGAGGTATATCACTTATGAGCTCGTCCTTGCTGCTCCAGCAGTGTCCTGCATGTCTGGTTTGTCTAACTTGTATAGTTTTCGTGATGGGAGTCAAGTGGCCGTATAGTTGGTGTCTTGTGGGGTGTTGTCGCCAGGACTTGTTCAATATTGCTCACAACATTCTTGTGTAATTGCCGTCTAGCTTCTTCTCCAGCCGTTTAGTTAGCGTCCAAGTAGTGCATCCATACAGCAGTATCGATACAACCGCTGCCTGGAAGAAACTGCGTTTCATTTTATCGGTCAGGTCTGATTTCCATATGATCGAGGGCCTATCGATAGCCGTCCATACTTTCGTTAGTCGTGTGTCGATGTCTTTTTCGGTTGATGAGACGCTACTTCCTAGGTAGGTGAATTTGTCTAGCTGAATTAGAACTGTTTGAACAATCTAAATAGCTTGAAATAGGAATGTTTTTGACAATTAAACTGTGTACTTATGCTAAACTGAATTGTTTGAAATAGAAATGACTATTTCGATTTGGCTTTAAATAACCTACAAAGGTTGATATGCCATAAAACCCGAATAACCAATTAAATCACAAAAATACACGAAAATTATAGGTATTAAATAGAAATACTTATGTTGCATAGCAGAAAAAAAAGCAACAACACTGATATATGAATATAAAAATCAAGTCAGCTTCTTTTCTTTTTCTTTTATTTGCCCAAATGTACGGACGAGGAAGAATGATAGAGAGTTGAAGACGACTGAGCTTGCAGAAACAGGGGCGGACGGTACGGATCTTCTGTGAAACCTCTCTGCTTTTCGACCATTCGGAGCGAAATATCCTTTGATATATAATATTCCGGACGCCTACGCAAATTCTTGTTGTCACATCTCCTCCAACCTGTTTTTTACCCGTTGTAAGTAGACACGCCTCCTTCGAGCATGCCAGCTAGAATGCACGTGATCACGCTTCCTTCTAACATGCCACACACGTAATCTATACAGCATTTATGCCATGGGACACATACATCCTGTTTACTTTAGGTACCAGGTGTATTTCCTGTTATTTTCGTTCACAGCGTCTGACTTCCTTCTAGCATGCCATCCACAAAATTTCCGCGGCATTTCCGCCAGGGAACACTTGCATCCTGTTTATTTTAGGTACCAGATGCATTTCCTGTTATTTTCGTTCCCAGTATCTGACTTCCTTTTAGCATGCCACCCATGCAATTTACACAGCATTTCTTTTTCATAAAAAAAACAAACTCACCGTGTGAAATTTTTAAAAGTATCGCTAACAAGTGTCTCGAAATAAAGTTGTTATATTTTTTACTTTTATGAAATAAGCAAGAACAAGAAAGGCTGAATAGACACAGACTCTGTGTGTGTGTGGGTGGTTGTGTGTGAGGGAGAGAGAGAGAGGGAAAGAGAGAGAGAGAGAGAAAGAGGTGGGGAAGAAGAGAGATGATTTGATATAGAAAGCGAACAAAGAGAGAAAGAGACACACACATACATACGCACAAAACTTTGTGTGTGTGTGTGTGTGTGAGAGAGAGAGAGACAGAGAGACAGAGACAGAGATAAAGAGAAAATGAATAAGAACAGCAAAAAATTTAAGAAACGCATATCCTCTCCCTATATATACATGCGTGAGAGGGAGGGGGAGGAGAAAGAAAGTAAAAGAAAGGCATGTTAATTTGAGAGAGAAGGCTAATGAGAAAGATAGCAAGAGAGTGAGTGAGAGAGAGAGAGAGAGTGAGAGAGAGTAAGAAAGTGTGATAGAGAGAAGGAGAATAAGAAAGAGAGTAATATTGTGAAAGGAGAGAGGGAAAAGGTATGTATGTGGGTGTGTATGTATTTGTGCGTGTGTGTGTGTGATATATATATATATATATAGAGAGAGAGAGAGAATATGAAAGAGAAGATTGCTCGTCTAGTTGGGTCTTGTGTCACATTAACCCTTGAAGGTTATTAAATGCTAAATCCTGTTTATATATATATATGTGTGTGTGTGTGTGCGCGCGTGCGTGTGTATATGATTTGAAAACGCATAGTTTGTTGGTAACATTTTAAATAAGCCAGTGCTCATTAGTTTGCTCAAAGTTAAATGGTCTCAAGTATTGTTATGTGACAGCACCAGTTCAATCTAACATCAGTCATTTGTTTGCACACAGTTAAATAGTCTCAAGTATTGCCGTGTAATACTTAGAATTCAACTTAACATCAGTCATTTGTTTGCATTCAATTTAAAGCCTAAACAGTTCTATTTGATTCATAGATTAGACCCTAATATAGCTTACTACTCCGGGTCAGAGTAAATCTGGGAGTCACGGTAATGAAGAGGTACTCCTATTCCCCAAAGTTCCTGAACATTCGCCTCACCATTAGATGCAGTGTAGAATCATACCAGGACACTCGTTGAGGACGGGTTCCTGTTCCTTTGCAGAGATGCAGTCAGCGTATTTTTTAGCTCGAGTCTACAGGGCTGAAGAGAATAAGAGTGAGAAAAAGTGAAGGAAAAGGCGAGAAAAAGAAATAGAGAAATAGATAGTGTGTGTGTGTGTGTGTGTGTGTGTGTGTGTGAGAGAGAGAGAGAGAGAGAGAGAGAGAGAGAGAGAGAGAAATGCATGAATAAATGAATGAAAAAAAAAGGAAAATGGCGTTTTTGTGTAATGAGAAACGGTGACATTTAGAACGAGGCTATTCTACAATGGCCGTCAATACCAAACATAAAACCTTTTCTTTTTTTGATACACAACTATGAAAATAAAAAAAAGGATTTGGGGTGAAAAGAATACTGAGAACATACCCCCAGTGTCTTAAAAGAAGAAGTATAAAAAAGTATAATAAAATAAACCAAAAAGAGGTTTTCTTTGAAGATGTAGAACGCTGTGCCTCCGGGTGTTGACGAACAAAAAGAAGTTAACAGAAGGCGATTTTTTGACTTTACTATTATTTCTCTGACGTTAAGAATAGCGAGGCGCTTGTTGGCTTTTGTGATTGTACAAAGAGAGATGATAATCAGAACAAAAGTTGTACGAATCTTTTGATAAACAGGAACTGACTAGAAAACATTAGATTATAATCTCTCAGTTTATCTATTTCATTGCCATTTTCAGCTCTATCTATCAAACTTTGTCAGGCATGTAAAGTGTATGGAGAGCTCAGAGAGAATCGAACCCGCAAGCAAATGTTCTTGTAGCCAAGTTCGGTAATCATATCATGTCTTGGGTAAGTAAGTTGGCCGGCCATAGTAGAGGAGGGCGCTCCTCCTTTCTCTGGATTGCTCCACTTACCCTTGATCCATACTTTATAATGCTGAGTGTTAAGCAAGAGGCATCACGTACCATTTTTGAAGTCTGGTATGACTCGACATGGGATTGAAACCATTGGCGAACACTCCAACTATCATGTTTATAACAGCTCATAGTTTTGACGTGTTAGAATGAAAGTTCTTCCAATTGTTTACAGGTGTTTGTTTCTAGAAAAGACGCAGATTCTCTGTGTGATTTATTGATCGTACAAGGACATATACACATATAGAAAATTTTGTTGACAGGTACTCACATCATTTGATTCATTATTCTTTTAAAATTATTAATCCAACACTTTTAAAAAATCATTGTCAGGTGTTCGATTATGTTTTAATAATATTTATTCGAATTTCTCATGCGTTGGAATCATATTCGTTAAGTATATTTTCTTTTGATATTGTCAATGAAAGCAGAACACCTAAGGTAAGGGTCTGGGTTTAAGTTTTGTTAAAGGTTTCTTTTTTACAAAGTATCTTAAAATATATGCACAAAATCAAAACGTTATTTACCAAAAACTATGAATGACACCATCACGTTCTTTGAAATTGTCTACTTGGCAATCCAGCGCGTTTTTTTTGGTCGAAACATCCCTGAAACTACTCTTTTAATGAAGAGTGAAACTGTGTCATCTTATTACTTTAAATGTCCTCCATCTTTTCAAATTGCATTCTTGAGGTTAATTCTTTCGTTCATGAAGAAAAAGTCGCAGGAATTTAGATATGGATTTGGTTTCTTTATTCAATAGCACGTCAGTTTTCATGGGTTATTTAATGCCAAATCCATCCTTATAGAAAAACAGTAGTGGTACTCTTTAACTCATAATTGGAGGGAATAAGTAAATTCATGTTTTTAATCAGAGTATTAGTCTGAAAGTGAATGTTATAGTGCGAATGGATTTGGAATTTGTTAACTGTGATGTCACACTTAAGCCCGTTAGCCATAAACCCTTAGGAACGAGGGATATAGTTGATACAGCACTTTCATGATACTGTGTTTCACTAAACTCTGCTCTTCAAAAGGTAACAAGAATTAGCATTAGAGCGTTGAGACAAAAACACACACTCACACACACACAGGCACCACAGAGACATCGAAAAAACATCTCGAATCAAAAGGAGGAAGAAAAAGAAAAAGAAAAAGGGAAAGAAAAAGGATGAAGAAGGAAGGAACAAATGGAACATATAAATTCTAAATAATTTTCCCAATAAGTCATATGACGTAATTTTAAAAACAAACGCTGATTAACTGATTAAACGGTCAACTCTTTCCCGATATATATATTTCAAGTTTTTGTATTTTTAAACACCCATCTTTGATTTAACATCACTAATATCAACCCCACCCAGTCCTGAAGATATTTTCTTGGAACCAAATTGCTTTTGTGTCGACTTATTATGCAATAAATCTCTCCTACTTGGATTACCTTGTTATCAATTTTTCGTGATATTGTAGGATTTTACTCCATTTTTTTTACTTATATATATATATATATATATATATATATATATATATATATATATAGTGGTTAACGTGCTGGACTGTGGCCTCGAAGTAAGCGAGTTCTAAATCCAATCACGCTGTTCAGTATTCAGTATCGGACTAATACTCTTGGCAAAGCATGAACCCCCTTATCGCCCTCTCCTATGGATTATAGAGTATCATGCTGGTTCTTCTATAAGAATGGTTAGAACATGATAGTTGATATGAAATTATAGAAAGAATATAGCAAAAATTAGCCTGATATTATCAGGCTTACCACAGATATATCAGGATTCTCTAAGTCAAAGAATGTCTTCATTTGCATTCTCACATTTTTTAAAAAACTTTAACACTCAAACACAAACAAGTAAGCACACACACACACACACACACACACACGCGCACGCGCGGAGCTATATATGTGTGTGTATATATATTTAATATTATGTAATAACTTTCCCCATCAACACCTTCATTAACTGGTTGTGAACAATATATATATATATATATACATCCATACATACATTTAATAGTGAAATGAACAAATCGTTATAAAAACGTTAATCTAAAATCGGAGAAGTGTTCAAATACTGCTCAATAGAGCGAAATAAAAAATGAAAAAAATCTAATATATATATATATATATATATAAATGTTTAACCTACTTAACTTAACAGTTTGAGCACATTTTTGATTCAGGAAAAATGTTTTTATAATGATTTGTTTAGCGAAAACATTAGGTCGAGTCACCAAGCTCTATTGATCCTATGTCTACGCTATCTTAAGATATATATATATATTTTCTCTCACTGATATTGAGCACTATTCATTTATAAATGTCGCGAGCAATATATATATATATATATATATATATATATAGAGAGAGAGAGAGAGAGATAGGGCTATTTGCATTTTCATTATTATTTTATTGTATATATTGCTCAGTTGGCCACAAGTCATCTTATATATTTCAAATCAACCTTAAAAATGAAATCTTCATTTTTGATACTTTTTGATCACACCTTATATCTTAGTATTACATTTTTACCCCAAGTAGATTTGTGAAATTTCCAATTTGTACTCGGCTCGCATTTAACTGCTGATTCTTTACCGCCCGGAGCGTAATTTTCTTATTGACCTCACCCTTACACACTCTCTCGCCTTTCCTTAGGCAGTGTACGGCGTGGTAGAAGTGGTGATCAGTAATGTTAGTGATATTGAAACATTGGTGACTTCATCTTCCTCAGTGGGGTCTATTCATGGAGGTAATCGATAGTATCATGGCCGTGAGAGACTGGACCACCAGGAAACATTTGAACTGTTTTGAACTGATTTGAACTCTGCTATTGCTTAAAGATTCCCGCCAAAACTTGGGTATATAAGAAAGAAAAAGTATTCGTAGTCGGCAGCAAAGAAAGAATGTTCATCGTTTCTCAAAATATGAACTATGGTTGCTTGTAGATATGGCTAAAATTTGCATCGTCGAAGAAGCCATATATATATATATATATATATATATATATATATATATATATATATATATATATATATATGTATGTATTTTGATTGCCACTTCTTTGTAGAAGGCAGCCATTTCTCATTTCGCTAAGCGTACCATTGGAGCATGTTTGATTCCTCAGGCCAAGTATAACCTTGCAAGCTCAATTACAGGTGTGACAAATGAATTAGCTGTCTTCTCTATTGACATTGCCTCGTGCACCCTCATCTGACTCCACAAACCTGCTGCAGACCAATATAGTTTGATACAGAATTGACACAAGTTCACTGTAGGTTGTTGCTGAAAGACTTTTATGAGGCAAGTCTTTGAAAGTTTGCTATCATGCAATCTAATATGACTATCAAGTCTGGTTTTGGATGAACAGACCCTATTATGGATGTCACTAACATATTCAGTTTGTAAAATATCAGTAACTGAGATTAAGTTCTGCTTCCGAAAGTTCTGCTTCATGGATTACTTTCTTCCACGTTAACCGATTTATTCTCATCTTTTCCCAGTCTCCAATTGTTTTTGATGACATCCTTAAAACTTTTCTTACATTTACCTCTCCGACATTTACCATGTTGCAACTCTTCAAAGAGCAGTTACTTGGGTAGCCTAAAATACTTCATCCTGGTAAGGTGTCCAGCCTATCGTATTTGCCCTGTCGGCTGGGGCTGTAGAATACATCGACTGCACCTCTGCAGAAGGGTAAGCTCATCCCTTTCGACTGGTGCCCTGGATATGACATTAAAACATCTGATTGTGAGGTTCCAGTGATGCTGGAGCTTTGGGGAATATGGAGTACCCTTTCATTGCCATCGCTCCCAGGTCCACTCTGACCCTGAGTAACAACCCCTGATAGGGCTCTATCAATAGGTCAAATAGAACTAAGTAAGTAAAGTTGGCGGCCGTAGTCGAGGGTAACCCGAAGGACCCTTTTCGATAGCTACTACACCGTGGTGTAGGGGAGGGCGCTACTTCTTTCCCTAGATTGCTCCACTTTACCCCTTGATAGTACCTTATAATGCTGAGTGTTAAGCAAGATAGCATCAAGTACCATTTTTTGAGTCTTTGGTATAACTCGGCCTGATAATGAACCCAGATCTCCTGGGCCATTTGCAAACACTGAAACCATTATGCCAATGTCTGGTAATACTAAACTGAATTGCTTGAAATAGAACTGCTTTTGAGATTGAAACTGTACTTACACTAAACTGAATTGCTCGAAATAGAACTGTCTGACTAAACTGAATTGCTTGAAATAGAAATGTTTTTGACATGTATTTATGTTAACCCGAATTCTTTGAAATAGAACTGTTAACTTGTATAAAAATGGATTTTGCATTAAATGACCCACAAAAATGGATATGCCGTAAAACACAAACAAATAAATAAACAAACAAATAAACAAAATCTACCGTATCTAGTTGCGTATGGAGAGTATCTCAGAAATGGATGTATCGGTTCGCTGTGGAACAATGATATTTGGTGTTAGAGACTGCAATTTGATGTTTAGGATCCTCCAAAGATAAACTTTATGGAGTCTTTCCAACGTTTTGATGTGATGGTGTTTAATCCAAGTCTCCAACGAGTATAAAAGGACAGATAAAACGCACACCTTATAGACACTAAATTTAGTTTTTATGGTGATACCGCTGTCAGATCACACGCAGTTTTTGAATTTTCCGAAGGCTTTGCTGGCTTTTTTGATCCTTAGATTAATTTCAGAACCAATGTATCCATTGAGAGAGAGAGAGAGAGAGAGAGAGAGAGAGAGAGAGAGAGAGAGAATAAATTAGGACCGTAAGATAGACTAAAGAAACGCATATTCTTTCTCTATATATGTGTGTGTATATGTGTGTGTGTGTGTGTGTGTGTGAGAGAGAGAGAGAGAGAGAGAGAGAGAGAGAGAGAGAGAAAGAGAGAGCTTGCAATGTATACAGAAGAATTAACGTTATCCAATCTTGTACAGTGCACGAAGATGTTTGGTTCGACATAGAGAAAGCGTGGGAATGGATTAACATGACCTTTGTCTTCTTCAGACTGAAGGTAGGCCCAAAAGTAGTGCATGCTCAAGAGAAGAGATTATCACAGTTTGCACATCTTCTTCGGTGTGAGCAATGAGATCTACGTCGTCAGCGTAGAGCAGCTCCCGAACTAGAAATTGGAAAGGCTTCGATTTAGCGTTAAGGCGTACTTAAACAAATACTGTGCTTCTGAATCAGAAAGCCAGTCGTTGAAGTTGACTTAAACTTTCATGACACAATGAAGTTGCATAAATATGTCTAGAAAATGAGATAAGCTGACAAGTTTACCGCGGATAGTCCACAGAGAGGTCCTATTGACAGTATTGAAAACTTTTGTTGAATCAATAGAGATCTGGTGAAGAGCCACACGATATATATATATATATATATATATATATATATATATATATATATATCGTGTGGCTCTTATATATATATATATATATATATATATATATATATAAGGAACATTTTTCGATGCTAGATAATATATCATTGCAAAGAGATATTAAATTCAATTTAACTGAGGCATAGCAGGAGCATTTCATCCAATTTTATTTGATTTCTATTTTTAGCTTTAATATTCTAAAAGGTTAAAAAGATAAATTTACTTAAAAAAAAAAGAAGAATCCTCTTTAAACAAATAAACAGCGAGGTAAAAAGTTTTGATTTAATAAGAAATAGGTACCCGACCTTTTTTAGCTGTGCCGTCTGGCATTCATGCCGGATGGGGAATCAAGGTCAATGAAAGACTCGAAACGGAATGGCCCCCAGGTTCGGCCGGTCCACCTTTGGGTGAGCGATGAAATCATTGACAAACAAAGCACTAGACACTCTGGTCTAGTTTAAGCTATGAACAAGCATGCTTACCGGACTCACATTGAACTTAATGATTCTTAGTCCTCGCAGTGTCGCCTCGTTCACATTGTCTGGTGGGAGGCAGCAATAAATATCAATACTGTATTAGATTAAGTAACATCGTAGTAAGCTAGTTCGAACTGCAATCGCGCTACTATGTTCACTTTCGGACTAATGCCCCTTGATACTCCCAGCTATAAGATAAGTAGTTCCACTACTGTCATTCTACTTGGATGGCTTTGGCATTAAATAACCAATGAAGGTTGGTATCCAATTAAATAAAGTTTACTAGTTTACAAATGCTATGAAATGATTGCAATAATTTCATTTTGTTATTACATTCTATTTAGGGTGTGACATATATGACTATACTGTGGTATGCATTCTCAGTGATGTATCGGAAAAGGTCTTTAGGGGTTTCGGTCTTTCTATATCAGTCACCTTCACTTTGTTGACCTCGTCTGGGTTGGTCAGACCGCGAAGTGCATACCACGAACTAGCTACGTAAAATACCAAAACTTGTCCATTTTCTTCAGTTCCTTGTTTATGTTTTCTACTTTTTTTAATTTCAAAGTAAAGCTAAACGTAAGTAAAAGTAACAATAGACCCTATACCGTAACACATTGCTATAAATGGAAACAATAAATAAAACCAATTTTAATGAATACATCTATTTAAACATATCTTATTATAAACATTATTCTACAGACCGAATCAAAATCTAAGAATTCCTCCTTTACGTTTGTAACTTTTAGAATATATATCCCTCCTTTGTAAAATAGGGGGTGTCCTCGTGGTGTAATGGTTAAAGCGATGGACTGCGGAATCGAAGTACGCGAGTTCGTACTCCAGTCGCGCTATTATGTTCACTTTCGGGCAAATACCCTTGGGAAAGGTATGAACCCCCTTATCCTCCCAGCTATGGGTTAAATAGTACCACTACTGTTCTTCTAGGAGAATAGCATTGGCATTAAATGACCTACAAAGGTTGATATGTCATTAAACAAAGAAACCAAACCAAACCTTTGTAAAATAATATAGATGTCATTATATGAAAATTAATGTGACTTACGCACGATGCAAATATTTAAAGTGCTAAATACTGTATAATTATGTAATTAATATCATAGCATAAAATAAGCCTCAACAATCGGAAACAACAGAGCTGATAAAGCTCAACGAAATGGATTCTGAAATGAGGCTTGTGCATAATACAATCATTTTAATTCCTAAATACTGCTGTTTACGAGTTCAGTATTATTATGTAACTAATATTGTACACCCACATTTAAACATTTGCAAGCTTTCCAGAAAAAATATGTTCAGTTCCACAAGATCATAGTCATGTCGGCTGGGGCTATGATTGCACTGATTGCAACCCTACAGTGAGGTAAGACCCCTACCAACGAGGCAATGTGTTGGCCGTGGGTAGCTACCCACAATTCTTGAGGACGGGATCCTTGTGGTAGAGCAGTCCGTGGCCCACGAACTGAAGTAGTCACGTAACACCATTTAAGTCTTCACTGGGCTAGACGAGAGGTCAATCAGCTGGTTGTGTCAGACCCTAGCCCCTATATAATTGCCACGGTCGTATTCTTCAAATAACTCTTTTGGCAAATAAGAATCCAACATAATTTTATCTTAAAGGTCTTGAATCAGTCGGTGATTAATTTGAACGGCATTTCAATCCGTTTGGTGTAATTTTATGTCTAGAGATTCGGAAATACACCGACTGCACCTCTGCAATGGGGTAAGAGTCCCCCCAACAAGTGTCATGTGGCCCAACCGGCTGGAACTGCAGAATACACCGACTGCACCTCTGCAAAGGGGTAAGAGCCCTCTCAACAAGTGTCCAGTGGCCCAACCGGCTGGGACTGGAGAATACACCCACTGCACCTCAGCAAAGGGCTAAGAGCCCTCCCAACAAGTGTCCAGTGGCCCAACCGGCTGGGACTGCAGAATACACCGACTGCACCTCTGCAAATGGGTAAGAGCCCTCCCAACAAGTGTCCTGTGGCCCAGCCGCCTGGGGTTTTAGAATACACCGACTGCACCTCTGCAGAGATAAGATCCCTCCCAAAGAGTGTCCAAGATATTACACAAAACAATCTGATGGTGAGGCTACAGTAATGCTGGAGCTTAGGGGAATGCGGAGTACTTCTTCATCACCATCGCTCCCAGGTCCACTCTGGCCCGGAATGGTAGCGCCTGATGGGGTCCCATGGGTCAAATAGAACCAACATACGTACTTATGCAAAACGGAATTGCCTGAAATAGAACTGCTTTTGACATTGAAGCTGAACTTACGCTGAACTGAATTTTTAAAAATAGAAATGTTTTTGACATTGAAACTGGATGTTTGAAATAGAACTGTTTTGACATTTAACTGTGTGTAGACAAAATCTTTACTTATACTAAACAGAATTGTTTGAATTAGAATTGTTTGACTAAACCGAATAGCTTGAAATAGAAATGTTTTTGACAATCAAACTGTGTACTCATTCTAAATTGAATTGTTTGAAATAGAACTGATAATTTGTATAAAAATGGATTTGGCGTTAAATAACCTAAAAAGGTTGATGTGCCATAAAACCCAACCAACCAACTAACCAACGAACTATATAATTTATCAAAAGTAATAAATAAAAATATACCAGGCACGTTTGAAAATTTGAACTTCTTTTTCATAATAAAACAATTTAAAATATTGTACTAAGAACATTAAGACTACAAATAAAACTTTTGTTGATGAGTTCATATCCTCAACAAGGCTATCTGTTTCACTTTAGTGCGTCTACCCCCCCATTATTTATGGGTAAACAGTAGGATAGACCGGGCTCTTTAACCTTGAAACCAATCTAGGAAAAAGAAAACTGTAAATTCAAACAAGATTGTGTCTGGGGACTACATTCGAGCATCACGAGACTTTAGACTTGATACACGTCTGGAGCTGGCTTAACGTACATCAGGTGAATACTGTCTAAGAGAGAGAGAGAGAGAGAGAGAGAGAGAGAGAGAGAGAGAGAGAGAGATTTCTTGTAAAAAATGACCAATTATAGTAGAATTTTTATGAGATGATTTTAAAAGAGGATAAACTAAATAACTTAATTACATATGTCTAGTAAAGTGTATAAGTAGTTGTGGGTGAAGCGAGTGCGCTATTGAAAGTTCATCTCATCAACGCTCTATTCAAGGTGCTAATTGATTGTATCGAGGGAGACAGATCTGACAGCCCCATAAAACAAAAAAACAAACAAACAAACAAAAAAAAAAAAAAAGAGAGAAAAATAGAAAGAAAAAAAGACAACAAACAACCCAAAAAACAACAAAAACCAAAAACCAAAAACAAACAAAAAAAACAAAAAACAAAAACCAAAAACAAAGAAATAAATCCCCTAAAAACAAAAAACAACAACTAAAAAAAAAATAACAAAAGAAAAGAAAAATGTCTGAACTGATTTGAACTTTCAGAGTGCTTGGAAGTTCCCTTCTTAACTAGATTTCTTCTTCATATTCTTGATGTGAACACAATGCTCAGATGATCCAGTCAAATAGGTAATCCATTAGCGAGAGAGAGAGAGAGAGAGAGAGAGAGAGAGAGAGAGAGAGAGAGAGAGAGAGAGAGAAATTTCTTTTCTTTTATTTGATCAAAACTGATAAAGACTGAAGAATTTATAAGCGGAAACGTAAATAATATCAAGAATAAAAAGGATTGTTCTTTTTCTGCATTAGGGCGAGTAAAAAGTTTTGCAATATTTTGTTTACGTGAGGTACCATTCGGCAACTTCATATGCTTTTACTGAGGTTGTGAAGGCGACCAACCACAATGGACTGTGAGATGTGAAGCTCGAGTGCTACTCATTGGATTTGCTTCTATGCCTTGGAGCACGGCATCGAAATCCATAGTTTTATGCCTACCTTTAACTTTCCTGATCGTCGAGGTTCTAACAACTCGACCGAAATTCCTTGAACCATCTGGTTACTGTACTGTGATCAACTACCCCTCCGCCTTTCGCATCTTTTTGGTTGCTTCGGCGGCGTTATGGCTCAGTTTGAATTCGTAAAGCTAAAGTTCCCGATTTGGGACTACGCTGTACGTTGATCTGTGCTTTTTTAAAAATCACACTCGGTGTGTTAACATACCAACTACCGCAACACTACCAACCACATTGGATTCCTTCTAAGACTTATTCTACTATTATTGATCTTGTTACCAAGTTGTATAAAGTTGATGGATGGGAGACAGACTGAACGACCAAGAAATATCCAAATAGATTTAAACTTTGAGATTAAAGAATCCAATCACAATTTAGGGATATAAAAAAGAATATTAGTCCATCTTGTTAACAGAGAAATGTTGATAATTTTATGAAATATGAATTTTGATTACCGTCAATATTTTTGTATAAGACATTGTTTTTCCAGATTTTCAGCAGAAAGTTAGGGATGGGTATTATATACGATATATATTAAATATATATTAAATAAACTTTTAACATCCATCACCAAATTCAGGACAGAATTGTTATATATTGACCCTTGACTGAGCCGACAATCAGAAATGCATCTGTGTTAATAAGCGGAAGAAGAAGCGGAATCAAGTGGGCGTTATGAAAGAATATAGGCAGATGCCGGCAGCCGTTGAGTCAGTTGGACACAGGAAGACCAGAGCGAGAACTAGCTTGCAGACCCCAGCCAAGATGCGGAAGAAGTGCTAAGTGGGTTCTTGAAGATAACACAGCGTGCTATGGTCAAGAGAAGAAGTTGGGTCAGTATAGCTGTCTGTCCCTGTCACCACCCATCTCTCACACACCACAGAAACATCAACCCTTTCGAGAGATATATTTTTATAAAGAAGTGTGTTCGTAAATTATGTTTGATTATGTTTCTGCTTGTATTTGTATTATGGCTATACCACAGGATGACCGAAAATAAGTTATATATTTTGTCCAAACAAATGAGTTTTACGCCGAGAAACATCCACTGGAATGTATTTGCTAATAATTTTGTTTTTCCTAATGTGAACTTATTTTCGCTGCAAATTTGCTGCTTTGTTGCATGAACAAGTCCGTGTGTTTGTAAATAGTAAAAAGTAAAGTTGGCGACCCGAAGGTTCCCTTTTCGATAGCTACTACACCGAGGTGTAGGAGAAGACGGTTCTCCTTTCCTTGGATTACTCCACATTACCCTCGATACGTACCTTAATATAGCTGAGTGTTAATCAAGTTGGTGTCAAGTACCATTTTTAAAGTCTTTGGTATGACGCGACCTGGGATTGAACCCAAGTCTCCCGGGTCCTTAGCGAACACTCTACTCACTTGACCAATGAGCCAGTACTGAAAAATTTAGTGTTTTAACACAATGTAAACTATATGAATTCTCATTTTTAATCAATACAAACCGATAAAAAGTTGAAGAAAATGTTAAATTTAATTAAAACTTCAAAAAGACACTGCGTATTATATTCGAAAAATTTTCCAAAGTTGTGTTGTTCAAAGTTGAGCTACGTGAAATATGTTATATACAAAATATTACCTTAGATGAAGATAACTTTCATTATCAAGGCGTGCTTGTAGCACGGATGCACTTGACTTTCTTTCGCCATCATTTGTCCCGATTGGCTATCACTTTGGATGAGTCGTCTAGATGGCACCGAGTGTCTGTACGTAGCTGATGAATGTAAGTTTTTTTCTGGTCGGCTGACCAAGGTGTGTCCATGTGTCGGAGTCCATCGTAGAACGCCGCTTTTGAGATCGTTCTTACTTCTCTAGCAGTGCCAGCATGTCTCCCTCGTCATTCTTGGATAGTTTGTGAGATGGGAGGTAAGTGGTCGTACAGATGCTGTTTTGTAAAGTTCTGTTTTCAGGACTTTTTCAAAATAGCCCGCAGCATCCTTATGTCGTTTCTATCTGGCTTTTTTTCTGGTGTTTTTTTAAGATCCAGTTTATTTCCCAGCTTAAAGTATCTCGTGTGTCTAGCCATACTGATAAGTTGTGACACAACGAAACAGTCTTTTTGTGGATATAAGTATGTGCTCCCCCGCGAAAGATGAGCACCCTTGCGAAGTTATTATCGGTTGCCACTCACGTAATGCAAAATCCTTCAAATAAATTGAACATTTGGTAGCCGTTAAGTGCATATGAAATCTTTTTGCCTAGACTGAGATTGCTGATGGCCGTGCGGTAGGATTTTCGACTAGCGTAAAATCATCCGGGTTTCGATCTTCTCTTGAAGCATCTCGCTTGTTTAGCCACACTGATGAGTTGCGGTAGAACGAAACAGTCTGTGGATATCTATCTATCTATCTCATCATCATCATCATGTCGTGCCCCTAGCACGGATATCCCTGACCCTCTCTCGCCACTTTTCCCTATCGTTCATTGCCCCTGGCAGGTCTTCAGGGCTACATCCCGTATCCTCACATAGCTGCTGAATGTATGTTCGTGCTGGTCGTCCTGGTCCACATTGATTGATCAATCACCCGAAGAAACCCATTAAGTCTGAAATATGTATGAAATAATAAAAACCTAAAATCCGAAATTCAGGTCAATTTGCTGACCTATTCATTTTAGAATATTTACTTTTCTCTAGTTGGACCAAACACAATATACGTATATATATCCCAGCTAGAAGCATCTCGTGTTTCTAGCTACATTGAAAAGTTGTGATACAACGAAACAGTCTGTCTGTGGATGACAGTATATACGCTCCCCTCAGTGGGTTGAGCACTCGAGTGGGGGAATTGCCAACTGCCACACTCGCGTAAATGCAAAGCTCTTCTCATGCATTGAGCACTCCGGTAACCGATGACGTATATGTACAATGATGCGTAAAAAATCCTTCGCTAATTTTGAGAATCACGATAGTCTGGGGTAAGATATCCGATTGACGTAAGGTTAGTCGGGTTTCGACCCCAGCTTGAAGCATCTCGCGTGTCTAGCCCCACTGAAGAGTTGTGATTCAACGAAACAGTCTGTCTGTGGATAACAATATATATATATATATATATATATATATATATAATTATAGAATATATAATGATTGCAACAATTTAACGGATGTTAGCCCTCTTCATCTCTAAAATCTGAACTCAAATATCGCAATCAATAACTAAATCAACATGTGAAAAATATAATTATTGGGTTACGGTGATGTACACTTGTACGGCAATTATGGCGCTCTCTGAGTTTCCATAGCTTCAGCCCAGTGACAAGTATCGCAAGATAAATGGTGACTCTGTAAACTGCTTGTTTTATTTCTCTTAAACTTTTCTCGTCAAATGATACCGACAAGTCAGCCAAAGGTTTGATGATTGGCTTCTTCCTCTTCCTTTGATTTTGGAGCACATTTCTTCTAGTAAATTTGGATTCACCACGGCTTCATTATTAGATAGATCCCTTTCTGCTTCCCTAATATATATACATATATATATATATATATATATATATATATATATATAGATATATAGATAGATAGATTTTTTCCTTATTTGAAAATAATTTTGGGATGATACATCGCATTTTAACATTGCCCTGAAGATGGTTTGACAAAAAACCGAAAATTTAAACAATAGCATATTATCATATAAAAATTAATAATCCTCAGATGAGTTAATATATTTCCATGTTTTCACAGACACACACATACACACACACACACACACACACACACACACTGTTGTTTCAACGAGAGAAAAGTAAGTATTTTAAAATGAACAGGCCCGCAAATTAATTTGAATGTGGCACTTCAGGTGTTTATTTCATATAATTATGCTCAAAACGTGTTTCAGACTCTAAGGTCGTCTTCAGGAGACTAATAATGGTTAGGGCAGTGTTTTTTTTATTGCTTTTATTGTGATGACTAGTTTTTATAGGGTTGTAATTCTTTTTACTTCCAGGATTTGTGTCTGTCAATATCCTGTTGGAGTTAATTGATCGTAAAAATCTTTGAGTTCTGCAGTTGATTTTTTTTATGTATCTACAAGAATGTATTCTCTGTGTGTGTCTTTTACCCCCCCCATATATATATATATATATATATATATATATATATATATATATATATATATATATATATAAAATTAAACTAAAAAATGTTATTTTTAAGAAACTGTTCGATAAGAAAATATAATTAGTAGAATATATTTTCGAAAATCCATATAACTGTACAAATAATTATTAGTTGAAACCATACATTATCAGTGGGGCTTAGGATACTTCTCATAAAGAATGGATCACATAAAACATTCACAATATCAAGAATACAAAGAAAAAGTGTATCGTTTGTGTTAGACATCTTTTTTTTTATTTTGCTGTTGTAATCAAGCAGCTAATTATATGGAGACAGACTGAACCCGCCAATATATGTTTTAAACTTTGAGTTTGCTTAAAGAGGAAAGTGGACCTTCTTTGTATAGATGTGTCTGTATTTGAAAACATATAAAACAAAACAATATTGATAATTTGGTTGTAAAGTGCCATTTATTTTCGTCAGCGTGAAAGTTAGAGTATCGACACTCCTGTAAAAAAAATGCCCCCTTATTTTGGGGTATGTATCTTAAAACATGAGAGACGACCCGCAGAGTAAAAGGGTTTTCGAAAAGCCGTTTCATCAAGCAACCCTACTTTCGATGAGACGGTGAATTCAAATCTGGTCATCTGTCTTGTCAGCTGGGGGTGTAGAATATACCGAATGCACCTCCGCAAAAGGGGGTAAGACTTCCCCCCAACGACTGTTCTGGATATGATACTAAATTGGATCTACTAATGGGGCTCCAGTCCTTGAGCTATGGGAAATGTGAATTACGCCATTATCATTACTACCAGGTCCACTCTGGCCTGGAGTGGTAGTACTTGTTTGAGTCCTATCTATGAGTCAAACAGCATTATTTGATTATGTTCTATACTTAAGACCATTAAACTGTGTGTAAATAAATGATTGATTTTAAAAAGAATTATTTGTGTTTGATAGGAATACTTGAAAACATTTAACTGTGTGTTAGGGAATTGTAAATATATAAAAATAAAACTATTTAAAATTATTGGTGTTAAATAGCGCAACTTGAAACCATTTAACTGCGTGCAAACAATTGAAAAATATCAAATATAATGAATATTAGATTGTAATACTTGAAATAATTTAACTATGTGCAAACAAATGGTTAATATTAAAAAGAATTATTAGAGTTTGCAATATCTGCGTTTGAAACTAAACCATTTGATTCTGAGGCTCCAGTCTCGAAGTTTAGGTTATGTGGAGTATCTCTTCATTACCATTACTCTCAAGTCCACTCTGATATGGGGTGGTAGTGAGTGTTAGAGTCCCATCATTTGGTTAAATAGAACTGTTTAATCTTTTATTGAGGATAATTATTGTGCAAGTTGTTCGTAGGAGATAGGAATATTTGATAAATTGAATTAAATAGCAATACTTTAAACTAATAAAATGAGTGCCAAAAATGATTAATAACAAATAGAAGCATATATATATATATATATATATATATATGGTGGAACGATAGAATTGTCGCCCTAGAAAAGACGACATGATTCCATTTCCGTTTAATGAAAACCAGTTTTCTTTTTTTCTTTTGGTGTATAACGCTAAGGAGATGTCCTTGGTTTAATGGTTATCGTCGTAGGAAATGGACACGGCGACAAGAGTTCAAATCCTGGACGAGACTGATTGCATTTCACATAGCACTAATACCCCTGGGAAAGGTATGAATCCAATTATTCTCCCTCCAGCTCTTGGTAAATAGTAGGACAGACTGATTTCTTCATCCTTGGTGAGACGACTAATAGTAGGACGACTGATTTCTTCATCCTTGGTGAGATGAGAAGGAAAACTCTGAATTCAAACCTGTTAAACTCTGCTTAAAAATTGACTTTGTGTCATACCCTGTCCGAGCAGAGGGGTTGGATAAATATGATAAGTGTAAGGTAGTAGTACTTGAAGCCATTTTAGTGTGTGCCAAAACATGAGCTCTAATTCGTATAAAAATGAAGTTTCCTCCAAACTATTCACTTCTAAGTCACACACACACACACACACATCAACAGGATTTGGCATAAAATAACCATCAAGGGTTGATATGCCATTAAACAAAATAATCTACCCTAACTTAATCCTTTGATCATAAAAAAAGAAAAGCTTTTCATAAACAGTCGATATGATATCACAGCAACCTACCATTACTCCCTGGTCCACTCTGACCCGGAGTGATAGTACCTGTTAGGGTCCTATCTATGGGTCAAATAGAACTATTTAACCATTCACTATACTTGAAATCATTTGACTTTTCGCAAAAAAATGATTAATATTAAATTGAATTATTAGTATTAGATGGCAATACTTAAAACTATTCAACTATGAGGAAATAGAATTATTTGTATTTAATAGCTATACTCGAAACCATTTAACTGTGTGCAAACAAGTGAGCTCTGACACGTTTAAAAATGCTACCTGCAAGCTATTCACTTAAAAATCATATACAATATATGTATAAACAGGATTTAGCATTAAATAACCATTATGGGGTGATATGCCGTTAAACTAAATAACATAAGAAAACTAACCAAAGGTGTTGCGATGTCAAAAGATTTATCAAGGAATCGTCGTCCAGTTCTTCCAACGTTGTAAATTTGAAGTGTTTTTTTTTCTTATTTAACTTTAATTTCTGTTTTTCTTTAAAGTTTGTTTAAAGAATCTTATAGAAAATTGGAATATATAAGAAATACTTTAAAAGTGGTTAACAAATACAAAGAAACGTTGGTAGTTTTATAAAATAAAGGTGGTGAGGTGTCCTCGAGGTGTAATGGTTAAAGCGATGGACTGCAAAATCGTAGTAAGCGAGTTCGTACTTCAGTCGCGCTATTACGTTCACTTTCGGGCAAATACCCTTGGAAAAGTATGAACCCCCTTATCCTCCCAGCTATGGGTTAAATAGTACCACTACTGTTCTTCTAAGGAAATGGCTTTGGCATTAAATAACCTACAAAGGTTGATATGCCATTAAACAAAGAAACCAAACCAATAAAATAAAGAATTCGATTATATGTATGGATTTACCTAACCCTTCTGCACGAACTGTATTCGACACAAGGTTGTTTTTTTAAAGCCGGGTTTTACAGGTTCAGTTTTCCTTCTTTTAGATCAGTTGCCATTACAAGGTTAAAGAGCACAATCTGCCCTGCTATTTACCCATAGCTGCTAGCACGAATCTCCATGACCCTCCCCTCGCCATCCGTATCTATCGTCCATTGCTCCCGGCAGGTCCTCCAGGCTACACCCTGTATCGGCACAGAGTTGTTGTATACAGGTTCTGCCTGGTCGTCCAATCTTTGCTGGTCTGTGTGAAGGGGTCCACTGGAGTACATCGCTTATGAGCTCCTCCTTACTTCTCCAGCAATGTCCTGCATGCCTGGTTCGTTTAACTTGGATAGTTTTCGTGATGGGTGGTTGGTGGCCGTATAGCTGCTGCTTTGTTGAGTGTTGCCTCCAGGACTCGTAGCATTTTTATGTAATTGCCGTCAAGCTTTTTCTCCATACGTTTAGTTAGCGTCCATGTGGTGCATCCATATAGCAGTATCGACACAACTGCTGCTTGGAAAAAACTGTTTCATGGTCTGACTTCCATATGACCGATAGCCTATCGACAGCTGTCTATGCTTTTGCTAGTTGCATGTTGATGTCATTCTCGGTTGATGAGACGAACTTGTTCACTAGTTTCAGAGGATCACCCTTTAGTGTGGAGATGTCACCTTTTTGATCAAAGCACATTCATTCTGTTTTGTCTGCGTTGACATGGAGCCCTATGCCACCTGCTGCTTGTTCCAGGTTATGTAGCAGGGATTCGGCTTGGGCAGGTGATAATAAATATTTATTTCTTAATATCTTTAAACATTTTCTTATAATTCTATTATTTCTATTTTCAAAAAATATTTTGTGATATTTTAGATATTTTTAGATTATTTTTAATAAATATTTATTTAATATTGACTTGATATTTTTGGATATTTTTAATAAATATTTAAAAAATGTTCATCTAATATTGTTAAATATTCTAAATAAATACTTATTTAACATTCATTTAACATTTGAAAATATTTTTTGATATTTCTTGATACTTTTCACACAGATCTATTTGACCCATAGATGGGATCCTAACAGGTACTGTCACTCCGGGTTAGAGTGGACCTGAGGGCAATGGTTCAACATTGAAGAATACAAAGTAGAGAGAGAGAGAGAGAGAGAGAGAGAGACGAAATTTTTGGAGATGCAGGTTGCGATAAAAAATCAGGTAAAAATTTGGATAAAAGTTGATGAAAGGAACATATTAATGAGATATCTTACTAGGATCGAACTCACTACCTGACCAAGATTAGAGAACCCAGTCTTCCCTAATATTTACCTATATTTGTAGTGGAGGGGGGCAGATGGATTCATGCCTTTCCTAAATATATTAGCGAGAAATGAAACACAGACCACTTCGTCCAGGATTTGAACTCATGTCGCTGATTTTATTTCCTATGACGATAACCGTTACGCTCAGTGCGCTTCCTCCAAAATAGTTTGATGTTGAGCTGCCAAATTTGATATTCATACAAATTGGACACTGGGGAAGTTTTAACATGAAAAGCCATGTTGCTGCAAAATGTAACTGATTGTATAGAATTTAACTTTCCGAACATCAAAAGAAAAAACAAATAAACAACCCCCTCCCGCTCCGAAAAAAACAAATTATTTGTCTTATGAAAATAATTCATCATCATCAAATCACACTGACAACATGGAGTTCCTCGACTATCTCTCACCATCCATCCCTATCATCTATCGCTCCTGGTAGGTCTTCTAGGCAGCACCTTGTGTTCGCACAGAGCTGATGTAAGTAAGTCTTAGCTGGTTGGCCAAAACCGGCTTGTTCATGTGCTGGAGTCCAAAAAAGAAAGCCACTTATGAGTTTGTCCTTTCTTCTCTAGCAGTGCTCCGTATATCTTGTTAATCTTACTTGGATGGCAGGTAAGATGTGAGGTAGGTGGTCTCACAGCACCTGTTTTGTGGTGTCTTGCTTTTAGAATGTGTTCAAGGGAGCACGCAGCATACTGGTGGAGTTCTCTTTTTTCTATGTATTTTGTTACTGTTCATATGGTGCTACCATATAATAGTATGGACACAACTACAGTTTGGAAGAAATCCAGTTTTTTTTAATAAGATAGATTAGATTTCCATATGATCAATTATCTGTTTATAGCATTCCATGGCTTCGCGAGGCGTATGTTGACATCACTTTCAGTAGATGAGATATTGTTGGCAAGGTATGTGAATTGGTCAATTACTTTTCGAGGTTTACCACTTTGAGTGGAGATGGTTCCTTTTTGTTTAAAAAACATATTTAATTAAACATTATTAGTTTGTTTTATCTGTGATTCTTCAATCTGGTTGTAATATGGTGATGATTATGATGCTGATAGTGAATGGGATAATAATGATGATAGAACAATTTTCTCAATGGCTTTGTCCAGGATTTGAACTCGCATAGACGATTTTATTTCCGACCAAAGACGATAACCATTACACTAACTGCGACTCAGTAGACAGTAAGTTTTATTGGAGTTACTCACCTATGCCTTCATGGTGGGATTTACTTCTGCCTCCTCCTTTGGGGTGGCAGGATGTGACACAGGGTCGGATTAACGCGATAGTTCCACCTCGGACAGGATGGGACACAAGGTCGGATTAACGCGATTCTTTCACATCGGACAGGATATGACACAAAGTCGGATTAACGCAATCCTTCCACCTCGGACAGGATATGACACAAGGTCGGATTAACGCGATCCTTCCACCTCAGATAGGATATGACACAAGTTCGGATTAATGTGATCCTTCTTCTTCTAACAGGATGTGACACAAGGTCGGATTAACGCGATCCTTTCACCTCGGCAGGATGTGACGCGAGGTCAATTTCAAAGTGGTGTACACTTGATTTGAATGCATAGTTTTCTTTCTCCTAAGCAGGTTGCCAAAATAAGCTAAAGAACCCAGTCTGATTTTCTATTTACCCATAACTGGAGTGGAGAAGTGCAAATGGTTTCATCTCTTTCCCAATGGTATTAGCACGAAAAACAAACTGCTTCGAGCAGTATACGAACTCGGGTATTCGATTCCATTTTCTAGCACTTGGTTTTTGATTTTAGTTCTCTCTATCGTACTTACTTGGGATGGATTCATGCCTTTTGCAAGGCCATTAGTGTAAAGATTTGAAGCATTCTAATAAGCAATACTTAGTAAAATTTTTGCAATTTCTTTCGTTTGAAACATCAATAAATTTCTACTTTATTTAATTGCCAAATCGTTGATATTTCGAGCATTTTTAAAAGAAATATAAAGTCTAAATATTTATTTCCACTTAAAATGATTAACCTTTTTTGTCATTATTGACGGACATTTTAATTTACTAATTTGATAGCTTGTGGTTTTTGCCAAGTAATTTCCACTGAAAGTATCTTAAGTTCTGAATCAATGAAAGAAGGAAAGATTTGTCGATACCAATGTCACTTCTTTATATCTCGACTAATAAATAGAATATCGCATTCAGTCAGAGACGGGCGACGATTTTCGATATTCTTTTTCGTAAAGATCACTTTCTTTTTCTTTTTTGTTTTTTTAAATCTGAATGATTTAATTAAAAAACAGCATAAAATAGTTTCAACAAATGGCATAAAATCAATGTTATCGCTAAAATGTGTTAATTTTGTGTGATACTATAATCTTTTATGACCCAGTTGGCGAGGTTTAGAATACTCTATGTCCCCTGCAGAGGGACAAGACCCCTTTCAAAAAGGGGTGTCTTGGGTATGACATTAAACTGCATTTAAAGGTGACACACTAGCTCTGGAGCTCTGGGGAGATGGGAGTGGGGAATGTTCCTTTATTGTCATTAGTAGCTTTTGGGATCCTGTGGAGGCCCAATACATCGGGTCAAAGTTTATTCATATTAAATAGAACCATGTGCAAAAAAGCAAAACCAAAATAAACCAGAAAAAATAACAAAAATGAACCCCACCTAATTAAAAAAAAACAATTACACAAATAATGTAAATGTGAACGTACATTGAATATGATTCCTCAATCTCTAGGCATGAAAAACCCTGGAAGGGTTGACATGTCGTTAAAATGAATGGATCAATCAATAGAACGTAAAAATAATTTTCTTTAAAAAGAAATCTAAAAGATTTAACTTTAAACAAAGCAATAAGGAAAAAACGAAAAAACAAAACAAAAACATGAGCAAACCAAATAAAAAGCAAAATTTACACGACCCAGTGGTAATTGCTCACTAGAGGAACTTGTTAACCATTACTCTAGCATGTAGTATCCTAATCATAAACAATCATTTACTAAATTTACCTTCTTCTGGTAAAGGTATTGCGGGGCCGATAAATATATCGATCTCACTAACTTTTGAAATATAAGTGATTGACAACGCACTAGATAAGAATGACAAAACAAGGCCAAATTTTATTATGGCGAATCGTAATTGGAATATCATACGGCGGACGCCGGTTCGTAAAATCCAGGAACTGGTAGTTGGTGCAGGATCTAGTTGCCGGTGCGGGACTGGATTGCTGGTGCAAGTCTGGTGGTCTTGGTAGTCAGGACTAGTGGTCACTGGTGCAGGACTGGTAGCTGCTGTTGTAGGACTGGTAGCTGCTAGTGCAGGAAGGTAGTCGCTGGTGCAGGAACGCAGTTGCTGCTGAAGGAAGGTGGTCGCTGGTGCAGGACTGGTAGCTGCTGGTGCGGGATTATTGAAAATAATTTTCAGATGATAAATTTCAGATGATATATCACATTCCAAGATCACTTGGGAGATGTTTTAACAAACCCCAAAACGCTAAATATTGGTATATTATTATATATAAAGTAAGTAAAGTTGGCGACCGTAGTCGAGGGCGACACAAAGGCTCTCTTTTCAATAGCTACTACACCAAGGTGTAGGGGAAGGCGCAACTCCATTTCCTGGATTGCTCCACTTTACCCTTGATACATATATGGTTATAATGCTGAGTGTTAAGCAAGGAGATATCAAGCACCATTTTTGAGTCTTTGGTTTGACTCGACCTGGGATTAAAACTCGGTCTCCTGGATCATTGGCAAATCCTTTACCCACTAGATTATATATAAATGAAAAATTCCTCTGAATATTTTTCATGTATATATATATATATATATATATCGCAATAGGGACGCAAACAGCTTCATCCAAGACATAAATTTAGGTCACACACACACACACACACACACGCACACAGAGACATATGGGGACACAATAAAAGAATTCCTTTTTGTTTTCATGGAATATAAGTATTTTTTTGTATTTTTTGATCTGAATGGTTATTGTCTTTCTAACTTTTATCGTAGGTAGTTTGCAAATATTTCTAAGAATATTTACTTTTGTCTTCAAAAGAGAAACAAGAAAAATCTCACAACAATATATTAATGTTATTTTTCTTTTGAAACTTTTTACGAGATGCTGTTAGAAAAATAAGCTTCGGTAGTTTGTGAGAAAGGGTCATTCAGTACATTTCTTTTGGTTCAACCAACGAAGGAAAATAATTTTTTTTTTTTTTTTTTTTATAAAGAAACATTTCTGGTAAGGATAAGCCGAATTCATAACAATGTATCTTAAATAATGGAAAATAGCAAATATTTAGCAAGAAAAAAATTTTGTTTTCCTGTTATTTTTTCTAATACCAAAATAATATTGGAATCTTTCTCCTGTAGGTTTTCGAACTTATCAGACAGCCTTAAAACATTTCGCATCCCAAGACAGACCACTTAAAAGATTTTTACAGAAAGAAGAAAAAAATCAGATAAAGAAATATTCACGAACAAATTTGGGATTATGATATATACAATCTCAATGCCATTTCATTAAAAAGAAAATATCTACATCTTTATAAAATTCTCATTATATATATATATATATATAGAGAGAGAGAGAGAGAGAGAAAAGGTAGATATTTTTGGTAGATCCGACGAGATAATGAAAAATGAATGGAACAGTGAATATACTAAAACACAAGCAACTGGTTCTGTTCAGAATATTTCGTTTTTATTTATTGAAAGAGCTTTTTCAACTGAGAAAAATACGTTTTTTTTCCTAAAGTTTAGCAAAAAGAGGAAATAGAAAAGAGTGTATAAATGTGAATATGAAATGGGTTAGGGACTAAAGACAAAAGACAGAAACGGAAAAGGGGAATAAACCTTGATTTCAGTGAGAGAAAAAAAGAGTGAGATAACATGAGGAACGGGGTAACCCAAGACAAGATAGGATGTGCTTCGGCCTACGCCTCCACCTCCACCATCATTTCCTCTTTTACTTCCTTCCTATTCCTTCCTCTCAATACCTCCCTCTTCCTCATATCATATCTCTCTTTTTTTCTAACTGAAAGTCAAAACCAACAACCACTACCACCACCACTCAATCAAAGATCTATTCCCCTTATATATATATATATATATATATATACATATATATATATACATGCATATATATATATATGTGTGTGTGTGTGTGTGTGTGTGAGTGTGTGGAAAAACGAAACGTATGAAAAATATATATTAGTGTAGTTTTGATGATTTGTTTACTGTTTGTTTTGTTTATTTTTATGCCAACACTTTTCGACTTCAAAATTTTGGAATGCAAAAACATTCAATTAAAATTATTAATCTTTAATGAAGGTGATGACTCTTTTTCAGATAAGTTTCTTAAGAAAGTCAGAGTTGTCGCATATATATATATATATATATAAATGGTTGCACTCCCACATATGGCCGAGCAAAAGCAGGACCAGCTCGAACATACATACAGCAGCTATGTGAGGATACGGGATGTAGCCCTGAAGACCTGCCAGAGGCGATGAACGAAAGGGAGAAGTGGCGAGAGAGGGTCAGGGATATCCGTGCTAGCGGCACGACATGATGATGATGATGATGATTTGAGCCGCATGTCATTGTTCAAACTGGCTTTGTTATAAACACTGGAATATTTTTTTCGTATGATCTTCATGTTTAGACATTCAAATCTTGATTCTTTTCGTATGTTGGGATCCAAATGGTGGAGAAAGTGTCCCATATTTCCCCAAGGGCTTTCACTCTGGTCTCTGGTCGTCCTCAGGGGAACTATAGGTTTTATTTTTTTGGTGTGAGATTTCTTTATTTGGAAGGTTTTTAAAAAGAATATTATCATCATTATAAATGGCTGGTAGATTCAGTTAGAAGGGTTGCTAAGGTTAGTTATTAGATATGTTCAGTAAAAATAATATCTTCAGTGGTGCCAGAGTTAAATGCTATTTTGTTTATGTTAGGTTTTTAATTTTAATGCATATTGTCTTAAAGATTTGAGGAGATTTTTATTATTATTTTTATAAAGGTTTTTTTTATTGTCATCGAGAATCTGTCGTATATCGGAGGATGTGAGATTTTCGGTGTCATTGTTATGTTTTGATATTTGATGTTGTTTTAGGGCACTTGTGTCTGAGAGGTGGTATATAAACCGACGAGTGAGTGTCGTAGTTTCTTCCAAGCAGCGATCGTGTCGATTCTGCTATATGGGTGCACTACATGGACGCTAACTAAACGTATGGAGAAAAAGCTTGACGGCAACTACACAAAAATGCTGCGAGCAATATTGAACAAGTCATAGAGGCAGCACCCCATAAAGCAGCAGCTGTACGGCCACCAAGCACCCATCACGAAAACTATCAAAGACGAAGCAGACATGCGAGACACTGCTGGTGAAGTAGGGACGAGCTCATTAGTGATGAACTCCAGTTGACCCCTTCACATGGACGAGCAAAGGCAGAATGACCAGTTAGAACCAATATACAGCAGCTTTGTGCAGATACTGGATGTAATCTTGAAGACCTGCTGGGGGCAATGGGCGATAGGGAGAGGTAGCGAGAGAGGGTCAGGGATATCTGTGCTGATAGCGCGTGGTGATGATGATATATATACATATTTGGGTGTGTAAAAAGTTATGCAATCTTTGTATATATGCATACAAGATAGTTCCCGGAATAAACTCTAGGAACTTGAGGGAATCGTACCCTGCAAATTGTTCAAACCTAGCTCCTTTGGATTATTCTTGCCCTAATCCATGGCTCACTTCCTAATCTTTCGGCGCTTCAACAACCAAGACGATGTAGAAGCTTCGATAAAGGAATTTTTCAGATTGAAGGACAAGAACTGCTATCATCTTGGGATCAAAAAACTGGCAGAAAGCTGATTTCAAACGGTGCAGCATGGTGGCCTCTATTTTGAATGCTCAACTGCTTTTGTTGTAAGTTGAAGAATAAAGCAAATAAGTTTCCAAAATATTGCAAAACTGTTGACTGAGCCTTGTCTCACTCTGTTTCTCTTTCTCTCTCTCTCTCTCTATATATATATATATATATATATATATATATAAGAAATGACGTGAAGGCCAAAATATGGTGGATTAGGTATTTATTTAATTTGATGTTTCATTCAGATAATAATTTGGAAAATTGATAAAATTTTAGTAAAAAATTACTGGAAACATTAAACTGTCTACGAGTTTGTCATAGGAAAGTAATTAGGTACACCAATCACTATGGATCTTTAAAATGTGTGTACACAAACGTTCGAATTGTGGTTCTATCCATAATTCCGAAATGAGAGGCGGTCATCCAGTGTTAGAAATTGATTAATCAGCAAGTCAGTTTTGGTTATAAAAGATGAAAAATTCTACTCTTTTTTGTTTAGCAGAAATTAGATATTGTTTCTGTTTATAAAAGAGGTAAAAAATTAATCAATAAAACAACATCCACATGTAAGTAAATAGATTCCTTTCATCAAGCATCCATCACTATTTTAACAACACTATTCAAGAATTCAAAGTCCCAAAGAAGGTTATTATAACCGAAACGTTAAACGTCGACTTTCATGATAAATTAATTAAATTTTGGATTATTTTTTTTCTACAATTCTTCATCCCTTGAAATTGTTTCTTTTGTAAGAAAGGTTAAAAAAATTAATAAAAAAACACACAAAAAGTAAACTAATCCTTTGAGATTATTTCGTTTATAAGAAAGATAAAAAAATTGATAAAAAAAACAACACGAAAACTTGTAGACATGCGAAAAAATCGTGAACATTTCTTTGTAAATTTTTTCAAGTTTTTAGTAAAAGATAAAACAAATATTTTTCCTTTGTTAAATTCAATTTAGAAAAATATACCGCTTCGAAGGTAAAATCCTCAAACATAAGAGTCAAAATAATAAGAATTATAACGAAATATTTTCGGTGATCTAAATTCAAATCCTTTACTTCACGCTTGTTGCGGAGGCCAGATAAATATACCGGGTCCTGCAAACTTTTGAAATATAAGTGATTGACAACGAACTAGGCAAGAATGACAAAACAAGTGTGTTGCTACGAAAGGCCAAACTTTATTGTGGCGAATCGTAAATAGGAAAAGCGTTTGGCGAACAATCGCCGCGGCTGGATGGTGATCGTGGGAGCAGGATCTCGTCGCTGGAACTGTTCTGGATAGCTGGTACAAGACTGGTATTCGTTGGATAGGTGGTCGATGGTGCAGGACTGGTTTCCGCTGGTGCAGGAAGATGGTCGCCGGTTTAGGACTGGTATATGCTGGTGCAGGAAGGTGGTCGCTGGTTCAGGACTGGTATTTGTTGGTACAGAACTGGTAGTTTCTGGTATCTGCTAGTGCAGGACGGTGGTCACTGGTTCAGGACTGATAGTTGCTGGTGTCTGCTGGTGCAGGAAAGTGGTCGCTGGTTCAGGAAGGTGATCGCAGTTACAGGAAGGCGGTCGCTGGTGAAAGATTGGCAGCTGCTGGTGCAGAACTGGTAATCGCTGCTTCAGGAAGGTCGCCGGTGCAGGGCTGGTAGCTGCTGGTGCAGGGAAGTGGCTGCCGATGCTGGAGTGATAGTTGCTACTGCAGTGAAGTGGTCGCCGGTGTAAGAAGGTAGCTGCTGGTGCCTTCTCTAAGAGTATTAGACTTTCTGAATTAGCGATGAAAAGGGCTGTTAGATTGAGAGGCTGGTAGTTGTGTCTGCTGCATTGTGCCGTCTCAGGAGGTGTTTGGATAGACTTTCTGAGTAGCCCTGAAAAGGGTTTTTAAGCTGAGAGGCTGGCAATGTTCATGCGTCGTCTGCAGCTGGAATCAAGACGTCGGCTTTAGGGGAAGCCTAGCACTATCCTCGTGGGCAGCTGCTGCTGATTAGGCTTCAGTCGTAGACCGACCAAGGGAGAATCTGCTTTCTCCCGCATCCTTGGCTGACGTCCAGCCAAACTGATTTTACCCGGTTTGATACCGCTGCTTTTATAGCTACTCTGTGCTACTACGCTATGTGGTCTGCGTTGGATGACCTTGCTTATTATTACTATATTATAGTGAGAAACCTCATTCCAACTCGACCACTTGTTTTTTTTAATACTACCTATTTTGTCCATTAGTTGAGAACTGTCCTTAGAAAGACAGGCTGAATTTAAAATGTTAAAAAGAACGTTCTGTGCGGAGCGATTTAGTCCCTTAACGATTCGTTCCTAAATACTATTGCCTGACGACATCACCGACTCATCACTTCTTGGAATGGGGTTTGTTTATTTTGTTTTTGTTTGGGTTATGAGTAATCGGTTGACTACGATAAGCTAATGCTTTTGCTGAAGGTTTGAATCAGTCTGTTTTCTCAGCTTTGAGGAAGTCGTAGGGAAGACTGGGCACTTTATAACCATTAGTATGGTAACCAATCAGTGAACTCAAACCGACGGTATACTGCTTTAAAAATGACCTTGTGTCAGATCCTTCACGTGGAGTCAAGGTTGGGTGAACGCAGAGATTTTTCTCACATGTTGATTGACTCTATTTTTCTCATCTTTGTCACTTTTCAATGGCAGTCCTCGTCGGAATTTGATTTCATATCGGAGATTGTATTGTTTGTCTTTCTATCTATAGTTGTGGTCCGATTTTGGTTATAACATTTTTTGGTACCCCGAAACTGAATTTGAGAAGGTGACTCATTTCCCCTTCTTAGTTTTGTCAACATATCTTGGGGATTTTACAAATGCAGTTAATAGTCAAGGTCATGTCATGCGATGTCATTGTGCTGAGAATGAAATGGATATAAAAACTGACTCGGATTTTAAATCAATTAGAAAATCTTTTAATTCTTTTCAACTTTCCCTTCCTGTCAGAAATTTAGATAGAGCTAATCAAGATATTATCTTTGAATTTCTCATTGGAGACACCGTTATAAGAATTGGTCCGTCACGTGACACGATCCTGACCAATAATAGCATTTTTAGTATCTTTGTGTTTTTGGTTTGGCTTGATTTCTTTGCTTTTAATAGTTTATCAAACTTCGTGGGTTATATAATGCCAAAGTCATTCTTGTTGAAGAACAGTAGTGGTACTATTTAACACACAGCTAGTGGTGAGAGGGATGAGGGGATTCATTGAAACTGACCAATTAATAAGCCAGTGTATGTTATTATAGATGAAAGATTTTTCTTTTCTTTTAAACAGAAATTTGGGATTCTTTCTCCCAATTATAAATAAATGAATATTTAAGAACAAAATTTTTAGATTTTCAATTTATATTTTGATTAATTGACTTTAACAGCACGTCAACCACACTAGGATTATTTCATTCCAAGAGATTAAGGAATCGCATTCGTTGTACATTCATATTTAGACGTTTGTGTTGTTGTCCAATGGAATGCAAGTAATTTTCGAGCAAATCTATTTCATTGCGAGATGAGACCATAAGAGGTACGACCACTCCAGACCAACGGGGGATGGAAAATAGTGACAATGAATGGGTACTTCACTTATCAGTCAGATGCAGTTTAGTGTCATATCTAGAACATACTTTTTGTCGGAGTTATACCCTCTGCTGAGAATACATATCTCTGATAGAGTTGTTAAAGTTTCCTATGAAAAATGAACGGGTGGCATTGAGGCTTACGTGCTGGACTGCGACATCGTAGTAAGCGGGTTCGATCTCCATGCACGTTATTATGTTCACTGTCAGAATTATATTCTTGAAGAAGGTATGAAGCTCATTATCCCCCAGTGCCCCTACTGTTCTTCTACAAGGATGGCTTTAGCATTAGATAACCCACGAAGGTTGATACGAGATGTCATTAAACAAAGATACCAGATACAAACCAAAAAAGGAGTTTCTTTTTTTTCAATACCTGGTAAGTATTATTTTTTTATTCCCCCTCCAAAACGGCATTCTGATGTTGATGAAGCCGGCTCCAGACATGTTTTCATGTGTAGAGTCTCTTGGAGATTGGTGTTCGAATGTGGTCTGCAGCATCATTCGTGTTTGAATTCTTAGTTTTCTTTCACCTAGACCAGTTGCCATACCGAAGTTAAAGATTTCAGTCTGCCCTACTATTTACCCATATTTGGAGGTAGAATAGTTGGATTCATACCTTTCCTGAGGGTATTATTTTTCCTTCTCCTAGACGGGTTGCCATTGCAAAGTTAAAGAGCCCAGTCTGACCTACTATTCACTCATAGTTAGAGGGATAATAGTTGGATTCTTACCTTCCCCAAGGGTATTAGTTTTCCTTCTCTTAGACGGGTTGCCATTGCAAAGTTACAGAGCCCATTCTGCCCTACTATTCACCCATAGCTGGAGAGATAATAGTTGGATTCATACCTTTCCCAAGGGTATTAGTTTTCCGTCTCCTAGGCTAGTTGCCATACCAAGGTTAAAGAGCCAGTCTGCCCTGCTATTTACCCATAGTTGGAGGGATTAGATTGATTTATGTCTTTCCTAAGATCCTTAGTGCAAAATCAAAATACAAATAGCCATGTTCAAGATTTGAAATCGTGTCACCGTGTCGATAAACGTCCCTCCACATTCATAATTTGATTAATTATTGCAGGCAATAAAAAGCGAATAAATTTTGACCAATATATAAGAGACAATGTGCCATAAAACAACATTAAAAATCTTAATATTTATAAATCTATGAGTCAAAATAAATGTTCTTTAGGTGATTTGAAATTTTGAAACGAAATAAAAATATTTTTGTTTTTCCTATGCAGACCATCCACGATAGGATTGAGGCAATTTAGCATAAGAAAGCAGCCATTAATCTGAATTTTTCTCCTTTTTTCTTTTTTCAAAGAAAATCACTTGCCCTAATTATTGTTTACGCGTTTGTTTTGCTGGACGTGTGAACTAAAATGAATGCAGTCAGAAGCTTTTAAAATTGATATTTCTAATCAACCCCCACCCAAGGGTCAGTGTTTGTAGGTTGTCTTTGGCAATTACTTCAACTAGCCAAAATGATATCACTTCATTTTCTGTCTTATGTCAAACACAAATATACATTTTTCTTTTCAGTTTCATTGAGAGGAAATGTTTACCCCTATCTATTTGCCTCTTTGTTAGCATCGGATGGTATTAACGTACTGGACCTTTGCAATGACTATTTTTCTAAATAACCTCAAGTCTAGGAAACAATTTTAAACCTTTCCATAAGTATTTAGTATCAACTGGATGAATATATATGAGCAGATAACACTAATGTTTGTAGATTTCTCTAAAGCATTTGACTCCATGCACAGAGGAAAGATAATTGGTTCTTTCATGACAAATTAACCCTTGTGGGTTAGTTAATGCCAAATCCTGTTTATATATACATATAGTTGGCCGATCGTAGTCGAGGGCGACCCGAGAGTTCCCTTTACAATAGCTACTACACAGAGGTGTAGGGAAGGGCGCCACTACTTTCCCTGGATTGCTCCACTTTATCCTTGATCCGTACCTTATAATGCTGAGTGTTAAGCAATGAGGTATCAAGTACTATTTCTGACCCTTTGGCATGACTCGACTTAGGATTGAACCCCGATCTCCCGTGCCATTTGCAAACACTCTAAAAATTATGACAATGAGACGGTAAGCGAATAGTTTGCTGATAACATTTTGAAACAAGTCAAAGTTCAGTTGTTTGCACACAATTGAATAATTTCAATCTTTGATATTAACACCAATAATTGTATTTAATATCAATCATTTAGTTGCACACAGATAAATAATTTTAAGCTTTGTTAAGTAATGTAAATAATTTTATTTACCAAACATCCCTAACTTATAGAATTTACGCAAAATTGCAAAGTTTTAAATAATTTCTACGACTAATATTAATAACAATATGGATCAAGAAATGACATAGACAGACGATTTGTATCAAGAAAAGAAAGTGGAAGAAGACTCGCCAATACTGAAGATAGCATGGATGCATCAATACGGAGACTCGAAGACAAGATAAAAAGAACAAAGAAAGACTTATCAAAGCGATCAATAACATCACTGACAAAATTAGGATACACAGAACAATAACGAAGAGACAGAAATGGGTAGAAAAACAACTGAATAGATATTTCAAGAGACAAACTAGTGAAATTTCACGCGAGAACACCTGGACATGGCTACGGAAAGGACACCTTAAAGGAGAAACTAAAAATCTTTTAATAGCTGTACAAAAGAACTTCATAAGGGCCAATAATATGAAGGCTAAAATTGATGATACGCAATAAAATAGCAAGTGATAGTCATGTGTTGATGGAGACGAAACCATAAATCACATAAGTGAACGTTAGAAATTCGCGCAAAGAAAATATAAGACTAGACACGTCAGGGTGGGCAAGGTGATCCACTGGGAAATTGAAATTTGACCATACTACTAAAAGGTACATACATAAATCCATCCTAGAGAAATGAGACTTATAAAATTCTCTGGGATTTTGAAATACAAACGGATCACCTAATCACAGCCAGAAGACCAGACCTAGGGACAATTAACAAAAAAGAAACAAAAAAAAAAAAGCAAACGAAAAAAAAAATACACCTTTCCCCAAAAAAAGAAAAAAAAAAGAAAAAAAAAGAAAAAACAAAAGAGAACTTGTCGTATAGTGGACTTTACAACAGATCCCAGAATGAAAATCAAAGAAAACGAAAAGAGATAAGTACTTAGACCTTGCAGAGAACTTTAAAAAAGTCGGGGAACATGAGGGTAACGATGAAACTAGTTGTAACTGGCACGCATGAAATGGGGGCTGGAAGAGTTGAGAATCGGAGGACTTGTTAAGATCGGGCAGAATACTAAGAATAGTCCTGGAGACTTAAGGCGAATTGCTGTTACTCCGACTCTAGAGAAAGATCAACAGTTAACGCCGGTAAGCTTAGCTGAAGCAAAGATCCAAAGAGACATATTTCAAGGAGATGCTCAATCACCCTTACTATTTGTAATTGCCATGATGTCACTTAACCACATATTCAGGAAATGCACAGCTGGATACAAACTTAGTTGACCGCAAGAAAAGGTCAATCACCTAATGTATATGGATGATATCAAACTATTTGCAAAAAATGAAAAAGAACTGTAAACTCAAATACACGCAGTTAGAATATACAGTCAGGACGTAGGAATGGAATTTGGCATAGAAAAATGTGCCATGAGTGTAATGAAAAGTGGCAAATGACATCGAACAGAGGGAATGGAACAACCAATTAAAGATAAGATCTGAACGCTTGGAGAAAACGAAACCAACAAATAGTTGGGCATCTTTGAGGCTGAAACCATCAAACAAGTGGAAATGAAAGGCAAAATTCAAAAAGAATATTGCAGGAGAACTAGAAAACTACTCCAGACAAAACTCACTAGCAGAAACCTTATAAAAGGGATAAATACCTGGGCTGTACACTCGTTAGATATTCGGGACCCTTTCTCAAGTGGACCAGAGATGAACTTAAACAAATAGACCAAAGAACAAGAAAACTTATGACCATGCATAAGGCACTATATCTCAGAGATGACGTTGATAGACTATATGTATCAAGAAAAGAGGGGGAAGAGGACTTACCAGCATCGAAGACAGCGTGGACGCATCGATACAACGATTCGAAGACTACTGCTACTCCGGGTCAGTGTGGAACTGGGAATAGTAGCAATGAAAGTGTACTCCACTTTCCCCAACGCTCCAGCACTGGAGCCTGATCATCAGATAGTTTAGTGTTATATCCAGGATAATTGTTGAGGGAAGGGGCCTTACCCCTATGCAAAAGTCAAATCGGCGTATTCTACAGCCCCAGTCAATTCGGTTGCAGAAAGAAGAAGCAGATACTTTTTGCATATAGTTTTCCTACAGACACTGTGACTGCTGCAATGATGCTTTACTAAAACCGAAGGCCTTGGTGTTGACACGGATATTGTCGCTGGAGTCTTGTTAGGAGACATATTAGCTCAATTTCTATATGAGCAAAGTTTCTATTCCTTATTTGCCGATATTATGTACGACGAACGCCATTTTTAATGAAAGAAAATAAGTCAAGAAGCAGACGATATCTCGGGGTAATTATAACTGATGCTGACTACGCAGATGATCTTGCGCTTCTTGCAAATACAAATGCTCAAACCGAATGTCTGTTGTATAGCCTTCAACAAGCATCAAAGTGAACCCTGATAAAATAGTTCATATATTTTAATCAAGATGGTTCCATCGCATTAAATAGCAAACCTCTGAAATTTGTTGTATTTTGCAAAACTTTTAGCTTAGATGTGGCCCAAAGCCGTATGAATGGGGCACATAATGAGAACCTCTGAAATTAGTAGACTAATTCATATACCCTGGTAGCAATATCTCATCTACTGAAAGCAATTTCAATATACGCATAGGTAAAGCATAAACTGTTTATGACATATGGAAATCTGATCCCTCAAATGAAATAAAAGGGCAAATTCTTCCAAGCTGTAGACGTGTCATGTATATTGCAGCACCACTTGGACTCTAATGAAACGTTGCCTAGTCGGCTGGGGCTGTAGAATACACCGACTGCTTCTCTACAGAGGGGTAAGACCCCCCCCCACCTAACGAATGTCCTGGTTATGACACTAAACAATCTGATGGTTAAGTTCCAGTAATACTGGAGCTTTGGTGAATGCGGAGTACCCCTTCATTGCCATCGCTCCCAGGTCCACTCTGAATGGTAGCACCTGATATCGGTTAAATAGAACTAAACCGTAGTTTCTTGACCTTACTGTTTTTTGAATTTAAATTGCATATTTATGCTAAACTGAATTGTTTAAAATAGAACTGTTTTGATATCTAAACTGTTTACTAATGCTAAACTGAATTATCTGAAATAATACTATTTGCCATTAACTCTGTGTATTGCCCAGTCGGCTGGAGCTGTTGAACATACCAACTGCACCTCAACAGAGGGGTAAGACCCCCTACGAAGGTCCTAGATATGACACAAAACAATATGATGGTGAGGTTCCAGTAATACTGGAGCTTTGGGGAATGCAGAGCACCCCATCACTGCCATTGCTCCCAGGTCCACTCTGGTCCGGAATGGTAGCACCTGATAGGGCCCTATCATTGGCTTAAATAGAACTAACTGCATACTTATGCTAAACTGAATTGTTTGAATTAGAGCTGTTTGACTAAAATGAATAGCTTGAAATAGAAATGTTCTTACAATTAAACTGTACTTGCATTTAAACTGCGTGCTTATGCTTGACTGAATTGTTTGAAATGGAACTGTTTTTGACATTGAAACTTTACTTACACTAAACTGAATTGTTTAATATAGAAGTGTTTTGCCATTTAACTGTGTATAAAGAAAATCTGTACTTATACCAAACCGAATTGGCTGAATTAGAACCGTTTGAATAAAGTGAATAGCTTAAAATAGAAATGTTTTTGACAATTAAACTGTGCACTGATGCTTAACTGAATTGTTGGAAATAGAACTATTTGAATAAAAATGGATCTGGCATTAAATAACCTACAAAAGTTGATACGCCATAAAACCCAACCAACCAAACAACCTAATGAAACGGAGAAAAAGCTTGATAGGAACTACCCACCGATGCTTCGTGTTGTTTTGAACAAATTCTGGAAGTAGTATCCTACAAAATAACAGTTATATGACCATTTCCTTTTCATCTGGCAAACCATCCGAGTACGTCTAACAAGAAATACAAGACATAGCTTGTGAGATATGAATGAACTCATAAGCAATGTTCTCTCATGGATTCCTTCATATGAACTCACCAGTGTTGGCCGACTCAAAAAAAACAGCTTACATTCATCAGCTCTGCATGGACACTGGATACTATCTAGAAGACTTACCAAGAACGATATCCATTTGGGACGGATGATGAGAGTCCAAGGAATCCGTGACGGTACGCTTTAATAATGGTGTTGTTGTGCGAGATTATATCAACCCAACCCCTCCGCCACCTGCTGGGTATAAAACAAAGTCAATAAACCGAATACAATTGGTTTGGATTCAGAATTTATCTTCTAGATTGATTGTATTACTAAAGCTAAAGAACCAAATTTACTCTACTATTTACCCATAAATTGGAAGAGGCACGATGGATTCATGCCTTTCCCAAGGGCATTAGCGCAAAGTCAAATACAAACAGCTTCATCTAGGATTTGAACTCGGGTTACTGACTTCCTTTCCAAGGAATATAACCGTTACACTAAACGCAAATCCTGCTCAAATGTTAGAATAATTATTTACTAAACTTAGCTTAGTTGTGGCGCAAAGTTCAAAGTATGGGTGATCAGTGGGAAGAGATTTCACTAACAACCATCTGCAATCTTGCTTACTTACCACGCGTGGTACCCAGAGAATAGGTTGAGTATCATTTCCATTAATATATCAAAGGGGTGTACTTTATTTTTTCGACTGCTTCATATTCATTTTAGGGGGTCTCAGCAATTGAGTTGTGTGGCCATTGGTTATAAATAATACCTAATAGTATCCGTTCTGATTGCATGGTTTTTCAGTAAAAAAAATAAAATCCTGGTAACTTTTAATAAAAAAAATTGTTTGGGATGAACTTATTTAGTGACGATATTGTGTAAAGTATTATTTCATTATTCATTCTTCAAATATTTTTGCTCCATTTACCATATTTTTATTGGTTTGCTTTCCCACCTTTGTTAGCAAATGATTTTCAGGAAGTCTTGAATCGAATGTTTATCTGAAATAAAAGATTGACAACTTTTGTATATTGACCTCCGACCCGGCCGGGCTGTCAAAATAAGAAATGCACCTGTGTAGATAACAGGTGCATCCGGTCGAGGGATATCAGAATTTAACCGTAACCGTGGACGGGTTGAATGAGTGCGATTTGTGATGCCCACAAGAAGAAGGTGGACGCCGAACTATTATATAACTCGGTGCACAGAAAGTTCAATCAGTTGGAGATCAGACGCGTTGGAGATAAGATGCGGTAGAGAAAACCAGCACTCAGAGAGGCTGAGCCCCCAGGCCCCCGGTTGAGCAGCCCAGGAGAACGGGAAAGAAACACGGTTATGGCCAATAGAGTGGGGATCAATATGTTGCAGTTCTGTTCTGTCTCCAACTCCCTCTCATACTCAACCCTTTCAAATAAAGTGAGAGGTATATTTTTCTAAAGAATTGTGTCGCTCATCTTTATTGTGTCGTCGTTATGATTCTGCATGAATATGTAGATGTATTATGTAGCTATACAACATATATATCTTTTATTTGGCATGTAATGTAGAATTTGAATAAATGTTAATACAGTCAGATTTGATTTGATTTGGTTTGGTTTTATGGCATATTAACCATTTTAGGTCAGTAAATGCCAAATGCTTTTGATACACTCATATATATATATATATATATATATATATATATATGATTTCTAAACCCATTAGGTAGATCACATTTTTAAACAAACCTGTGCTCATTTTTTCATACAGTCAAATGGTTTCACTTACTTCTGTCCAATACAAATATTTCTATTTACTATTAATCATTTGTTTGCACACAGTTTAATATTTTCAAGTATTGTGATGTATCACTAACAATTCAATTAAACATTAGTCATTTGTTTACACACAGTTAAATGATCAAACAGTTCTATTTCTAACAATTCAGTTTAGCATAAGTACAGTTTAAATGTCAAACTGTTCAATTTGACCCATTGATAGGACCCTATCAGGTCTGAATAGACCACGGGGTCCATTCAGGCCCGGAATGGTAGCACCTGATAGGGTCTTATCAATGGCAATAAAAGGGTACTCCGCATTCCCCAAAACTCACACATAAATGGAGCCTTACCATCAGATTGTTTAGTGTCATTTCCTGTACACTCGTTGGGGGAGAATTACCCCACCTCAGAGATGCAATCGGTGTATTCAGTAGTCCCAGCCGATTGGACCATAAAACAGTTCGAAAGACATAGTGAGTCAACTCAGTTTAATTGACTGGTAATGACATTTAAAGGCAGTTGAAAGCTTGGTCGTCATTAGAGGATTGTAAACTCAAGTCATTAAAATCCTAGAAGTTAAAAGTTAGATTTCAACATTAAATTACTTAGCCCAGGGCAGTTGAAGGTTCCACATCTATTTCAATCTATAGTCCAAAGGGCGGTCCCGATTTTTATACGGAGTCAGTTATTTTATCTAAAATGAATAAAGAATGTACGCACTGAAAATGTCATGGTTATTTATCTCAGTGAAGAACGTGGGACAGTGTGGAGCGGTGAAGAAGAGAAGAACAATTACCAGCTAAAGAACCAGATACCGATAGAACATTTGATGCAATTTCGTTTTGCTATTTCAGAATAATTCACAGATTTGATGAATAAAGGAATTATATATGATATCACAACTGCTCTTCTGCAAGAATGGCTTTGGCATTAAATAACCCACAAACGTTGACATCCCATTAAAGAAACCAAATCAATAGTTTTATTCATGTTCTAAATATCTCTATTATGATTCTGCTGGTCCATTTGTTTGGTTGCTCGTTACTCCGATCCATATAACCTTCCCGTGGCGAAGTGGGTTATTCTTTTGCCTTCCCTTTTGACCAAGTGATTGGCCGAGCCAGTGCCTTCTCAAGAAAGACGATTGCAAATATTTAACAAAAGTAAACACATTCACAAAAACAAAACAAAACAAAACAAAAACATTATTAAGCAGATAACTGTTTTTAAACTCTAAAATCTAGAGATGGTTCAAGAAAAAAAAAGCATTGTTTTATCCATTTTTTTTCTTTTTTTTTTTAATGAACAATAAGACTTGTTTTTTGATCTTTTTATTTTCTTAGTGTATTGAAAATAATGATTGTTTTCGTAGTAGAGACTGACACTTTTTTGGTTTCATTAATCATTATTGTTCATTCATTCAGTCATTCATTCATCCATTCATTTTTTTGACTTCTCTCTTTACTATTACTATAACAGTGTGTCAAGTATTTCATAGATTTCTATTGGCTGTGTAAGTTGATCATACCCACTGATGCCAGTGGTTTATCTTCGATTTTTCTTTCATAAAACTCAAGTGTTTTTTTTAAATAAATAATCTACTTACAGGATCCGTAAAAATTCTTCGGAACAAAGCTCTTTAAGCCAGAAAGGATGATTTGTATCTGATCAAAAAGTATTTTCAACTCTGATGGAATAGCTTTGTGTTATCTTCATCTGTCCTCACTGAGTAGCAGAGTAAATATGAATTAGTTTGCTGAAGATCTAGTTTGGTTAGGTTTCTTTGTTTAATAGCATATCAACCTTTGTAGGTTATTTAATGCCAAAGCCATTCTCCTAGAAGAACAGTAGTGGTACTATTTAACCCATAACTGGGAAGATAAGGGGGTTAAATACCTTTCCCAAGGGTATATGCCCGAAAGTGAACGTAATAGCGCGTACTACGATTCCGCAGTCCATCGCTTTAACCATTACACCACGAGGACACCCCCCCGCTGTTGAAGATCTGATGAACTCTGAAGTTCTCATATCCTCCCACAATGTGCTGTCAAAATCCGAAAAAGAAAAAAGCTCCTCTTGATTTTTTTTCGTTCCATGGAATTTCCACGGGTCTTGTTAGTATAAATAACCCTTGTTAGGTGTTTCTTTCTTTGTGCGTATATATTTGTGTGATTCTGTGTCCACAAGTTTTTCACTTTGTCCCAGCTTCGGCCGAAGGCAAGATGAAAGCTGAAATCGTTAATGTCTAAATCCATTATCAATTTTATTACAGTATCGGGAGAGAAAAGAGACTCCTCACTGAGTTTAATAGCAGAAAAAAAAAAAAAAAGAAAAAAAAAAAAAGAAAAAGAAAATTAAACTAAAATGATAGGAAATCCCATGTGAATAATACTTGAGCATCTGTTGCGATCTCACATTTTCACGGACGCTGGAGTCCATATTTGTAATAAATATAATTGACACGATAGCTTTTTCGGGCGCCATTTCAGCGAATCTCCGGTTTGGGACGGCGAAAATAAAACCAACACACAACTCCAGTCAGACTCAAAGAAAGAAAAAAAAATATAAGCGTGTAAATTTGTGAAACATAAGCAATAAATATTCACGCAAAAAATTGTCTACAGATATGATAGTTTCCAAGGGAATACGATGAAAAACCAAAAAAAACAAAAAACAAAAAAACAAACAAACAAAACAAAACAAAAAACTATTTCCATATAACTGTGGAGAAAACATATTCCAGTTTATGGAATATGTTTTCTCGTCAGTTATATAAACCGGCTTATTTTGCCTTTGGCTTAAATAAGGTAGGAATAGATTGTATTCACTGTTTTATGTGAAAACGCCCCGCCACGAAGAGCTGTTATTGAAGTAATGGAAAATTTCCTAAGAAATACAGATTGATTCGATTTTTTATTTACACACACACACACACACACACATATATATATATATATATATATAAAGAGGTGCTCTTGGTGTAATGGTTATCGTCGTAAAAATGGTGACCAGAGTTCAAATCCTGGACGAGGTTGTTTGTATTTCACATAGCGCAGATTCCAATTGGAAAAGCACGAACCCAACTATTCTTCCTCAATCTATGGGTAAATAGTAGATTGGGCTCTTTAACCTCTGTATGGCTACCAGTCTAAGAGAAGGAAAACTCTGAATTTAAACCAGTTATACTCCACTTGGAAAATTGACCGTGTGTCACATCATGCTCGTGTGGAGGAGTTGTATAAAAATAAATAAATATATCTTCGTCATCCTGACTTATATATATATATATATATAAGTGGGGATAACGAACATATAAAGTTAAAGTCTTCGGCCATTTTGTGACGTAGTACCAAATGGTTAGAGTGTTCGCCAGTGGCCCGGGATATCTGGGTTCAATCCCAGGTCAAGTTATACCAGACTCAAAAATGGTACTTGATGCCTCCTTGCTTAACACTCAGCATTCTAAGGAACGGATTAAGGTAAAGTGGGTCAATCCTGTGAAAGGAGTTGCGCCCTCCCCTACACCTTGGTGTAGTAGCTATCGAAAAGGGAGTCCTCCGGTCACCCTCGACTACGGTCGCCAACTTTACTCTTACTTACCAATGAAGGATGATGTCAATTTTGACATGGATATATTAGATGATCGTAGCGTAACGGTTATCGTGGTCGAAAATGGACTCAGCAACCGAAGATAAAATCCTGAAGGAGACTGTTTGCATTTCCTATAGCACTAATACACTTGGGAATGGTGTGAATCTCATCATTCTTCCTCTAAATAGTAGAGCAGATAGGGATGTTTAAATTTGGTATGGCAACTGATCGAGGGAAAGGGAAAATCTGGATTCAAACCAGTTGTAGACTCGAAAAGACATGAGCTCCGCCAGGCTATTCTTGTCTGAGACATGCTACATGAATTGCACCTCCATTAACAAAAAGGTGACGAGACCAGTGAGAGACATAGAGAGAGATGAGCTCCGCCAGGCTATTCCTGTTTAAGACATGCAACGTGGGTTGCACCCCAATGACCAAATAGGGGACTGGACCATTGAGAGACATAGAGAGAGATGAGCTCCGCCAGGCTATTCCTGTTTAAGACATGCAACGTGGGTTGCACCCCAATGACCAAATAGGGGACTGGACCATTGAGAGACATAGAGAGAGACGAGCTCCGCCAGGCTATTCCTGTTTAAGACATGCAACGTGGGTTGCACCCCAATGACCAAATAGGGGACTGGACCATTGAGAGTCATAGAGAGAGATGAGCTCCGCCAGGCTATTCCTGTTGAAGACATGCAACGTGGGTTGCACCCCAATGACCAAATAGGGGACTGGACCATTGAGAGACATAGAGAGAGATGAGCTCCGCCAGGCTATTCCTGTTTAAGACATGCAACGTGGGTTGCACCCCAATGACCAAATAGGGGACTGGACCATTGAGGGACATAGAGAGAGATGAGCTCCGCCAGGCTATTCCTGTTTAAGACATGCAACGTGGGTTGCACCCTTATGACCAAATAGGGGACTGGACCATTGAGAGACTGAGAGAGATGAGCTCCGCCAGGCTATTCCTGTTTAAGACATGCAACGTGGGTTGCACCCCAATGACCAAATAGGGGACTGGACCATTGAGAGACATAGAGAGAGATGAGCTCCGCCAGGCTATTCCTGTTTAAGACATGCAACGTGGGTTGCACCCCAATGACCAAATAGGGGACTGGACCATTGAGAGACATAGAGAGAGACGAGCTCCGCAAGGCTATTCCTGTTTAAGACATGCAACGTGGGTTGCACCCTTATGACCAAATAGGGGACTGGACCATTGAGAGACATAGAGAGAGATGAGCTCCGCCAGGCTATTCCTGTTTAAGACATGCAACGTGGGTTGCACCCCAATGACCAAATAGGGGACTGGACCATTGAGAGACTGAGAGAGATGAGCTCCGCCAGGCTATTCCTGTTTAAGACATGCAACGTGGGTTGCACCCCAATGACCAAATAGGGGACTGGACCATTGAGAGACATAGAGAGAGATGAGCTCCGCCAGGCTATTCCTGTTTAAGACATGCAACGTGGGTTGCACCCTTATGACCAAATAGGGGACTGGACCATTGAGAGACATAGAGAGAGATGAGCTCCGCCAGGCTATTCCTGTTTAAGACATGCAACGTGGGTTGCACCCTTATGACCAAATAGGGGACTGGACCATTGAGAGACATAGAGAGAGATGAGCTCCGCCAGGCTATTCCTGTTTAAGACATGCAACGTGGGTTGCACCCCAATGACCAAATAGGGGACTGGACCATTGAGAGACTGAGAGAGATGAGCTCCGCCAGGCTATTCCTGTTTAAGACATGCAACGTGGGTTGCACCCCAATGACCAAATAGGGGACTGGACCATTGAGAGACTGAGAGAGATGAGCTCCGCCAGGCTATTCCTGTTTAAGACATGCAACGTGGGTTGCACCCCAATGACCAAATAGGGGACTGGACCATTGAGAGACTGAGAGAGATAATAGTGGCATTTTAGAGAGTAGTAGATATTCTGATATATTTTCAACGCTTTTCGGTCATTTTATGACGTAATACCACTGAATGACATAAGTAAATATCCTGAGTCTGCATGCGAGAGTACCGGTCTGTGTTAACAACATATTAATATTGGGTCTGAGTACCGATGATACATCCCTTATTTTGGAACCTATGCATGTATTCATTTGTATAGGTGATCATTTACATGGTCGATGAAGAAATAGGTTTAGTTGAGTTTTATGGCATATCAAACTTTGTAGGTTATTTAATGCCAAATCCCCTTTATACTTATATGATTCGTAAACACATTTTGCTTATAACATTTCAAAATGAGTTTGAGCCCATTTTTTTTGCACACTGTTAAATGGTTTCAATTGTTACTATCTAACACTAACAATTCTGTTCAACATCAATAATTTCTTTGCTCATATTGAAGTGGTTACAAGTATTGCTATTTAACATTTATTTTAATCAACACAACTCATTCATATACACAGAGTCAGATTGTTCCAAGTATTCCTATTTAATGCCAATAATTCAATTAAAGAGTTTCAAGTATTGCTATTCAACACTAATAATTCTATTCAATATTACTAATCCAACTTGGTTTCAAGTATTGCTATGTATCACTAACAATTCAATTAAACATAAGTTATTTGTTTACACACGGTTAAATGTTCAAAAAGTTCTATATCTAAAAATTTGGTTTAATGTAAGTCATTTGTTTGTGCATAGTTTAAATATCAAACAATTCTGTTTGACCCAAAAACAGGACCCAATCATGTGCTACCACTCCAAATCAGAGTGGATCTGGGAGTGATGGTGATAAAGCGGTACTCGACATTCCCGAAAGCTCCAGGGCTGGGACCTCTCCATCGGATGGTTTAATGTCATTTAAGGACATTCTTGGGGGTCGGGGGGGGGTTACCCTTCTGCAGAGATGCAATCAGTATATTCAACAGACTCTGCCAACTGGGCCCTTGCACGTTGAATGTTGTGTAAATTAAAGCACATATTCAGTTTATTGTTTTAATTTACATATGCATATGTATTATATATATATATATATATATATATATATATGTATATATATATATATTGTATATACATATATATTATATATGGAGCTTTGGAAAACATACATAGCAATACGTGGAACTGTTAAACTGTGTGCAAACTAAGAAGTAATGTTGAATAGAATTATTAGTGTTGAATAGCAATACTTGAAACTCTTTAACTGTGTGCCTAAATTAAATTATTGGTATATATCAAATACTTATCATATGTTGTGAATTGAATTACCACGACCAGAAAATCCGGTGAATACTTGCGGGCGACATACGGAAACGCTGGATAGTTATTTCGACCTTATTAGGTCTCATCAGCAGCGTATACCGTGATCTACCCCATAGGAGATCGAACCAGCGACTACAGAACGCAGAGCCGAAACTCTACCACTGAGCCCTAAGTCCATATCGCACACAATTGATGCCAAATCAACTAGTCATGGTAATTGCGCGGCCAATTAACTTGAATGTGTTTTGCAAGTTACATTCGTACTCTTTGCAGAGGACACGGTCACTTCCAGGGTCACGTCTTCCCAGGAGGATTGGAAATACGCATCCATGCAATTATTAAAACCTCAAGGGCAAGGGTATAGATGTGCATTTTCTTTTTTTTTTTTAAGTAGAGGAATTAATTTGTGAATTGATTTACCACGACCAGAAATGCGTATTTCCAATCTTCACTTGCCCAGTCAGCTAGGGCTATAGAATACACCGACTGCTTCTCTGCAGAGGGGTAAGACCCCCCCCCAACGAGTGTCCTGATATGACACTAAACAATCGGATGGTGAGGTTCCAGCGACACTGGAGCTTTGGGGAACGCGGAGTACCCCTTCATTGCCATTGCTCCCAGGTCCACTCTGTCCCGGCGTGGTAGCACCTGATAGGGCCCTATCTATGGGTTAAATAGAACTAACAGCATACTTATGCTAAACTGAATTGTTCGATTAAACTGAATAGCTTTAAATAGAAATGTTTTTAACAATTAAACCTTACTTACATTTAAACTACGTGCTTATGCTTAATTGAATTATTAGAAATAGAACTGTTTTTCGACATTAAAACTGTATTTACACTTAAGTGAATTGTTATATATAACTGCTTGAATAGTTTGAAATAGAAATGTTTTTGACCATTAAACTGTGTACTTGTGCTAAACTGAATTGTTTTAAATAGAACAGATTATTTACATAAAAATGGATTTGGCGTTAAATAAACTACAAAGGTTGATATGCCATAAAACCCAACAAACTAAACCATCCAATCCTCCCGGGAAGTCGTGGCCCTGGAGGTGACCGTGTCCTCTGTAAAGAGTTCGGATTTCTAATCGTAGTATTACTATTTAACGCACAGCTGGGAAGAATTAGGTGGTTCATATCTTTGCTAAGGGTAACAGTCCAAATGTATTGGTGATAGTGCGATTAGAGATCCAACTCGCTAACTACCATGTCGCAGTATAACATGTCAGCCATAACGCTATGAGGACTTCTACCAAAAAATTATTTCCATTACCGTGGGCAAATAAAAGCTTTTAAGAAATAACCATCCAAAAAATATAAATACGAACATACAATGAACGCGATTACCTCACCTCTAAGCATAAAGTAACCCTAAATGGATTGACATGCCGTTAAGATAATTCAAAAGGATTGTTGTCCTTAGTACGGTTGTTGTTGTTGTTGTTACAGCATTTTGACTGCTGTACTCTTCGACCTTTGTTAATGAGAGAATTCTTCGTAACCGGTGGAGACCACATCCGTTATCGAATGAACAGTTCAAGAGGATAAAATTAATCCTTGGCAGGATAACATTAAACTTGGAAAGAAATATAATCTAACACGGCTCGAACAATTCTTGGAAGAAAGTATTTGAAAGTCACTGCATTCCAAATACAAAGGCCGAAGAGTAGAGTGGCTGAAAACAACCATAACCAGGACATATATGTCTCACAGCTCTTAAACAGTTTTTATAGGCTTGCTTTGTGCAACGGTTATCGTCATAGGAAAAATTGTTGACGAACTCGATTTCAAATCCAGGTCAAGGCTGAATATGTTTCATTTTGCACAAATGCCCATGGGAAAGGCATGAATATAACTCTTCTATTCTCAGTGGGAGAGGAATTCTCTGTAGCGTCATGGCTAACGTATGAGACTGCAGTCACGAAGTGAGAGAGTTCGAACTCCAGTCGCGCAATTACGTTCAATTTTGGACAAATATATTTATGTTCAATTTCGGATTAATACATTTAAGAAAGATATGAATCTCTTTATCTCCCCGCCCCCATATAGGTTAAATAGTATCTCCGCTCTTCTTCAACAAGTATGGTTTTAGCAGTTAATAACCCACGAAGTTTGATATGCCATTAAACAAATAAAACAAACCAATCCCCTCAGTCGGGCAGAATAGGTTATTTAACCACGATTAACTTAGTAGTCCAATTCTGAATTCAAAGCAGTTTTATTCCATTAAAAAAAGTGACCTTGCGTTACATCTTGCTTATTGTGGAGGGGTTGGGTAAATACATTCTGATGTGACAAGGACATTAGCTTCGATGATAACTTCCTAGAGAAGTAGTATAGTAGTACTGGTACTTTTTGCGCACCTTGTATATGTTATTAAACATTGTTAGGCAATGTTTGATAACATATGTATGGCTTATTTCAGATTCATATACTTGGGAAAGTCATGAACCCTCTTATCCCTCCATGTCTGGGTGAAATAACATCACTGCTGTTCTTCTGTGAGGATTCATTTAGGATTAAATAACCCACGAATGTTGATATGCCATTAAACAAAGATACCAAACCAAAGGCATAGACGCGATATGAATCCTAAATCGTTGTGTGTGTGTTTGTATGAGCCTGTATGTATGTGTATGTGTATGTGTGTGGATGTGTAAGTGTATGTGTGTGTAATCGTAAAAAAACATTTAAAAAAAACTCAAAACAACCCCGACCACCAAAAAGAAAAAAAAAAAAAAAGAAAATTAAAAAAAACCCGATGCATCATTGCATGTTTTTCAGTAACGCTGTTCTTTCAGTGTTGAGAATAAAAAAAATTGCCATTTCAATTTGAAATTGAATGATTATTTGTGGGGCCTGTGGTCGCGTTGAATGTCATTTTTTATTCATTCAAATTCATAATGTAACAGAGGGAAAAAATGAATTGTTAAGTAGATTCTTTCACTTCAGTCTAAAAAGAGGCATCAATTTGATCAGAGACTTCTGTTAACTATGCGATCGTAATAAGAACTCTGGGTTTGGTTTGGTTGGGTTTTATGGTATATCGACCATTGTAGGTCATTTAATACCAAATCCTTTTTATACATATATATTAAATATATATGATTTGGGTTGGTTGGGTTTTATGGCATACCAACCATTGTAGGTTATTTAATACCAAATCCTTTTTATACATATATATTAAATATATATGATTTGGGTTGGTTGGGTTTTATGGCATATCGACCATTGTAGGTCATTTAATACCAAATCCTTTTTATACATATATATTTAATGTATATGATTTAGTTTGGTTGGGTTTTATGGTATATCGACCATTGTAGGTCATTTAATACCAAATCCTTTTTATACATATATATTAAATATATATGATTTGGTTTGGTTGGGTTTTATGGCATATCGACCATTGTAGGTCATTTAATACCAAATCCTTTTTATACATATATATTTAATATATATGATTTGGTTTGGTTGGGTTTTATGGTATATCGACCATTGTAGGTCATTTAATACCAAATCCTTTTCATACATATATATTAAATATATATGATTTGGTTTGGTTGGGTTTTATGGTATATCGACCATTGTAGGTCATTTAATACCAAATCCTTTTTATACATATATATTTAATATATATGATTTGGTTTGGTTGGGTTTTATGGTATATCGACCATTGTAGGTCAATTAATACCAAATCCTTTTCATACATATATATTAAATATATATGATTTGGGTTGGTTGGGTTTTATGGTATATCGACCATTGTAGGTCATTTAATACCAAATCCTTTTCATACATATATATTAGATATATATGATTTAGTTTGGTTGGGTTTTATGGTATATCGACCATTGTAGGTCATTTAATACCAAATCCTTTTTATACATATATATTAAATATATATGATTTGGGTTGGTTGGGTTTTATGGTATATCGACCATTGTAGGTCATTTAATACCAAATCCTTTTCATACATATATATTAAATATATATGATTTGGTTTGGTTGGGTTTTATGGTATATCGACCATTGTAGGTCATTTAATACCAAATCCTTTTTATACATATATATTTAATATATATGATTTGGTTTGGTTGGGTTTTATGGTATATCGACCATTGTAGGTCAATTAATACCAAATCCTTTTCATACATATATATTAAATATATATGATTTGGGTTGGTTGGGTTTTATGGTATATCGACCATTGTAGGTCATTTAATACCAAATCCTTTTCATACATATATATTAGATATATATGATTTAGTTTGGTTGGGTTTTATGGTATATCGACCATTGTAGGTCATTTAATACCAAATCCTTTTTATACATATATATTAAATATATATGATTTGGGTTGGTTGGGTTTTATGGTATATCGACCATTGTAGGTCATTTAATACCAAATCCTTTTTATACATATATATTAAATATATATGATTTGGGTTGGTTGGGTTTTATGGTATATCGACCATTGCAGGTCATTTAATACCAAATCCTTTTTATACATATATATTTAATATATATGATTTAGTTTGGTTGGGTTTTATGGTATATCGACCATTCCGTTGTAGATCATCTAATGTCAAATCCTTTTCATACATTTATTAAATATATGATTTCTAAACACATTTTGAAAATAACATTTTTAAATAAGCCTGTACTCGTTTTTTATACATAGTTAAATGGTTTCAATTAATTTCAAACAGTTCAGCTTCGCATAAGTACAGTCAATTGTTTACACACAGTTAGTCATTGGTCTAGATTTAGTTGGTTGGTTGTTTGGGTTTTATTGCATATTAACCTTTGTAGGTTATTTAACGCCAAATCCATTTTTATGCAAATAGTCAGTTTTATTTCTTACAATTAAGTTTAGCATGAGTACACAGTTTAATTGTTAAAAACACTTCTATTTCAAGCCACTCAGTTTAGTCAAACAGTTCTAATCAGTTTAATATAAGTAGAGGTTTTGTTTACACACAGTTAAACGTCAAAACAGTTTTATATTAAACAATTCAGTTTAGTGTTAGTAGAGTTTCAATGTCAAAAACAGTTACATTTCAAACAATTCAGTTTAGCATAAGTACACAGTTTAAATGTAAGTACAGTTTAATTGTCAAAAACATTTCTATTTCAAGCTATTCAGTTGAGTCAAACAATTCAGTTTAGCATATGTATGCTGTTAGTTCTATTTAAACCATAGATAGGGCCCTATCAGGTGCTACCACGCCGGGCCAGAGTGGACCTGGGAGCGATGGCAATGAAGGAGTGCTCCGGATTTCTCAAAGCCCCAGCATCACTGAAACCTTACCATCAGACTGTTTTGTATCCTATCCTGGACACTCCTTGGGGGGGGGGTCTTACCTCTCTGCAGAGGTGCAATCGGTGTATTCTACAGCCCCAGCTGACTGGGCAATTGGTTTAGATTCAGTTTATTGTTTACACACGGTAAAACGTAAAACAGTAAAACTTAAAAATAGTTCCATTTCAAACAATTCAGGTGACCATCAGTACAGTTTTTGTTTACACACAGTTAAATATAAAAACAGTTTATTTCAAACAATTTAGTTTAGTGTAATTATACACTATTTGACCCATAGATAGGACCCTCTCCGGTGCTACCACTCCAGTACAGAGTGAACCTGGGAGCAATAACAATGAAGGGGTATTCTGCATTCCCGAAAGCGTTACTGAAGCCTCACCATCAGGTAGTTTCATTTCACATCCATGACACTCTTTCGGGGAATATTATCCTTCTGCAGAGATACAGTCAGTATATTCTACAGCCCCAGCCAACTGGGCAAGGATGCACCAATGGAGGGCCACGTTGGGGGATCTTACCCCTCTGCAGAGATGCAGTCCGCGTATTCTACAGCCCCAGTCGACAGGGCGGAATCAGAATCCTTCAATCCTTCCAAAATAAAAGCATCAATATAATCTTGGACGATTCCTACAGCGGTTAGTATGCTTGGAAAAGCATGAATCTATTTATTCTCCATTCAGCTATGGTAGGCAAACAATCAAGGAGAAGAAAAACTATGAATTCAAACCGGTTGTACTCAACTTAAAAATAATTAGACTTGTGTTGCACCCTGTCAGGGTCGGTGGGGTTGGGTGAATACATAAACAGTTTTCATTGATTAATTGATTTTGAAGGCATATCAATCTCTTTCAGGTTATTTTATGCTCAGAGGTTAGGGAATCGCGTACATTGAAACTCTCTTTTGTGTGGGTATCTTATCACTCAATACAGTCAGCGTATTTTATGTCCCACCGATAGAACGAAAACAGTTTTGAAATAATTGCTTTTAGTGGTCAGTCCTTCATATAAATATAGGATTTCGAAAGACATACGAGGATCAAACTTTTTTCGTATGGGCACTTTTATTGATAGTACACACATGAAACTCTAGCCCCCTTCCAAGTAATCTCCTCCGGCTACAATGCACTTGTATCGTTCCAACAACTTCTGGAAGGCTCCATGGAGGTCCTCTTGTGTAAGCGTGTCAATGAACTTCGTCACAGCCTCTTTCATATCCTCAATTGTCTCAAAACGACAGCCTCTAAGCTTAGGGAATAACCAAAAGTCACAGGGAGCAACGTCTGGACTATAGGGAGGGTGAGGAACTGTCTTGACATCCATCTTGGTCAAATAGTCTGTGACAAGGATGGAGTTGTGGACTGGTGCATTGTCCTGGTGGAAATGCCACTGACCCGATTTGAAGAGTGCTGGCCTCTTCCCTGGGAATCTCTTCTTGAACTCCCTTAAAACCCCAACATAGTAACCCTAACCCTAACCCTTTGGCCAATCAACTGTGGTGTATTGACTTCCTTACTCCTCCCACACCTCTCATCATCCCTCACAGACTCCCTGGCTTCCTTGAATCTCTTATGCCACCCAAAAACTGATGCTCGATTCATGCAAGATGGTCGAAAAGCAGTCTGAAGCATTCCATACGTTTCTGTGGCGTTTTTTCCAAGTTTAAAACGGAATTTTATTGCATATCGTTCTTCTAAAGTGTCCTCACATCCAAATTGCATTTTTGAAATTGACCAGCTGTGACAATCAGGCTTTAGTAGGGTGTATTCCAATTCCTGTTGTAGCAGTTCATTTGAACCTGAAATCATAAAAATTGGTCAATCATCTCATGAGATGTATAGCAATAAAATGCTGAAATTTCAAGAGTCTACGACAACTTTAAATGCGTGTACAAAAAAGTCTGGAAACTTATTGAATGCACCACTTATGTTTCCAAAATCTAATGCGTTAAATAATGAAAATAACTGACGACTGGGGTTCTAAATATGAAAATTACATCCCCAGGGATCTTTTTACGTTTCTTTTATGACCTTTATATTTAAAAGTAGTTGGCAACTTTTAAGTGTACACAAAGAAATATTTAAAAGGAAATTGTTTGAACTTTGCCGCAATCTTGGTGAACGCGGGAAAAAGGTTACGGCAAATCGATTGTTACGTTTCGAACCAAAGAAGTCTCTGGAGATTTGACAAAATCGATTAACGGATTTAAATCGATTGACAATCGCAGAAGCTTGACTAGGATTATTACGTCATTCTCGTCAGACTGGCAGGAGGCTGAAAGAAGTCATACTTACCTTTTATCAAAAGAGTCTTAGGGGATTTGAGGAGGAAATCATCGTTACGAACCAAATAAAAAAAAGGCTTCGTTTCTTATCTATCTATCTCAGTCTATTCACAATTTATTGGTGAAATACAGGATTGCACAAGTGTGTTATTTAAACTGAAAATTAATCTTAAGAGTAAGATTTGAGAATGTGGTGAACAGGAGAAATATGATAGCACAGATTCACATCATGAAGGGTCTTTTAGAGGTTCTTCCATGAATGGAAATCTTGCAGGAATATAGATGTTTTATGTTAAGAGGACTAATTTAGCGTAGAGGGTGAATTTTAATGATCTACTTTCGACTTCATAATGAATGATTTTGTGACCATAAATCAACAGTCGACCTATACACGAGATCGACTTATACACGAGTGTGTACGGTATTCAAACAGAATGGCAACGACTAGGAACAACCGTTGGCTTCCTAAATCAATGATTTTCTGACCATAAATCAACGGTCGACCTATACATGAGATCGACTTATACACGAGTGTGTACTGTATTCAAACAGAATGGCAACGACTAGGAACAACCGTTGGCTTCATAAATCAATGATTTTCTGACCATAAGTCAACGGTCGACCTATACACGAGATCGACTTATACACGAGTGTGTACTGTATTCAAACAGAGTGGCAACGACTAGGAACAACCGTTGGCTTCATAAATCAATGATTTTGTGATTCTAAATCAAAGGTTGACCTATACACGAGATCGACTGATACACGAGTGTGTACGGTATTCAAACAGAATGGCAACGACTGGGAACAACCGTTGGCTTCATAAATCAATTATTTTCGGACAATAAATCAACGGTCGACCTATACATAAGATCGACTTATACACGAGTGTGTACTGTATTCAAACAGAATGGCAACGACTAGGAACAACCGTTGGCTTCATAAATCAATGATTTTCTGACCATAAATCAACGGTCGACCTATACATGAGATCGACTTATACACGAGTGTGTACTGTATTCAAACAGAATGGCAACGACTAGGACCAACCGTTGGCTTCATAAATCAATGATTTTCTGACCATAAGTCAACGGTCGACCTATACACGAGATCGACTTATACACGAGTGTGTACTGTATTCAAACAGAATGGCAACGACTAGGAACAACCGTTGGCTTCATAAATCAATGATTTTGTGATTCTAAATCAAAGGTTGACCTATACACGAGATCGACTGATACATGAGTGTGTACGGTATTCAAACAGAATGGCAACGACTAGGAACAACCGTTGGCTTCCTAAATCAATGATTTTGTGATTCTAAATCAAAGGTTGACCTATACACGAGATCGACTTATACACAAGTGTGTACGGTATTCAAACAGAATGGCAACGACTAGGAACAACCGTTGGCTTCCTAAATCAATGATTTTGTGATTCTAAATCAAAGGTTGACCTATACACGAGATCGACTGATACACGAGTGTGTACGGTATTCAAACAGAATGGCAACGACTAGGAACAACCGTTGGCTTCCTAAATCAATGATTTTGTGATTCTAAATCAAAGGTTGACCTATACACGAGATCGACTGATACACGAGTGTGTACGGTATTCAAACAGAATGGCAACGACTAGGAACAACCGTTGGCTTCCTAAATCAATGATTTTGTGATTCTAAATCAAAGGTTGACCTATACACGAGATCTACTAGACGAGCGGGTACAATCATCCGAGACGAGAAAAGATTGGATTTTAGTTTGTTAAAAGCCAGTGTTGGCTGTAGAAACGATTTTCTTTCTTGTTTTTTTCGTTTGGATTCTCATAATAATACGTTTGTTTTTCATCGCCAGGGACCAACTTTCTCAAAAATTGAATTTTCTGTGTCAAGCAAGAAGGCAAAGATTAGAGCTTGAATACTGAACAATGATTGTTTCAGTAAGGTCACCGGAAAAAATTCTTGTCTTTTCTTTACTGGTTTCCTAAAACTGTGCAAATAGTTGATTGTGCAAAGACATTTCTAAGATTTCTTGAAAAGAAGCAGTTCGTTGCGAAGAGCTATAACAACGAACTAATTTATATATATGTATGTGTGTGTTTGTGTGTGCGTATGTCTGTGCATGAAATATATATATATATATATATATATATATCAACGGATATATGTAAACAATAGTAATTGTGATTCATAACCGTTTAAAATTTACTTTGCAACAAATGTGTCCTCGTGGCTGAATGGTTAGAAGCTTTGGCTTGGCGTTTGAGTCAACCGTTTTCGATCCCAGTTACGGGAAGATACTGTTCTTGCCATACTGATGAGTTCTGATAGAACGAAACAGATCTCTCTGTGAATGACTATATATATATATATATATTATCGATAAATAAGTAAACCCTTAACAATTTTTTCTAAAGTGTATTTCCCATCGTTCATAAATAAGTATACCCTAAGCAATTAAAAAAAAAATGAAAAAGTTAATATTCTATCGGCCATGAAATATACACCTCTATCACTATTGTTAATTAAAATCAATTTTCTATCATCCATAAACAGATATATTCCTTAGAATTTTTAAAAATCAAAAATCAAAAAATGAATTTTCTTCCAAACTAAAGATAGAATAAACCGGTATTTGTAAATATTATTGATAACCGAACGCAACAGTACTGACAGTTAAAAATAAGTACACAGTATATATATATATATATATATGTGTGTGTGTGTATGTGCGCGCGTGTATGTGTGTGTGTATTGGTGTGTGTGTGTGTGTTTCTGTCTAGCCACACTGATGAATTGTGATACAACGAAACGGTCTGTGGATGACAATTCATATATATATATATATATATATATATATATATATGTTTAACATATTGAAGGAAAATACGTATATTTCAGTTATTATTCTGTCAATACTGTATTGATAGAAAAGTAAGTCAATACAGTACACACACACACACACACACACACACACACACACACATATATATATATATATATATATATGTGTGTGTGTGTGTGTATGATACAGACCTTTCCCGTTGTCAATATCTCGGTCAGCAAATATTCAACACTTAATACAGACATGTTTTCATCCTGTTTTATCTATCATCTTATTTTATACTTCTGTTCTTCTTCAATGATGGCTTTGACTTTAAATAACCCACGACGGTTGATCTGTCATTAAACAAAGAATTCGAAACTGAATCTTTCTCTCCAATGGAGTGGAGTAACCTCGTCATTTTAGCATGTCTACGAGGAAAGTTTTCGTATATATGAAAATGTTTACAGCCAGCCATTTTAGATTTTGGCTTTTGGGAATGAGAGAAATAATGCACTTAAAGAGCCAATGAAAGACACACACACACACACACACACACATTCACACACACACACACACACACACACACACACAGAGAAAGCTACATCCTTTCTGGTTGTATGACTCATAATTTCTAGCGGGAATTTTGGATAAGATTTAGCGGAATGTTTGGAGCATTCAAAAAACATCTGGACAATTATTAAATTCTTTTTTCTATATCTTTTTTTTTTTTACCTCTTCTTCATCGAAATAGACGGGCAACATTAAGCTGAAAGAATTGTCTCTTTAGCTTTATCCAATGAGGCCATATTTGGGATTTCAAATTCAACTTTCTCGCCATTCTTACTGGTCACTGGTTTATCAGTACATATTCGGCGCTTTTCTCAATCCAAGAATAAATAAGAAACATTCGAGCGAAATGATTTGTATTTATCAAGGTTGACAGTAGAAGAAAAAACTTTCTAGCAGGCTATTCCATTAGAAGATAGGGTAGTTATAAAAGAGTGTTTTGTTTAAGTTATGAATCCCCCATACATTTCTATATAAAAAAAGATATCGTGACAAGCAAGTGATGAGACATTTTGAGATGACACAAAGCATGAGTATTGATGAAGTCATCCGAGTATTTCTGTGATTTTAATATTATAACTTGGAAAATAAAGCAATTTTCTGTCCAGTTTTGCAACTGTCTGATCAGCGTTCGCGCTTACTTTGATCATTATAATTTCTGGACGGAGATAATCATTGAATGCTAATTAAGAAGATTTGATCAATATTAATTTCTTTATTCATTTTTCCAAAATATGAATTCTCTCTCTCTCTCTCTCTCTCTCTCTCTCTGTGTATATATATATTCATATATATATATATAAGGGTTGATTTGCCATAAAACGTAACTATATATATCTATGATATATAGTTGACTTTTATGGCATATCAATTCTTGATGGTTATCTATGCCATTTAAAACGAATAGTTTGTTGGTAACATTATTAAACGACCCAGAGTCCATTCAGTTAAATACTTTCAAGAATTACTATCTATTGTTTTCACCTACTTAAATGGTTCCAAGACTAATAATTCAAATAAAAGTCAGACATTTTCTTAAATGGCTCCAAATTCAAACCAAAGTCAGACATTTTCGTAAATGGTTCCAAATTCAAACAAATGTCAGACATTTTCTTAAATGGTTCAAAAAAAAAAAAAAAAAAGTTAAAAAAAGAGTATCTCAGGAAAACAAGAAAACTACTCGAGACAAAACTATATAGAAAGAACCTTGTCAAAGGGATAAATATCAGGGCTGTCCCTCTCGTAAGATACTCGGCACCATTCTTGAAGTAGACCAGAGGAGAACTTAAAAAAATGGACCAGAGAACAAGAAAACGAATGATCATGCATCCCAGAGAGAACGTTGGCAGACTATATATATCAAGAAAGGAGGAAGGAAGAGAATTTGTCAGCATTAAAGACAGTCATGACGCATCGATATAATGACTCAAAGACTACATATAAAAGCGCGGAGGAAGACTGATGACAGCTACCAGAAATAATACGAACAACATGATAATCAGCAGAACGACAATAACCAGAAAACAAAAGTAGGAAGAAAAACAACTCTATGGACATTTTATGCAACTAACAAGCGACATCTCACACGAGAAAACGTGGTCGAGGCTAAGAAAAAGAAACCTTAAGACAGAAATTGAATCTTTTCTGATAGCGGCACAAAAATCGCCACAAGGACCAACCATATCAAATCAAGAATTGATAAGACGCAACAAAACGGCAGATATAGGTTATGTGGTGATAGAGACGAAACGACAATCACATAATAAGCGAATGCAACAAATTAGCACAGAAAGAGTATAAGACTAGACACGACTGAGTGGGCAAAGTGATCTATCAGGAACTGTGCAAAAAATTTAAATTTGACCATCCGAACAAATGGTATATGCCCAACTCAGAATCTGTCCTGGAGAATGAGACGCACAAACTCTCTTGGGATTTTGAGATACAAACAGACCACCTTATCTCGGCCAGACGACCAGACCTTATAATAATCAACAAAAAAAGAGAACCTGCAGAATTTTTGACGTTGCTATCCCAACTGACCATAGAATAAAATTAAAAGAAACCAAAAAGAAAGTTAAGTACCTGAACTTTGTCAGGGAATTAAAGAAATTTGGAACATGAAAGTAATGGCAATGCCAATTGTAATTGGTACTCTTGGTACAGTCACGGAAGGATTATTAAAAGAACTAGAAGACTTGGAAACAAGAGGACGAGTCAAGACAATTCAAGCTACTGCATTGCTGAGATCAGCTCGAATACTGAGAAGAGACCTAGAGACTTGAGGAGACTTGTCACTCAGACGCTTATGTGAAAAACCCTCAAGGAGTAAAAATGATAATAATCCTATTTACCAACCCCTCCGCTCGGGCAGGATATGACACAAGGTCAATTTTTAAGCGGAGTTTAATAGGTTTGAATTTAGAGTTTTCCTTCTCCTAGACTAGTTGCCTCACCAAGGCTGAAGAACCCAGTCTGCCCTACTATTTACCCATAGCTGGAGGGAGAATAGTTGGATTCATACCTTTCCCAAGGGTATTAGTGCTATGTGAAATGCAATCAGTCTCGTCCAGGATTTGAACTCGAGTCGTCGTGTCCATTTCCTACGACGATAACCATTACACCACGGGTAAAAATGATAATAATAACATCAGAAATCCACCCTGGAGAATGAGATGTACTAAGTTCTTTGGGATTTTGAGATACAAACAGATCACCTATCTCGGCCAGACAACCAGACATAGTGATAGAAAAAAGAAAAAAAAAAAAGAAAACCAGTTGAATAGTGGACTTTGGCATCCCGGCAGATCACAGAGTAAAAATCACTGAGTAAAATAAAAAGAAAGCGAAAAGAGAGATAAATATCTAGACCTTGCTGGAGAACTAAAAAATCTATGGGACATGAAGGTGACGATGATACCAATTTTAATTTGTGCGCTTGAAACAATCTCTTAAGGTTTGGTAAAGGCACTGGAAGATTTTGAAATAAGTAGAGACTGTCCTGACTACAGCATTATTAAGATCGGTCAGAATACTAAGAAGAGTCCTGGAGACTTGAGGCGACTTGCTGTCACTCAAACTCTGGTGAAAGACCATTTGCAAACGCTGGTGTGAAAAACTCTCCAATGAGTTAATAATAATCTGTCACAGAGGTGAATCTTCTCATTCTGGTGAATTTTAGGATCATTTTACAAATATGTTATCTCCATCCGTAAATAATGTATGACTGCATTTGTTATTGACGCCCAGCCGTCAAAATTCATTTGAAGTTTTCAGGTTGTTGTCATTAGCCAAGAACAATGAATACTAAATAACCCAACCTAATTATTGTCGATAATGTAATTTCCTCATTATAAGTAAACATACCATAAAAAAAGAAAGAACTAAAAGAATTCTACAGGATTGGTCGCCCGATTTTGGAATTTACTAAAGAAAATCTATCTTTGGTTGTTTGGGTTAAAGACGCCATGTAATTAGTTTAATTTTCGATCTTCATATAAGGCTTTTTTTTTTGGTTTGTTCAATTATTTCAACGAAGTTACTTTTGAAAATAACACAAAATAAGTTACGTTCCTTATTACAAAGTGTTCGTACTGTATTTAATAAAAAGAGAAAAAAAGAAAAAGTATCTGCGTGTTTATACGTCATTTATTCCCAATAACGTTGACAATCCTTGAATTATTTTAAATCAAATTTTGCACTTAGAAGAGTCAAGTAACTATTTCCTTTGTGGAGATGCGTTTTCGAGTGCCACTCGGAGAGAAGCAATTCACAACGAATCAAGTACACTAGTACGAGTCGATTGTACTTCTGGCCGCTGAACCGGGATACAGTTCGGCTGGCCGTGTGGCTTGATACACATATCAGGTCGGGTGTGTCCTGGCTTCGGTGGCAGTCGGTCGAGGCGGCCTTACATAGGTTCCAGGAAGACGTCACTCATGTCACGCACGCTAACGCTGGCTCTCCTCGAACTTCGGGAGCCGTCCCCAGGTTCTAAACCTCTTCGGAGGGGCTAGGTTTATCGCCTGGCGCTGGAGGCATCTCTTTTTAAGGGAATGCCAACAGGACCCGAAGCAATTTTGAGAATGCTTGGCATGTGTGAGCTATGGCTCTGTGCCCGGACCCACCTTAAAAAGGCCTTGTGCCACACTAGTCCGGTCGGTTGGACGTAAGACAAATACCGAGAATCAATGCACAACGTGTCAGCGCAACAACTTCCTCGGTACTTTCAACCACCGTGGGTACACCCTTGAGCCGCTTTGGTCATGTGGGATAGGCGTATCAAATTAGTTCATTCCAAAATATTGCAAAAACTTTTGACTAATCCTAGTTCTTTATAAATTAAGAAAATAAAAATGTCTGTATAGTTATATGATATTCATAGCTAATAATTTTAATAGTCCTTGATCTACATCTAATCTAGGTTGAGATTCTTTGTTTAATGACATTGCCATTCTTGAGGAAAATCAATGAGGATACTATTTAACTCATAGCTTCGGGGAAGGAGGCTCATATTTTTCCAAACAGCATTAATCTGAACTTGAACGCACTAGCACGACTGGAGTTCGAACTCATAAACTACGATGTTGCACATTAGCCACTCAAACACTTTGCCAACAAGACTGGTTTTGGATAGGGGATCGAATTCCTTCCACAAGAATGCTAAAATACAGATATTGTAGTCTTTTTAGTTGCTACTGGTACGGTAGTTATACTTGATTTTAATATGTGTATATATATCAGTATTTAGTAATGGCCCAAGAGACCAGGGTTCAATACCAGATCGAACCATACCAAAGACTCAAAAAATGTGCTTGATGCCTCCTTGCATTATAAGGAGCGTATCAAGGATAAAGTGGAGTAATCATGGGAATGGAGTAGCGTCTCCTACACATTGGTGTAGTAGTTATAAAAGGGGAGCCTTCGGGTCGCCCTCCACTACGGTCGCCAAATTTACTTATATATATATATATATATTTGTGTGTGTATGTGTGTGTGTATGTATGTGTGTTTGTTGTGCTATTTAATCCTAAAGCCATTCTTGTAGAAGAACAATAGTGGTACTATTTAATCCAGAACTGAGATGATGAGTGGGTTTATACCCTTAGCCAGGGTATTAGTTCGAGAGTAAACATAATTGCGCGATTGTAACTCGCTTAAAACGATATGGCAGTTCAGCACATTAGCCACCAATCTATGGGGACTCCCTACAGATTAATGCTCAGCTAAGGAGTCTATTGAACTGGTTCTTTTACGGAGGTGCCCGTGGTGTAATGGTTATCGTCGTAGGAAATGGACACGGCGACACGAGTTCAAATCCTGGACGTGACTGACATAGCACTAATACCCTTGGAAAGGGTATGACTCCAGCTCTGGGTAAATTGTAGGGCAGACTAGGTTCTTCAGCCTTGGTGAGGCAACTAGTCTAGGAGAAGGAAAACTTTGAATCCAAACCTGTTAAACTCCGCTTACAAAAATTGACCTTGTGTCATATCCTGCCTGAGCAGAGGGGTTGGTATAAATAGGTATTGAACTGGTTCTTCACAATTTTGATGATCTCGCAGCAACAGGTGCTTTCAACGTGACAATAATTATTGTTATTTACTAGCTTTGCTTACGTATAGCACACAGGCCTTACTCTACGTGGAATTGTTGGAATAATCTTCAACTAAGTAATGCTGCGAGCAATGTTGAACAAGTCCAGGAGGCAGCACCCCACAAAGAAGCAGCTGTACGGCCACCTACGACCCATCAGAAAAACTATTAAAATTAGACGAACCAGACATGCGCGACACTGCTGGAGAAGAAGGAACGAGCTCATAAGTGATGTACTCCAGTGGATCCCTTCATATGGACGAACAAAGGCAGGAAGACCAGTTCGAACCTACATGCAGCAGCTCTGTGCCGATATGGGATGTAGCCCTGAAGACCTGCCGAGAAGCAATGGACGATAGAGATGTATGGCGAGAGAGGGTCAGGGATATCCGTGCTGATGGCACGACACGATGATGATGAAGTATTGAACACGTTTATCGTTGCTTAATTTTGGTGACCGAGCAGAAACCGGTGCTTTCAGCTGGACTTGATATTCCAAGACAAAGAGTGCTTATGAGAATGGAGAATAAAATGAAATTAGAATTCAAATAAATGTAGTACATAGAGCGGACATCTTATTATGTTCGAAGTGAGAAATTGTGTATTTGCCTAGAACGCTATTTTCCTTGCATATGTGAGAATGCGTGGACAGTTATCAACAACCAAATTGTTTATTGACATTAAATAGTAATTAAATAAATAACAATAATTATTATTCTTTGCCTTCAGAAACAATCATGAATATTTTCAAGTTATGAATTTATCATAACAAATATTTGACAAATTTAGAAACAAAGACTTTTCAGAACATTTAACACACACACACACACACACACACACACACACACACACACACACACACACAGAGGGTGAGGCAAAAATAAATGGTCAGTAGATTATTTGCTTTCATCTCTTTTTAAAATATTCGCCATAATGGGTTCTTTAAACGACCCCAAAAGAAAAATGAGTAAATTTTAGTTTAAAATTTAAATCTAATATAATTTACATAAATCTATCTGTAATATACAATATACTATAACAACATGCTGTCCACTTACTTTCGGCTCACTCTCTCTCTCTGTCTATATATATATATATGTGTGTGTGTGTGTGTGTATATATATATATATGCATGTGTATATATACATATATATGTGTATATATATATTTATATGTATGTGTATATACATATTTATATGTGTGTATATATATGTATATATATATGTGTGTGTGTGTATATATATGTGTATGTGTGTGTGTATATATATATATATACATGAATATATTGTGTGTTCCCGTTTGTTTGTAAACCAAGTAGAACACAAAATGTTTGTATCAAGGTAACAATTATTTTGAGCCTAATAAGATGAGTTACAATCAGCTTCGCTTGGTCAATTTGTCTCACGAAAATCTTACTCAGTCGGTCATATCAAGATCTTGCAATCACATCACTTCTGGTGTCTTTTCATGCTTTTCCCCTCAGAGGTAAAATTCCCCTATACAAATATCTTTCTCTTTCTCTCTCTCTCTCTCTATATATATATATACAAGGTTCCTTAACAAAGTTCTTAGACTCGCTCAGGTTTCAGATTTGTTGCTCGCCTTACAATGTTGTATGGGTCTCACCTGCAAAGAAATTTGACCAAGATGGGCATCAAGAGAGTTCCTCACCCTCCTTATAGTCCAGATTTTGCTCCCTGTGACTTTTGGTTATTCACTAAGCTTAGAGGCTGTCGTTATGAGACAATTGAGGAGTTGAAAGAGGCTGTGACGAAGGTCATTGACATGCTCACTCTAGCGGACTTCCATGGGGCATTCCAGAAGTTGTCAGAACGGTACGAGTGCATTGCAGAAGGGGACTAGAATTTCATGTGTGAACTATCAATAGAAGTGCCCATACGAAAAAAAAAAAAGTCAGGAAACTTATTTAATGATCCTCGTATATATATGAAGAAAGTAACAGATTAGAAAAAATCCGATAAAAAATGTGTAACTTAGCATTTCAAACTTCCAATATTATTAACACAATCGGAAATTAGCAGATAAAAGAGTGACATCTTCGGTCATTCTTATTTCGACAGAGAAAAAGTGCGGACAATAATGTAATAAAATGATGAAACTAAAAGTGAATATCCGACATTTTATGTTGTTGGAGTTTAGGAATTACAAAAACGCTATAGAAATAGGAAAGGAAAGGTTCAGTGTTTATGGCCAATATGTCATTACTGACCAAATAATTCAGAAATTGGTTTTCGAATTTTCTTTCTGGTAAAATGTTATTGAGAGGTGAACTCAGATCAAGACGGTCATCAAATATCAATCCAGATGTTTTAAGAGAATCGCTGGAAGACAACCTGCGCAAAAAATATTCGAGAATTAGCACATCCCAATTCATAATCTGCCATCGCTTAAAAAAAGATAAAAAAAAGCGAGCAAGCTGGGCGTTTGGGTTTCTCATACTCTTCATGGGAAAAATAAGGAAATCATATAAACAATACAAGTCTTCTATCAATGTAGAAAAAAATGATCAATTTCTGAAGAATTTCATTATTGATGACGAAAAATGGATCTTTTATAATAATGTTCAATAGTGGATTAACAGGTGGGGGAGATCTCCGAAGCCTATTCTAAAGGCAAATCTGGATGGAAAAGTTGTGCTGTGTATATATTGGGATTACCGCGTTATCATTCATTTTGATTTTTTAAAGCGCAGTTAGAAGCACACTGTAGCTTTATACTCTTAACATCTGAAACGTGTGCATAAAAATCTTCTAAGAAAATGTCACACACGCTTCAATGGAAGAAAAATTGTGATTACGCAAGGCCACATTCAACAAGAATCACGCAGGAAAAAATACTGGTTTTGAATAAAACATAAATTCATATTTTCAAATTGGCGTATATATATTTTTTCTCTTAAAAAGCCCCCAACAATCGGTCACATTAAGATAATAAATTTATTTCCATCCTATTAAAAAGCATTGATATAAATCAATGCTTTAAAAAATTAATAAGACTTCTTCGGATTAAAAAAAAAATTAATTAAAATAATTTTTTCACATTCATTACCGGATTTAAAAAAAACCCTTATTTCTCCGATATAAAAGTACTCCTTCCAATTCAAGTTACAATAAGTATGTGTAAACATTCAAACATTTATCTAAAAAAAAAGAAAAATGAATTATTATTCAGGCATATCTAATTTTAGTACATCAATTTTTATCATTTAAATGAATTAAAAAAATTTAAAACTAATGTTTTTTGCGGTAAAATCCATCCTCCAAATTACAATAATAGAAAAAAAATACATATATAAATTCAAATTCTAATTCATTTACTGATTTTATAAATCATATTTATTTATTTATTCACTTATTTTTGAAAATAGTCTATATTTATTTCTGTGTCTATGTAGGCATAGAAATAAATTCATTTCAGAACATGGCTGCTACATTAAGAATTGATTTTCTTTTAAGAAAGTTTGAAAATGTGCGACGCTACAAGAATTTAGAGTTTTTGTTTGTTTTTTTCTTTGTGTAGAGGAATTTTCAGTTATAATTTTTCGGTATTTGGTGAAGAGGTACGACTAATGTTGTATGAAAATCTACATATTCATTAGGAGAATACTTCTCCAATAAAATAACTCCCAACATCAACCTGACTACAGTGACTCAGTTGAGACTCTTAAACATCCGCCTATCCGACTCTAGTTCAATCTCTCAACACTTTAAAACATATTTGTCCCTCTCTTGAAGTGTCTGCCTTATTTAATGAAACATGTTTTAAAAAAATGCTACATATATATATATATATATATATATATATATATATATATATATATACTCTAATAGTTTAAAAACATAGTGAAGATCATTGAAAGTGAAGTAATTTTTTAATACTGTTCTAAGTGTGACAATACACCGCCGGCTGACCCCCACTATCTCAAACATCCAAACTACTCTTGGCACTTAGATCGTCTAGTGGTTTTTTCTCATCCTCGGCTAGGGGTATTTCACATTTATTTACCAACACACAAAACACAACATACACAACCGTGAGGGTGGAAGAAAAGAAGAACAAATAATCACGGGCTTGGGGGGTTAGCTCCAAGCGCAAGGAGGGAGAAGTTGGTGACACTTTTGTGCATTCTGTGTTTCAGTGGGCTAACGTGAGCGTGTACTCGAGCGAAACTCCCACAAGTCACTAGCAATGCAGACTTATCTTCTCGCGTTGGTCAAACCGGCATCTGTCGGTCAACAGGTCTTAGCAGTCGCCTCTCTGATTTCTGTTGACTGGTCTCCTCTCTGACCAGCTCTCATCTCTTGACTGCAACCTTCTCCTGACTGCTCTCTCCTGTCGACTGACTCCTCTTCAACTCTGGGACCTTTCTTCCCTCATCTTCTTCCGGTCTCGTGGGAGATCTCGCTTGTAAGCCCTTTGTGTGGGTTTCACGCCAAAAACAGACAAAAGAATCCTCTGACTGGCACCCACACCCACAGAAACGAATGACACACATCGTGTCACATAAGATAAATCAGAATTTGTTGGGTTTTACAGCATGTCAACTGCTTTTGGTAATCTTATGCCGAAATTGTGTTTTTGTAACTTGTGTTATTATAGAAAGTTTCTCCATTTAGTTTCGAGAGTTTGAAACAGATTCTACTGATTGATTGGTAAGTATTGTGACTTTTTGTGTTTAATCATTTTTGAATATTTTGGCTTTATTTAGAAAGTTCATGATGAAGCTAGCATTTGTTGCTTGGAAGAGTACTTTCAGATTATTTGAATTAAGGTATTTTTCAATCGGTTTCAGCTTATGAGTCAATCTGAGGATAGTGTAGAGGATTCGAGTGGGTGTCCTCGTGGTGTAACGGTTAAAGCGATGGACTGCGGAATCGTTGTAAGCAAGTTCGTACTCCAGTCGCGCTATTACGTTCACTTTCGGGCAAATATCCTTGGGAAAGGTATGAACCCCATTATCCTTCCAGCTATGGGTTAAATAGTACCACTACTGTTCTTCTAGAAAGATGGCTTTGGTATTAAATAACCTACAAAGGTAGATATGCCAAGAAACCAACCAAGAGGATTCGAAAGACGTAACGATATTAATGAAAATGAATCCAATGGCGATTACGAAGTTACGGCAGCTCAGAAGCCGCACTTTGATTTTTCTGATAAGAAAAGTACTCTCGAATTTTTAGTTGAGATCCAGGCCATGACTGACTACGATCACAGCAAGTCGACTAAGTTCATAGACAGGGTTATGCAAGTGTCAGAGTTTCTCATCTGGCAGGTAGTGTCTGAAGACATTCATACATGTGAAATGGCTATTTTTATCAGAGGCCATGAAGAACAAGAATATAGACCGTGCTGTAAACCTTTTTAACAGACTAAAGAATTCCTTCTAACCGAACATGTTTTAGTTTTTCTCAGATGAGAAAATTGTATGCCAGGATCAGATGTTGAACTCATAGAACAAGCGTTGACTTGCTATGGTTCCACAAGATGTACTAATATTGCTGAAAACCAAACGCCCAGTCCACATCATTGTGTTTGGAGTGATCACTAGCTATGATGACATTGTCTTTATTCATTTTCCCACATGGCCTCAGACTCAACAAGGAGACCTCTATCAATTGCCGGAAGAAGGTAGTGGCAGCTGGAAGACTTTATTTCTGGCAACAAGACTCTGTGCCATGCCACATTAGCAGGATAACCCAGTGTTTGCAATTAGAAAATTTCTGCAACAACATCTCCCCTGATAGCCCTTCGCCTACGTCACAAGACTGCAATGCACTTGAATATTATGTAGGAGGCGAAGTAGAGAGAGAGAGAGAGAGAGAGAGAGAGAGAGAGAGAGAGAGAGAGAGATATGAAAAAACTGCATGCAACGCCAAAAATGAACAGAATGCAAGGACAATGGCAACATTTATCAATTTAAACGAGGAGATTGTCGGAAAGGATTGCAGGGGTTGTTTAGAAGCCGTGGTTGACACCTAAGTCCTGGCGACAACACCCCACGAGACACCAACTATACGGCCACTTGCCTCCCATCACGAAAACTATACAAGTTAGACGAACCAGACACGCAGGACACTGCTGGAGAAGCAAGGACGAGTTCATAAGTGATGTACTCCTATGGACCCCCACATATGGCCAAGCAAAAGCAGGACGACCAGCACGAACATACATACAGCAGCTATGTGAGGACACAGGATGTAACCCTGAAGACCTGCCAGAGGCGATGAATGATAGGAAGAAGTGGCGAGAGAGGGTCAGGGATATGCGTGCTGGCGGCACGACATGATGATGATGATGATGATGATTCTGAGATAATTTCATGTAATTTTGGTAAATACGTTTGATAAAATGAAATATCAGTACTTGTCTTTAATTGGAATCATTTTGAGATGAGGTTTCTTAATCTGAGAATTAATTTTTATTCATTGCGGACTTTTTTGTTCTCATCTTGGTAGTTTTTGTGTTGTTTCTTCTTTCTCTACGTTTCGGCCAAATTTCACCACTGGCCTTCTTCAGGTGATTTACCGCGACCTCGGATAGGAATGCTGAGTCTTGTAACCGTATCCCCAGTAATTACTGCCTTCCATAGTTGTTGTCTATCGCACCACGTTTTTGACCACGTAAACCTCTGGCCGGCTTGGGTAGGATTTAAAACCGCTATCTTCTAACAATGCTCACCTGGAACCGTAGAGACTCAACGCTTCTATCCGCTGTGCCACTGGCCTCGAAGGGCGATCCAGGATGGATTTTTTGGACTTATAAATCCTTATCTGGTCTTCCAGAGTCGGGTCCGTACCGAATTTTTGTATTTGTGTTTAATTGGAATAATTTTGGGATGAGGCTTCTTAATCTGAAGACTCAGCATTCCTATCCGAGGTCGCGGTAAATCACCTGAAGAAGGCCAGAGGTGAAATTTGGCCGAAACGTAGTGAAAGAAGAAACAACACAAAAACTACCAAGATGAGGAAAAAAAGTCTGAAATATCGGTGTTATTTTCATTTGGATGACGATTGACATTGTATATAAAAATATTTCAATGGTTGTCGTCAAAAAATCGCAGGCCTAAAGGAATTTTGTTTGTTTTTTTTTTTGGTTGGATGTCAACTTGTTGAAATGATACCTGGCATTCTGCACATTCTTAGAGATTCTAAGGAGACAATCATCTAAAAGTTGCTGGTTCAATCCTGACTGTAGGGGAATAACAATACAGGAATACTTAACACTTGTACCCTGTTATGGCTAACGGAATCAGAACAGGCGACCCCCGTGGATTCAATAAAGGACGTAGTTCGAAGTTCCGTGAATGTTCCCGAGTTCGAAAAACGCCTGAAGAAGAAGAAGGCTGGAGGACATATCAACCGAAACGTTGTGGAAATAACAATAAAGATGAAGGCAATAGTCCGAAAACCCTTAATGATAAAAAAAAAGAAAAACAAAACAAAACAAAACATAAAGAATTCTCCTTTATTTAAGCTTTGATAATTTGTCGCTAACGGACCCTCATAATTAGTTTTCATTGATATCAAATTTCAAATATGAATATCTGATCACAATTTTAGTTATTCTAAGAGAGAGAGAGAGAGAGAGAGAGAGAGAGAGAGAGAGAGAGAGAGCATTTTTGATTGTTTAATTTTCCCTAAGAAGTTTACAAAGTGCTAAAATGGAAGAAGTGATTCATCCAGCAGGATCCTAACTGCGAGTTGTAATTGTTCTTAAACAAAAATCTGCAACCATCTATATATATATATATATATATATATATATATATATATATAAACTCAGTTATATATATATATATATATATATATATATATATATATATATATATATATTCATATATATATATATATATATATATAATCACACACACACACATATATATATATATATTTATATATATATATATATATATATATATATATATACAATCATATACACACACGCACACACATATATATATATATATATATATATACAAATATATACGTGGTGCATTCAATAAGTTTCCAGACTCTTTTTGTACAGGCATTTACATTGTGGTAGACTCTTGAAAATTCAGTATCTTATTTCTATACATCTTATGAGATGACAGACCAATTTTTAAGATTTCAGGTTCAAATGAACAGCTACAGCAGCAATTGGAATATACCCTACTAAATCCTGATTGTCACAGCTGGTGAATTTCAAATATGCAATCAGACACTTTAGAAGAACGATATGTAATAAAATTGTGTTTTAAACTTGGAAAAAATGCCACAGAAACGTATGGAATGTGTCAGACTGCTTTTTAGACCATCTTGCATGAGTCAAGCATGAGTTTTTGAGTGGTATAAGTAACATTTTTTTGGTCTTTGGTATGACTCGACCTGGGATTGAACACCAATCTCCCGAACCATTTAAAGAAATAATTGCCCAAAAGACCTTGAAAAAATTGCCCAGTCGGCTGGGACTATAGAATACACCGACTGCTTCTCTGCAGAGGGGTAAGAACCCCCCCCCGACACGAGTGTCCTTGGTATGATACTAAACAATCTGATAGTGAGGGTCATGTAATGCCGGAGCTTTGGAGAATGCAGAGTACCCCTTCATTGTCATCGCTTCCCGTTCCACTCTGTCCCAGTGTGGGAGTGCCTGATAAGGTCCTATCTATGGGTCAAATAGAACAAAACTGTGTACTTATACTAAACTGAATTGTTTGAAAAAGAACTGTTTTTGACATTGAAACTGCGTACTTATGCTAAACTGAACTGTTTGAAATAGAACTGTTTTTAAATAGAACTAAACTGTGTACTTATACTAAACTGAATTGTTTAAAATAAAACTGTTTTTGACATTGAAACTGTACTTATACTCAACTGAATTGTTTGAAATTTAATTCTGTGTTAAATGACCCCAAAAGGGTCGATACGCCATAAAAAACAACAACAACAACAACCAACAGACCAACATTGAAAAAAATTACCAACCTGTGTAGAACGAAATGGAATCGATAAATATTATGCGCAAAAATGGCGATTTGAAAGTAAACAAGTAAGAAGATATTCTCGTGTTCACTGTTAAATTAAATACTACATAGAGAGATGGATTGTTTATTAGGTTGTCTAGGTATCATTCAAAGTATTTAGCCTTTTTGTCTGCGGGCAATGGAGATTTGGTTGGGAGCGCCCATTTCCTCTTCCATAACTCATTAGGCCCTCAGGGTTCCATGCCAAGTATTTCCTCTTGATGGCATTTCTCAGGGCAATAGAGATTACTTAGTAGTGCCAATCTCTTTTTTCATAATCGATTATGTCATGCAAAGTAACTCATATTCTTCGCATCTTGCGGGGCAATAGGAATTATTTGGCAGTGCCCATCTCCTTTCCAAGTAATATTCAACAAGTTTTATTGAGTTACATGTTACCAGTAGCACGAAACGATCATTTCTACGACCTATTATCAAAGACAGATTCAATAATCCTAAAAGATTCTATAGACCCTCATATAGATAGATGTAATTTCATGCCTTCTCTAAATAGAGAATCAACTAATTCCATTCTCAATTCTTCGAGTAGGTCAATCATATCTCCAAATTTAATATTGATAGCTGTTTATTTTCGTATTATCCAAAACAGGATTTTGCAAAAAACAAAAACAAAACAAAAAAACCCATTAACTATTCGACCGTCAATAGTCTGTACAGTGATCATATTCTATTAGGAATACACACACACACACACACACACACATATATATATATATATATATATATATAGAGAGAGAGAGAGAGAGAGTATTAAATCCAGTAAATCTGGAGTTGGGAACAATTCCAAGCAGGATAATTTAAATATTTAAATATACAATATCAAATTTAAGCAATCTCGATCAAGAGCTCAATGCAAATAAAATCCACAGAACAAATTATTTTTTCAAAATATAAACCAACAATCTGTCACGTTAAGATGGTAAATTTATTTCCATCCTATTACAAAGCATTGATATAAATCAATGCTCCCAAAAAATAACAAGACTTCTTCAGATCAAACAAAAAAAAAAACAAAACAAAAACAAAAACAAAAAAAAAACCAGATGAAAATAACTGTTTCACATTTATAGACTTAAAAAAATGCGAAATAAGTCGTTTTTTTATTCTGGTTGTAAATGTGTTATTCTAATTTTTGTTTGTGCTGAAGAAGACGTTAATTTTTTAGAGAATTGGTTTATATCCATGCTCTTTAGCAGGATAGAAATAAATTTATTATCTTAATGTGACCTATTGCTAGTTTTTTTTAAGAGAATATATATATATATATATATATATATATATATGTGTGTGTGTATATATGTGTGTGTGTGTGTGTGTGTGTGTTTTGGGAATTGTGATGTAAGATGATGATTAAAATGAAATTGAAATCCAGGCTCACTTGATATTTTTCGAGTGCTTCTTGCCATATTTGCTTTTAATGCTTGGAATCTACATTTGATATTTTTCGAATGCTTCTTTCAAGATTTGTTTCTAATGCTTGGAATCAATGCTTGATATTCTCTGAGTGCTTCTTGCAAGATTTCCTTCCAATGCTTGGAATCAATGCTTGATATTCTCTGGATGCTTCTTGCAAGATTTGCTTCTAGTGCTTGGAATCAATGCTTGATATTCTCAGAGTGCTATTCACTGGATTTTTATATATAAGTGGACTACTTTTTTTAGGACTGATGTAGTTCATATATTTTTTCATAAAGGGTATAGAGGTGAAGTGTTCAAAAATTGGGGGATAGATAATATTTGATAATATAGATAATTATTAGTGTTAAATAGCAATACTTTAAACTCTTTAACTGTGTACCTAAATTGAAATATCAGTAGCAACACTTGAAACCATTTGACAGTGGGCAAATAAATGAATTGTGTTCAATAGGAATATTAGGGTTACATAGCAAGACTTGTAACTACTTCACTGTGTGCAAACAAATGATTAATATTAAATAGAATTAGGAGTATTAGAAAGCAATAATTAAAACCAATTAACAGCATAGAAACTAACAATTCAAGTTTACAAACAAATTAGTCCTAACTCATTTAAAATAAAATTACCCACAAAAAATGAAAAAACAAATGACCGATGTTAAATTGTGACGGTGACATAACAATTTTTAAGGCTATTTAGCTGTGTGTTGGTAAATGATTGGTAGTAAATAGAAATACTTAAAAACTATTTAACTGGATGCAAAAAATGAGTTCAGCGTTGTTTAAATATTATCTACACAATGGGTTTACAAATCTTTTATATTTAATATATATGTATTAAGAAGATTTGGCATTAAATAACCTACAATAGTTGATATGCCATAAAACCTAGACAAACCAAATCATATACTTAATACACGTGTATAAAGAGGATTTGGTATTAAATAAACCACAATGGTTGATATTCCATAAAACCAAAACCAACCAAACCAAATCCTATATATTTAATACATATGTATAAAGAGGATTTTGCATTAAATAACCTACAATGTTTGATATGCCATAAAACCCAACCAAACCAAATCACATATATTTAATATATATGTATAAAGAAGATTCGGCATAGAATAACCTACAATGGTTGATAAGCCATAAAACCTAGACAAACCAAATCATATATATTTAATATATATGTAAAAAGAAGATTTGGCATTAAATAACCCACAATGGTTGATATGGCATAAAACACAACAAAACCAAATTATATATATATAATAAATATGTATATACACAAGGAAGATTTGGCATTAAATAACCTACAATGGTTGATATGCCATAAAACCCAACCCAACCAAATCATATATATTTAATATATATGTATAAAGAGGATTTGGCATTAAAAAACCTACAATAATTGATATGCCATAAAACCCAACCAAACCAAATCATATATATTTGATATATACGTATAAAGAGGAATTGGTATTAAATAACCTACAATGGTTGATATGGCGTAAAACCCAAGCAAACCCAATCATATATATATATATATATATATATATATATATATATATATATATGTATAAAGAGGATTTGGTATTAAATAACCTACAATGGTTGATATGCCATAAAAGTAAACCACATCAAACCAAACCAAACCAAACCAAACTGGGATTTTGTATTTCTTTTTATTTCGTTTATTTTTTCCTGATTAATTCGTTATTAAAGAATTTAAAAAAATATTAATTTCAGAGACTTTTTATTGGAGTAATTCAGGGCAACGGTCTATGACTGAAGGCAAAGGGTGCACATTAGAAATGAAAAATAATTTCCTGGTGAGATTTGAACTCATATTATTTTTAACCCCGGGAAAACCTATTGATCATGGCAGGTGCTTTATCGATTTAGAATTATTCATGTGGGTATTTGGTTTGTGTATTTGTGTGTGTATGTGTGTCTGCCTATTTTTGTGTGTGTATGTGTGTCTGCCTATTTTTGTGTGTGTATGTGTGTTTACCTATTTTCGTGTGTATAAAAACGTGTACATCACAGGGGAGAATGAAATATGGAAGAGATAAATAATCAGGCAATAAAAAGAAAGAAAGAAAGACAAAAAAAGAAAGAAAGATAATTTACAGAAAAGAAAGTCAACAAAAAGAAGAAAGAAATGAAAGAAAAAAAGAAAAAGAAAAAAATAGAGAAAGAAAGAACGAACGAGTAATGAAAAGCAAGTAAAGACAGACAGAAAGGAAATATTGAAAGAAAGTAAAAATAAATAATAAGAAGAAATGAAAAGTCATAAAAGAAATAAAAAGAAAGAAAATACACAAATAAAGAAAAAATGAAAAAATAAAAAAAAATCAATAAAAGAAAAAACTTTTGAAAAAAAGTAAAAAGAAAGAAAAAAGCAAGAAAAGAAAGAAAAGGAGAGAAAATATTGAAAGAAAGGAAAAAGAAAAAAGAAAGGAAAAAGAAAAAAGAAAGGAAGGAAAAAGAAAAAGGAAAGGAAGGAAAAAGAAAGTAAGTAAGAACGAAAAATAATGGACAGAAAAGAAAGAAAAAAGAAAGAAAATAAAGGAAATAGAATAAAAGTAAGAAAGATGAGTGCTGATAGCGCGACATGATGATAATGATGATGATGATGATGATAGAAAAAAAGGAAGAAGCAAGAAAAAGAAAAGAAAATGTCTTGTAAAAAAATTTTTTTTCAATTTTTTTAATAGAATTTTTCTTTCATGTAATTTTAGTTGCTTTTAATTGTGACGATTCATCCTGTCATTCTTAGACTTGCTATAAAGAGTGTGGATCTGAAGCGAAAAATAATTTCCTATCGAGAATCGAACTTGTAAAGGAAAAATATCGCACCAGCAACAATATCAATTTAGATTATTTAATAACGAATCTGTGTTTACGTTTGTCCGCTTAGATTCTTTTTCTATAGAGATATTTACCAAGGATTACGGAATTAGAAGAAGGAAAAAGAATGAAATGGTGAAAAAAAAAAGAAAAAGAGGAAAAGGAAAGCAAGATTAATTAAAGACAAAAATTGTTTCCATGACTAAAGATGTAGAACTTAAAAAATGAATAGAAAGCTTCAAAAATTATTTCCATCGATAAATAATTGTGACAACAAATCAACAGTCGACCTATACACGATATTGACAGACACATGAGTTTGTCAAATATTCATTCTTAATGGCAGCGACTAAGAGCAACCGTTGGTTTCATAAATCAATGATTTCCTGACTATAAATCAACAGTCGACCTATACACGAGATCGACTGATAAACGAGTGTGTTGGGTATTCAAACATAATGGCAAAGACTTGGTATAACCGTTGGGTTCATAAATCAATTATTTCCTGACTATAAATCAACGTTCGACCTATACATGAGATCGACTGATACACGAGTGTGTTGGGTATTCAAACATAATGGCAACGACTAGGAATAACCGTTGGGTTCATAAATCAATTATTTTCTGACTATAAATCAACGGTCGACCTATACATGAGATCGACTGATACACGAGTGTGTTGGGTATTCAAACATAATGGCAAAGACTTGGAATAACCGTTGGGTTCATAAATCAATTATTTTCTGACCATAAATCAACAGTCGACCTATACACGAGATCGACTGATACACGAGTGTGTACGGTATTCAAACATAATGGCAACGACTAGGAATAACCGTTGGGTTCATAAATCAATTATTTTCTGACCATAAATCAACAGTCGACCTATACACGAGATCGACTGATACACGAGTGTGTACGGTATTCAAACATAATGGCAAAGACTTGGAATAACCGTTGGGTTCATAAATCAATTATTTTCTGACCATAAATCAACAGTCGACCTATACACGAGATCGACTGATACACGAGTGTGTACGGTACACAAACATAATGGCAAAGACTTGGAATAACCGTTGGGTTCATAAATCAATTATTTTCTGACCATAAATCATCAGTCGACCTATACACGAGATCGACTGATACACGAGTGTGTACGGTATTCAAACATAATGGCAAAGACTTGGAATAACCGTTGGGTTCATAAATCAATTATTTTCTGACCATAAATCAACAGTCGACCTATACACGAGATCGACTGATACACGAGTGTGTACGGTATTCAAACATAATGGCAAAGACTTGGAATAACCGTTGGGTTCATAAATCAATTATTTTCTGACCATAAATCAACAGTCGACCTATACACGAGATCGACTGATACACGAGTGTGTACGGTATTCAAACATAATGGCAACGACTAGTAACAACCGTTGGTTTCATAAATTAAATCTATAAATCAATTACTTGACTTTAAAGGAAGGGTCGACCTATACACAAGATCGACTAATAGTCGAGAATGTTGGGCTACTGCAAACGACTCTAGAAGAATTAAGATGAATGACTCATTATTTGAAAAGTGAAAAGAAAACTTATTTAAAGAATTTTGATGATTTGCTATCTGGCCTGGCATGGAGTGGCAGGGAGAGCTTGGAGCTGCGAAAGGTTCATTAATGAAGGAGAAAGTAGGAAAAAAGGGGGTTTTCGCCGCTATTTGCTTCGGTCTAATTAAGTATGGTGGTGGGTTTGTAAAGCTGGATTGGGAAGGTGTGACTTCGGTTCTGACAAGAGGCAGCAATTACGGAGAAAGAAGAATGGCTATCGATGCCAAAATCTAAAGGCTACCATTGACTTTCAACCTGAAGGCAAGATCTTACAGAAGAATACTTTCACAAGTCAAAGACCACATACACACGCATATGTTTGCACGTGGGTCTCATATATATATATATATATATATATATAGGTAGATGTGTGTGTGTGTTGGTGCAAATCATATCTATCCATCTATTTTGCTATATATATATATATATGTATACGAGGTTCTATAAGAGATTTTGAAAATAACTCACGAGAACCAATTATATAGTAAACATTACAGATAGAAATATAGTATAATATATATAATTGCAATATCGACCATAAATTAAAGGCCATGTGTCTGACTTTGTAAATACACGATTGCTCATAAGTACACGCATTTTTATATAAATTAAATGTTTTTCTGGTTTTTATTATTTTTAGTGAAACATTATAAAATAAAAATCTGATTTTATACTATATATGATATTCATGATAGTGAACCTGTCAAAGGCATGAATCCATTTCTCCCTGTGTATTGTCCGATATCTAGATCTTATCTCTATCATACTACAATAGTTGATGCTGTCTTTTAGAGAATTCCTTATGATGGATGGTACCATGGAACGTAAAATATCCTTAGTTGCTTAGGGAAAAATAGACACAGCTTACTGACTTCCCTCACTGATCAGATATTAAATTGAGAAACGGCCTTCGAGATGTGGGAGCCAGCACTCGCAAGTAAGTCCACTCCAAATAACTTTTTATGATTAGTTAATTTTCTTTTAAATCAAACTTTGTAGAATTTCAGTATTTCTTGTTTGTAGAAGAACAACTATGAAACTATTTAATCCATATATGGGGGGGGGGTTATGGGGTTTCATAACTTTCCCAAAGTTATTAGTTCGAAAGTGAACGTAATAGCACGACTGGAGTTCGAACTCGTTTTCAGTGACTTTACAATTCAGCACGTTTGCCACAACACCAGGGAAACTTCTCCCCCCAATCTATGGGTCAAATAGATTTTGAGATAATGAAAAGTATAAGTAAAGTAAAGTTGTCTCCCTTTAGTCGAGGGTGACCAGAAGGCTCCTTTTTCAATAGCTACTACATTTAGGTGTAGGGGAGGGCGCTACTCTTTTCCCTGGATTGCTCCACTTTACCCTTAATACATACCTTATATTGCTGAGTTTTAAGCAAGGAGATATCAAGTATCATTTTTTAAGTCTTTGGTATGACTCGACCTGGGATTGAACACTCTACCCACTCAGCAAATTGTACCACACATGATTTGAGACCATAATTGGAATAATATATCCCCACAAGAGCTGGCATGCCATAAAACCAATCAACCATCAACCAACCAGTAACAAGCAATTAACCAACCAAATAAACAGCTAACCAACCATCTATACAACCAAGCAACCATCGACCAATCAGCTATGCAGCAAACTAACCATTGATACAACCAAACAACCATCCACCAACAACTAACCATAAAAAAACCCTCCTCCCTCAAACAAACCAGCCATCCATCCAAATAAACAAACCAACCATCGACCAACGAAATAACCAATCAACAACTAAGTAACCATCCCTCAACAACTAGCAATCAACCAATACACTAGCAACGAGGGTGTGTCCTCGTAGTGTAATGGCTTAAAGAGTTTGAATTCCGATCGCGCTATTACGTTCAGTTTCGTACAAATACTTTTGGGAAAGGTATGAACCCCCGTGGTGTAATGGTTATCGTCGTAGGAAATGGACACGGCGACTCGAGTTCATATCCTGGACGAGACTGATTGCCTTTCACATAGCACTAATACCCTTGGGGAAGGTATGAATCCAATTATTCTCCCTCCAGCCATGGGTAAATAGTAGGACAGACTAGGTTCTTCAGCCTTGGTTAGGCAACTAGTCTAGGAGAAGGAAAACTCTGAATTAAAACCTGTTAAACTCCGCTTAAAAATTGACCTTGTGTCATATCCTGCCCGAACGGAGGGCTTGGTAAATATGATATTATTTTCATTTTTGTTCAATTTAGACGACAATTGACTCATCTCACCCTTAGTTTCAAGTATTCTTATATAATACAACTAACATCGTCCCATCTATAGATTAAATAGTACTGTTACTAGAAGGGTGGCATTGGCATTAAATAACCTACTAAGGTTGATATGCTATTAACAAAGAAACCAATAAACTAACCCACTAATAATTAACCAAGCAACCATTAACTAACCAGGCAGCCAACCAACCATCGATGCAACCAAGCAACCATCAACCAAGCTAACAACCGCCTGAGTTGTGAAAGCAAAGAAATTAAAAATTTAAGATGAAAAAAAAAGTAAAAATTTATCCTTATTGTTGACAATACTTTATATAAAATAGAAATAAATACGTTGATAAAAGTTAATGCATCGTTGGTAAATGTTTGCGTGTATTTTCCTTCGCTCTTTCAGGTTTAAATTACTTGGATGCCATTGTTGAATAGAAGGAAAAAACAATTTAGTAATTATCGTTTCAATTAAATCAAACTTTATGTGACATACACATCTATATACAAAAGGCAGTTAATTAATTAGTTAATTATCTAAATTCCATTACATCAATCAACGAGTTAATGGAATTCGCTAAAACATTTAAAGAAACAAAACTTCAAAAACGGAACTTCTTTGTGTCCCCCATCAGGCTTTTTGTTTCTGTGTGGACACACGCACAAAAGTGTTTATTAAGACAATGTAGATACGTAAAATAGACTCGATGGGGGAAATTCAACAATGGCTGATATAAAGCGATGATTAATAAGCTATCATCACAGTCCATTCCCATGTCTCATGAGTTCAATCCTCATTGTATACTTTCCACAATTCTCGCTGACTCATTAGTCTTATATACAATGATGCTGACTATTATCTCAGTGAAGTTTAGCCTCAATGAGTGTCGTGTCGGTAGATCAGAATGTTTTGTCTGTATCCCTTGCAGAGGGGGTAAGACATCCTCAAAAGGAGTGTTCTGGGTATGAGAATGAATTGTATTTGATGGTGAAGATCCAGTTCTGCAGTATAGGAGAGGGTGGGGTACTCCTTCATTGACATTACTTGGAATGATAGAATTTGTTTAGGGTCCTATCTAGGGGTTAAATAGACCTTTAAAAACTGTTTGTATTCAATAGGACAGTGTGCAAAAAACAAACTTTTAAGAAAAAAAAAAAACTACACAAAAATCTAAATATAGATGTGCAATGAAGACGATTTCTTAACATCTTGGTATAAAATTATACTAGACGGGTTGACATGCTGTTAGATTAATTAATCAATGGATGCCTCAAACTTGTGACCTCGTATGTTACTCGTATGTTACAAGTATGTTAGAAGTTTGAGGTAACCCAATCACCCTGGGCAGGATGTGACACAAGGTTAATTTTTATGTGGAATACAGTTGGTTTGAATTGAGTTTTCTTTCTGCTAGAGTGGTTGCCTCATCAAGACTAGAGAACCCTGTCGGCTCTATTTGCACGTAGACGATAAGGGAGAATAAATGAATTCAGGCCTTCCTCAAGGGCATTTGTGCAAAGAAACGTAAACAGCCTCCTCCAGGTTTTGAACTCAATTCGTTGATCCCGTTTTCTGTGACAATAACCATTACACTAAACACGCCTCCCAAATACGTATACATATATGTTTTTGTTTGTTAGTTTATGTGTGTGTGTGTGCACGCGTGTGTGTAAATGTTTTGGTCTCTCCGTCAGTTATTTCCCTTATGGTCCTCCGTAGAAACATTGCCTAATCCTTGGAGCTCATTTCCTATGAACTTGACTCCACTGACCTCCCGTACAGAGCGGTTTTCTCAGATATTTCCAGAATCTGGATTTTTCTTTTTCTGACGGCTTCACTGATCCGATTCCGGAAAATTGACAGATGTTTTCACCGGATCCGATATTCTCTGGAAACTTCCTTGGATATTTTGTGTATGTGTCTCGGGAGAGAGGTGGATGGAGGAGGATGCATGTAAATATGTAAGTGTATGTATGTGGGTGAATGTGGATGGGTGCGTGCGTCTTTGTGCTCGCACGCACGCACGCACGCACGTGTTGAGGCAGGTGTTTTTGTTTGTGTACGTATGCATGTATATTTATATGTGAATGTATGCGTATGTTACATAGATATTTTGTTACCTTTCAGCAATTTTTATCTATTCCTCTCTCAATTTCATTCTTTCTCTTTCTCTTTTCGACTTCTTAGGTTTTCTCCAGCTGTTAGATTTATTCTTCGCCCCTTTCATTTTCTCTATCTCAATCTCTGTATCTCTCTTCCTATTCCAAACACATACACCCTCAACCCACCTATCTATCTATCTATCTATCTATCTATCTATCTATCTATCTATCCCCATGTATCAGTAACGAGAGTACTTGTAGTTTATAGAGGCCTTAACTAACAAGATATGTGTTTTATTTTGCTAATATTTCGATGTTAATTTACATCCCACACAGAGTCCAATTCTACAATCATACTCATTTTCTGTGTCTTTCCCTTCCCGCTCCACACAAGAGCACACACTTATTGAAATGAACAGAAGAAAAAGGTATAGACATGAATGATGATACTGTTCGATTTTGAGCCAGATATATTTTAGCCATCTTTGTCTATTTGCTCAATATAAAAATGGTACGGAATGAAGGTTTTGCATTTTTGAGGTTTTTTTCTACTATTTTCATTTAATTTTTTTTAACCTTTAGACAAAACCATTGACTCCCACTCCTAACTTTATCCTTTTCGGCAGATTGTTGGTCTGGTATGGGGCGATTTTGAAAGTAAGAACCCGCGTACAGCGAAAATCAACGTTGCTTGTTCCCTTGCCTGGGAAAAACCTTCTAAGTTTCTTACCCTCTCTGTCTTTTGTCCGTCTCACCCGCCATTTTTCTGGCCATGTTGGCTATCTATTCAGTATTCTTCCTACGAATGACTCGTCTGACTTACAAGAGATTGCCATCTCGTATTGTACATTGTTATTAAGGTCCTTTAGCATGCACGTCATCAACACCATTCTTAGTAAAGTCGTATTTCGCACTCTTTCAGCTATGAATAAACAGACGAAGATTATCGATTTCTCATCAATAACCAAACAAGGGGGAAGGGAAAAAGGAAGGAGTTGGGCGTCAAACAAGATGGAGTATTTCTAAGTTCTGTGTTATTTTCTCTAGCTTTTCGTGAACAACAGCTTGCCTTGAGAGGGCTTTCTCAGACGTCTTTTTGCGAATGTAGAATCCAGTTCTTTGTGTCTATTTGCAGGGGGATATTTTCTGCTGATCTGTTTAGTTTGAGAGACGTCTGAAGAGGGGGAAGCGTCTGAAGAGGTAGGGGAGTATTGATTATAAGCGCGGTAAACTGAAATCGTTAAAGGAAATTGAAATTCCGACTGAGGCTGGCTGTCTGCGCTCACTTTACAATAATTCAATTGTCGAAAGCATGAATCTATTTCTCCCTGTGTATTGGCCGATATTTACGATTTGTACGAGTTTCTATAAAAATTTTTGGAAATAGCTTACGAAAACCAAATATACAACCAACGTTTGCCGTTACTGAGCAGTACCGACAGAAATCAAGTATTGTATACATAGTCACAGGATCGCCCATAAATGAGTGATTATGTGCCAGACTTTACTTTGAAAATATAGTATCGCTCATAAATAAGTAAATAACTAGCAATTAAAAAAATCATTTTTATGTTTTTTATCGAATTGTATAGAATCAAAATCGATATTATATTATTCAGGGTTGTCTCAAAATAGATTCAACTCATTGATATGAATATGATTTCTAATTACGATAAACGCAATAGCCGTCATTTGGAACATGTTCTGTAAAAAATGCATCCTTTGAGCTATAGTCAGCAAATCAATGTTTTTATTGTTATTATATCAGCTTCCAGGACATGCAATCTTTTTTTGAGCTTCTTGTCTCAGTAATAAATCATTATCATATTAATGAGTTGTATCGAATTTGTGACAGTTTTAAATGATTTTGTCTCCAAATAAGTAATGACGCAAACTATTTTTTCTCTTTTTATCCAAGCCCCTTTAATCGATGAAAAACAAAAAAGACCATGTTATCATTAGTGGAGTTATTAGCCGTCACATGGGTCGCATGTATATAGAGACACCCTATATCACTTTTGCAATAATGCACTTATACTCCCTGTTTATTGACTGCTATCCAGATCTCTTCCTTAGCATGTCACAATAATTAAAGCATTCAATGGGAGGATTATTTACTGCTGATGGTACCATGTAACGTAAAAAGCCCTGTGTTACGTAACTTGGGAGACGATGAATACAACCCAGTAACTCCCTTAACTAATTAAGAAGAAAAACAACCTTCGAGATAGGAGAACAACACTGACATTATCACTCTGAAATAAATCCATTTAATATTATATCGTCTATATTATATTTACAATAATGCAATTGTTAAAGGCATCAATTTAATTCTGAATATTGTCCGATATGCAGGTTCTTAGCATGTCACAATAGTTGACACAGTCAGTTGGAAGATTTTTTACGTAATATACCGGTATATTATCTGATATTATTTATCACCGAAGTTTACAACATTGAAACTCTAACGAAAAATGAAATCGGATAAATATATATAATGGGTGTACTTATTGTAACCGGCCATTTGTCTATTGGGTAGAGTGTTCGCCATTGGCCTGGGAGACCGGGGTTCAATCCCAGGTCGAGTCATACCAAAGACTCAAAATTGGTACTGATATCTCCTTGCTTAACACTCAGCATTATAAGGTATGTATCAAGGGTAAAGTGGAGTAATCAAAGGAAAGGAGTAGCACCCTTCCCTACACCTTGGTATAGTTGCTCTTGAAAAGGGTGCCTTCGGGTCACCCTCGACAACGGACGCCCTCAACTACGGTTGCCTTCTTTACTTACTAATTTTTGAACTGCTACATATTCATATTGCTGGTTACAGTTTTTCAATGCAGTAGAATTTGGTGATAAAAATACCTAATAATATCCGTTTTGATGGTATAAAATTCCACCTGAAGTAATAAATTTCCGGTATATTTGGTTCAGATGAAGATAAATTTTTTTATTGAATGGGCGATACTGAATATGTGTGTGTGTTTGTGTGTGTGTGTGTTCCTTGAAAATTTTTTTTTATAAATTTATGTTTTTCAGTTAAACTTTCAGGTTCCTATTTTCACACTTCCCTACGTTGTCGATACAATCATTCAAATATTTAAGAAAAAGTGGGAAAATAAAGAAAAGAATCTCTTAAATATATATATATATATATATATATATATATATATATATATATATATATATATATTTGTCGTGTTGATAGCATTGAATTCTCTCTCTCGCCTTCCGTCTCTGTCGTCCATCGATACTTACAGGTCCTCTAGACTGCATCCAGTGTCCATACAGAGCTGATGTATGTAATTCTTTGCTGGTCAGCCAACACTGGTGTGTCCATGCGTAGAAGTCCATAAGAAAACTTATGGTTTGTGGTGTAATTGTTATCGTCGTGGGAAATGAACACGGCGACACGAGTTCAAATCCTGGACGAGACTGGTTGCATTTCACATAGCACTAGTACCCTTGGAAAAGGTATGAATCCAATAATTCTCCCTCCAGCCATGGGTAAATAGTAGGACAGACTAGGTTCTTCAGCCTTGGTTAGGCAACTAGTCTAGGAGAAGGAAAACTCTGAATTAAAACCTGTTAAACTCCGCTTAAAAATTGACCTTGTGTCATATCCTGCCCGAGCGGAGGGGTTGGTAAATAGGATAAGAAAACTTTGTTGATGAGTTCGCCTTTACTTTTCCGGAAGTGTCTTGTTTGTCTTACTTGGATGGTTAGTGGCCGTACAGCTAATGTTTTGTGAGGTACTGCTGCCAAGATATGTCAAAAATAGCATATAGCATTATTGTAGTTCCTATTTAACATTTTCTCCATGCTCATAGTGTCCAGGATGTGCATCCATACAACCACAGCTTAGACGAAATCCCGTACTACTTTAGCCGATAGATCAGATTTCCATATGATCGATAACCTGTCAATAGCTGTCCATGTCTTCCTAATGTGTATGATGACATCGTTTTCTGTAGATGAGATATTGCTACCAATGTATGTAAACTTGTCTACTTATTTCCGAGGTTTACAAATTAAAGTGGTGGTGGCTCCTTGTTTAAACATGAACTTTGTTTGATTTGTGTTCATATTGAGACCAATGCTTCTTGCTGCCTGCTCCAGGTGATGCAGATGCGATTCAGCTTGGACAGGTGTATTTGTGAGAAGCGCTCAATCATCTGTGTAGTCTGTGTCTGTCATAGTATCTGCTGGATATTTTCTGTTTCTTGTCTTTTTTAATGTGAGACCATTTTATTTTATTAGACCTATTGATGTTCGTTGTTCGTAATCTAGGCAGATTATAAAAAGATATGGCGCTAATGTATGTCTTTGCAAAACTCCAGTAACAATGTTCAAGAAGTGAGAGTCATTATCCGGGTAAATGAACCATTGCTTTCATATTTTTCTAAAGTATAATAATGGCGGTAACAAATGAAAAAAGAACATGAATTGTCAGGAATAAAAAAAAAAGAAAAAAGAAAATAAAACAAAACAAAGTAAAACAAAAACGGACGAGGCAAAACGACAATGTCGGAAAAACAAAACAAAATTAAAACTAATTCACAATAGAAAACATATAGAAAAATTGTACGTAGAACCATTTTCGAGAACCGAATATGAAACCAAAGTTTACCACCTGTGGGTTTTACTGAAAAGGATCTTCATGGCAACTGAAGATTATTGGGACTAACAAATAAATACATTTAAGAATTGCGCTGATATAAGACTTTTAGTTGTTTTTTGAACAGACATACCATACCACCATTCAGGTTTAAATTTTTTGGTTTCTTGGTTTTAATGGTATATCAACCTTCGTGGTTTATATGATGCCAAAACGGCCCTTGTTGAAGAACAGCAATGGCAGTATTTAATCCAGAGCTAGGTCAGGTGGATAGTAATATCTAATATCTAAAAAGTCAATGACTTTCAAATTTTTTTTAGGCATCTAATCCGAAGCAAGCAAGTAACCAACAAAATCTCACAAATGGACGGTCAAATAATCCCTCAGGCACATCGTAATTACTCTCTATCCTCTTCTTAAACCATATCTTTTTGTTATATAACATTGTTTAGGCATCTAATCCGAAACAGAACCTGTTAAAAAGCCAGTGTATTTTTAAAACTTACTATGTTCTCCTTTGTTGGTCTGATGTAGGTTAAGGTGATAAGACAAACATTCCTTGTAAAGTCTGTGATAGCTGGAGTATTAGTATAATATTAATATCATATAACAATAGGCAACCCTCAAAATCTTATTGCCCAGTCGGCTGGAGCTGTAGAATACACCGACTACTTCTTTGCAGAGAGGTAAGACCCCACCAACGAGTGTTCTGAATTTGACACGAAACAATTTGATGGTGAGGTTCTGGTAATGCTGGAGCTTTGGAGAATGCGGAGTACCCCTTCATTGCCATCGCTCCCAGGTTCACTCTGGCCCAGAGTGGTAGCACCTGATAGGGTACTATCTATGGGTCAAATAGAACTAAACTGTGTACTTATGCTAAACTGAATTGTTTGAAATAGAACTGTTTTTGACATTTAACAGTTTGCAAAAATTAATTATACTTATACAAAACTTGTTTGAAATTTATTCCGGCGTTAAATGACATGAAAAATGTTGATACGCCGGAAAACAACCAACCAACAAACCAACCAACAGAATCTCATATTTCGGCCCGTCAAATGACCCCTTAGTCACATTGTAATCACTCTCTATCCCCTTTTAAAACCATATTTTTTTGTTGTATAACAAAGTTGAATACTGGATAATGGCTGATTAATCGTGAACTGTCTATTAAAGTACTTTCTCCCCTCTCTATTAAAATTCTACTGTGTTCTTGATTATATCTATTTGTTTGACTCAATGGCTTTCTAATAGTGTTTCCTTAAAGATCCTTTTCGGTGAAACCCGGGTCGAAACCTTTTATAGTATATATATATATATATATAAGTTAAGATAATGTGCACCTAGAGTCAACAGTCTTTGGTGATTGTCAGTTTTGCGCGTTCGTAATCATCAGACCAATAATTGTATAGGCAAGAAACTAACAGTCCTCAAGTACCGATGACCCATCTATACTATCCTAACAAGGATGTATATGCACGATCACTGATATTGAGCACTTTTTATACATAAATATTGCATAGTATAATATTGTCTATGTAAATTGAATACAGGCAAAACATGTTTTGAATTTTTCAACACATTCAATTAGACATTGAACCAATATTCCTTGAGTTATACGATTATAAACAGATGGATACCCTGCTAACAGCACCCCCCAAAAAACAACAACAACATTTAGTGAATTATAGTAAGATGCAATTAATCTTTATTTTGGTTGCTTGGTCTTGTTTAAACAGACTTCTAATGAAAGGTAGGTATGTCACCAGGATATTGTTAAACCGGGGGCGTGAGTACAAATGGTGGGATGGCCAATAAAAATGGCAATGTTATAAGATTTAGCACACAAAAATTAGTTCCCATCGATATTCACCAAGGAGGCTCAGTGATTTCCAAGGTGGTGGCGACGCCCTTGCTATTTACAGACGGAATAGAGTAAACCCCTTTCTAATACGGACTCGAGTTCAAATATCGATGGAACGTTATTCTTTATTTCTGGGTATATTATTATCCTTAATGTGGAAATCATTAATGATCTAAATGATATAAAAAAAAAACCTCAAAAAAAAAAAAAAAATTTAAACAGAAAGTCGCTGAAAAAAAAAAGTGTATTCACCCCGCTCCAAGCAATGGACGTTATTTCATTTACTTACCGAATGATACTCCTGCACATATTGTACCGACAGAATTCGATAAACGATATCTACGTCATCGAATATCGATAGAATGCCAATTATAACAATGAATTATCTTGTCAGTAGCGTAAAGAAGCCGATATACTCCCCCCATCTCTTCCTTCACCTCCGACTTCTTTCCCTTTTTTTTCTTCTTTTTTCTCCTCCCCACGACACTTCTTCTCCCTGATTTCTGATGTCAGACATGTCAAGACCCCCCACCCAGCAATCTGATCTGCTGCAGACCCTGGCCACTTGTGATGTTTTTAGCCTCCTCGTGTTGTTCCTTCTTGTCTGACAGGGCCAAGTGCAACAAATGAAGAAAATCCTTTCGCACGACATCGAATAGTGTTCCAGACTATTAAAAAAAAAATCCTCCCCCCAACAAAAAAATAAAAAAAAGATAAAAAAAACCCCAAAAAGACAACCAAACATAAAAAAAATCAATCTTTCATGTCGAAATAGCGTCTTCGATTTTTTACGATAACATTTACATCAATTCTTCCTCTTCCTACTTCTCTTGTAGTTTTCCTACTTCTTTCCTCCTCTAACTTCTTCTTTTTATCCTCTAACTTCTACTTCTTTCCTCCTCCAACTTCTATTTCTTTCCTCCTCCAACTTCTACTCCTTTCCTCCTCCAACTTCTACTCCTTTCCTCCTCCAACTTCTACTCCTTTCCTCCTCCAACTTCTACTTCTTTCCTCCAACTTCTTCTTTGCTACTTTATCTTCTATTTTCCCTTTTTATTTTATTTTGTTCCACCAACTTTATTTTTTCGTTTATACCCGCAACTTCATATTACGTATCTTCTTCTTCTTCTTCTTCTTCTTCTTCTTCTTCTTCTTCTTCTTCTTCTTCTTCTTCTTCTTCTTCTTCTTTCCTTGCGTGATTAGCCCATCCATGCTTGCCTTTAACTCGTCCCAACCTCAAACCTTTTCGCACATTTCGTGTGGCGTCTATCAACAAGTAAAAAAACAACAACCAAATACAAAACAAATAAGCAAAACAAAAAAAAAAAAAAATAAAAAGCTGCAAACATTTCAATAGGGATGTATGTCGACTTTCTTGAACCACTTTTCAATTTTTTGACGATTACATCAAGTTGTATAAAAAAGAAATCCTTTCTTTTTTTAATGAAATATTTGAATGAACAACACTGAATTCTTTTTACAGAAAAAAATGAAGGGACATGCAATTTATTTCGTTTGGAAATAAACGATCAAGTATTTTACAAAATCCATTCTATCTTTAGACATTGAACTGATATAGCCTGTTCCAATAATGGAGCTTTCTTCACTTATTACAATATAAGAATAACTGGATGTTGAAAATTTTTTAGTTTCTTTTTATCTTTCATGGGATATAAACCTTCGTGGCTTATTTAATGCCAAAATGATATGTGTAGAAAGACTGCAGTGATAGTGTTTAACCCATTGTTGGGAGAGCAATGGGATTCATACCTTTCCCAAGGGGCATTAGTCTAAAAGTGAATGCAACAGTGCAACTCGGGTTCGAAGTCGCTTACTACGCTGCCACTTTTAATACGTTAGCCACGAGTCCTCCCTTGAAAATCTTTTCATTTGGCAGAAAAGACTAGGAAAAACAATTAAGCAACAAGGGTATATAGTTAGGATGTGTCAAAAATATTACACATTCACCTAGAGTTATCATTTGATCAAAAGTTTTGCCACATTTTTGTTGAAATGAGACAAAAAAACTTGGTGGGTCTGGATTCTTTTTGCTAAAGTGATGACCCACTCTGGATAGTGAGATGCCGAGCTCGCCTGATACTCTCTAAATACTGTTCGTCGGATTTGCTTCTATGCTTTGGAGCACGGCCTCTGAATCGACAGTTTTAGACCAATCTACCTATGCCTGATTATCGAGGTTTTTGCGACTCGAGTGAAATTTCTTCCGCCATTTGGTTATTGAATTGTGATCAACTGCACTTTCATATTTCACACAACAAATATTTTTGCTTACTTCCTCGGCATTATCGTTCAGTTCGAAATCGTAAAGCAAAAGTTTCCGAATTAATCTAAGTTTCACCTTCATCGGTGTGTGGCTTTCAAATCACACACTGAGTGAAGCAATTCCCAACGTGTCAACGCACCAACTACCATGATACTACCAACTATAGTGGTTATCTACAGCAGCTTGAACTGCCTCGGTCACGTTATATACGTGTCACAAATTTGTGTGCTTATGTCAACATCATTAAGTCAAGCCGACAGCAAGGATTTCCTTGACTTTCTTTCGCTATCCATCTTTCTCGGCTGTTGCACTATAAAAGTATTCTAGTAGACATCCAGTGTCCGCAAAAAGCACATGAATATAAGTTTTTACTGGTGTGTCCATGCGTAGGAGTTCATAAGAGAACTTTGTTGATAAGTTCGCCTTTACTTTTCCAGAAGTGTCTTGTTTGTCTTACTTGGATGGTTAGAGGCCGTACAGCTAATGTTTTGTGAGGTGCTGCTTCCAAGATTTGTTGAAAACAGTATTATTGTGTAGTTCCAAATTTAACCTTTTCTCAATGCTCAGTAGTGCTACCGCTTGGAAGAAATCATGTTCTACTCTAGACGACATCCAGTGTCCACAAAAAGTACATGAATGTAAGCTTTTACAGGTCGGCAAACACTGGTGTGTCCATGCGTAGGAGTCCATCAGAGAACATCGCTCAAGAGTTCGTCTTTACTTTGGGGCTGTAGAATACATCGACTGCATCTCTGCAGAAGGATAAGACTCCACCAGCAAGTGTCCTGGATATGACACTAAACAATCTGATGGTGAGGCTCCATTAATGCTGGAGCTTTTGGGAATGCGAAGAACCTCTTCATTGCTATCACTCCCAGGTCCACTCTGGTCCGGAGTGGTAGGACCTGACAGGGTCCTATCTATGGATGAAATAGAACAGCTTGACATTTAAACTGAATGCAAATAAATGACTTATGCTAAATTGAATTGTTTGAAATAGAACTGTTCGATCATTTAACAGTGTGTAAATAATTGACTGATGTTTAATTGAATTGTAAGTGATACATTGCAATACTTGGAACCATTTAACTTTTTAGATTTATGTTTACAAATAATATATATCTAATATATATATGAATAGAGCGGATTTAGCATTAAATAATCCACAGTGTTTGATATGCCATAAAAACTAAACCAAACCAACCAAACCGTACCATTATCTTCACTTCCCGAGCAGGGTCCAATATGTCATGTTCGTCTTTCTCGGATAGTTTGCGATATGAGATGTAAATGACTGTGCAGCCGCTGTTTTGTAGGGTGCTGCGTTCAGGATTTTCAGAAGCTATTTGATGAGGAGATGGCACGATCTTTTTTTTGAAACACATGAACTCTGTTTCATCTGAGGTCACGTAGAAGCCAATGACTCTTGCTGCATGCTCTAGGCTATGCAACAGAGATTCGGTTTGAGCAGGTGTATTTTCAAGAAGCGTAATCTGCATTCGTAATAGTTTCTGTGGGAAATCGGACATCTTTCTTTTTTGTGTGAAACCATATTTATTTGTTCAATTGATACGATCTGAACAGACACTATCAATGCATGTTAGAGTGGAAGTGGAAATAATGACAATGAACGGGTAGTTTAAAATCCCCAGTGCCTAATAATAGTAGCCTTACCACCTGATACAGTTTAGTGTCATACCCAGGATACTATATATGCGGTCCTGAAAATACACTACTGTTGGGAAATACTCAACAATCTTAAACAGCGAGCGAATCAATAAGGCAGACTTCACGTGGTCTAATTGGTTAGCGGGGTTAGCAAATCATTTCAAGAGAGTTCGATGTTCTTTATGTGCTTGATTCTTTTGACTCAGTGACTAGTTAAGCTTTTAGTAAATGACTTTTGTGAGGATCCGATATGACATGACGGTTTTTTTATTATTATTATGGGAGCCTCCACGTGACAAAATGTACTTAGTTTCTTCCGCATTTCCTTAGTTATCAGGGATTAACCTTTGACATGAACGCTATAAGTACAGTGGAGTACTGCTGTTTTTGGTAATGGGATTTCGAAACACGCCATGGGACTTTACTGATGGCAAAAAGCCAATGGAAAGATACATGACTCCTCAACAATTAACATTCAAAATGCCGTGAGTTAAGATGAAGTCTTGATTAAAGCACTGGTTTCTGCAAGATTACCAAAGACAGCGTTGAGTTTGCTCAATACTTAGTTGAGTGACACTTAGTTGAGTGATACTTAGTTTAGAGATACTTAGTTAAGTAATACTTAATTGAGTGATAGTTAGTTGAGTGACACTTAGTTGATGGATACTTAGTTGAGTGATTCTTAGTTGAGTGACTCTTAGTTGAGTGATACTTAGTTGAGAGATACTTAGTTGAGAGATACTTACTTGAGTGATACTTAGTTGAGCGATTGTTAGTTGAGTGACACTTAGTTGATGGATACTTAGTTGAGTGATTCTTAGTTGAGAGATACTTAGTTGAGTGGTACTTAGTTGAGTGATACTTAGTTGAGTGTTACTTAGTTGAGTGACACTTAGTTGATGGATACTTAGTTGAGTGATTCTTAGTTGATTGATACTTAATTGAGTGATACTTAATGGGGGTGATTCTTAGTTGAGTGATACTTACTAGAGGGATACTTAATTCCATGATACTTAGTGGAGTGATTCTTAGTTTAGTGGTACCTATTTGAGTGATACGTAGTAGAGTGATTCTTAGCTGAGTGATTCTTAGTTGAGTGATACTTAGTTAAGTAATACTTAGTGGAGGGGTACTTAGTTGGGTGACATTTAGTGGAGTGATTCTTAGTTGAGTGATACTTAATTGAGTGATACTTAGTTGAATGACCATTTTGGAATAGCAGATATTCTAAGGAAAATCAGAACTACGTAAAGGTTCATTAAGTGGTTTATCTAACTTTGCAATTTTTTAAAATTTTATTCTACCAATTTCCTGGACGGAGACTGAGTGGCGTAGTGGCTGAAGTGCTGGATTGTGACATCATAGTAAGTGAGTTCGATTTCCACTTGCGCAATTACTTTCACTTTCGAACCAATACCGCTGAGAAAAGTATGGACTTCCTTATCCCTCATCTTTGGCTTAAATTGTAACACTATTGTTCTTCAAAGATGGCTTTGGCATTGAATAACCAATAAAAGTTGATATGCCATTAAACAAAGAAACCAAATTAAACCAAACAAATTTCCTTTCTATTACTACCCTATCGTTGGAGTCAAGAATACGCAGATACTAAACTGCATCCGTTGGTGAGGCTACAGTTCTGGATGGCTCATTGAGCTGGGACTGTAGAATACATCGACTATATCTCTGTTGAAGGGTAATACCCTCTTCCCAACGAGTGTCCTGATTATGACACTAAACAGTCTGATGATGAGGCTCCAGTAATGCTGGAGTTTTGGGAAATGCAGAGTAATTTTTCATTGCTTTTGCTCCCAGGTCCGCTCTGGCCCGGAGTGGTAGCACCAGATAGGGTCCTATCAATGGATCAAAATAGAACTGTTTGATATTTAAAATGTGTTCTTATGCTAAACTGAATTGTTTGAAAGAGAACTGTTTGATCATTTAACTGTGTGTAAACAAATGACAGATGTTTAATTGAATTGTTAGTGTTAAACAGTAATAGCTGAAAACAATAAACTGTGTGCAAACAAGTGAGTAATAGTAAGTAGAATTGTTCGTATTTGATAGAAATTGGTGAAACCATTTAACTGTGCGAAAAAATGAGGTCTGGCTTACTTAAAAATGTTATCTACAAAATGTGTTTAGAAATCATATATCTGATATATATGTATAAAAGGGATTTGGTATTAAATGACCTACAATGGTCGATATACCATAAAACCAAACCAAACCAAATCATATATATTAAATATATATGTATAAAAAGGATTCGGCATTAAATGACCTACAATGGTTGATATGCCGTGAAAACAAACCAAGCAAACAAAAAACCAAAAAACAAAAACAAAAACAAAACAAAAAACAAAAAAAGAACAATTCTGAAACTCTGAAGAGTGTAGATTTACACCTTCATTATCTTTATTCGCAGGGGTGGTGTAATGGTTTACAAGCTATCCTAGCAAACCTTTATGAGTGAGTTCGAGTCTTAATGGGTGCTCCATGAATTCGGCCTTGTGCCATATCTAAGCAAAAAACTGTGGCGACTGTTGTTGATGGCGACCAGAAGGCCCCCTTTTCAATAGCTACGACATCGAGGTGTAGGGGAGGGCACTACTCCTTTCCCTGGATTGCTCCACTTTACCCATGACACGTACCTTATATTGCTGACTGTTAAGCATGGAGGTATCACGTACCATTTTTTAAGTCTTTGGTATGACGCGACCTGGGATTGAACCCTGGTCTCCCGGAACATTGGCGAACACTCTACCCACTGGCCAATGAGCCAGTTTAGCAAAAAATGGCTTAGTAAATTACTACTCTGTCGCAGACTGGTAGTGCGTATTGGGGTCCCATCTATATGTCAAATAGATATGTTTGAAAATTATTAGTATTACATAGGAATACTTGATTGGTTGGTTGGTTAGGTTTACGGCATGTCAACCCTTGTGGAGTTATTTAATGCCTAACCAAGACTTTTTTCAAGCTGTTGCACGGTTTCATGTAAGTAATCATGATAATCATTAGTAAACCATTATTACCTTCAAGAAATTATTCTTAATACTCATAATTTATGATCGTTTATGTGGTTTCAAGTGACAATTCCTATCAAATAAAATTGATAATTTCTTCCCCCCCCCCAGTAATATGGTGAAAAATGTTACCACCTGGGATAAATAATTTGCACTCATGTGACAATATGTCCGCCACGGCCGGTCACCACTATCTCACCTTCTTAAATTAGCTCCTGGCCATTCGATAGTCTAGTGGTTTCTCTCATCTCCGGCCAGGGGCATTTCATATGTTTTACAAATATATTACAGATATAACATATATAACCGAGAGTGGAAGAAAGAAGAACAAACAAGAACGGACTTGGGTTAGCCCTAAGCGTAAGCAGGGTGAAGATTTGGCACTATTATGGCATTCTGTCGCTATCAAGAGCGTGTACCCGAACGAAATTGCCACCCATCTACCAGGAACGCTGACTCATCCTCTCGCGCTGGCTGACCTGGTTTCTGGGTCCACAAGTCCCAACTCCGCGCTTTAGCAGCCGCCTCTCTTTGATCGTCACCTTTCTCTGACTGTCGCTAACTCCTATTTGTTGACTGCTCGGGGACCTTGCCTTTGCTCGTCTTCTTCTGGTCTCATGGGAAATCTCGCGCGCAAGCCCTTTTGTGTGAGTTTCGCACCAAAACAGACAAAGGAATCTTTTGACTGGCGCTCACCAACACTCACATCCATAGATCGAATGCCCACCATCGTGCCACACACAGTTAAATCGGTTAAAGTTACTACTCTTATTTATTAATAATCATTTGTGGGCACACGGTTATATTGTTTCAAGTATTCCAATCTAATACAAACAATTTGATAGAAATAAATCATTCTAGTATGGTTTCAAGTAACAATTCCAGTTTGATAAAACTGATCACTTGTTGGCACACAGTTAAATAGGTTCAACTATTTCTATCTCGTGTTCAAATCTATTTGACCAATAGATATGACCCTAACAGGTACTATAACTCTGGACAGAGTCGACCTGGTAGTAATGGCAACAAAACGGTAACTTTACCTTTCTAGAGCTCCTGAACTGGAGCCTCACCACCGGATGTAATTTAGTGTTCTACTCAGGACACCACTTTTTGATAGGGACCTTAGTCCTCTGAAAGGGAATCAAGTGAGCATATCATAAGCCCCATCGACAGGGCATAGGAATACTTGAAACCCTATAACTATGCACATGTTATTTGTATTATATAAGAATACTTGAAACTAAGGGTGAGATGAGTCAATTGTCGTCTAAATTGAACAAAAATGAAAATAATATCATATTTACCAACCTCTCCGTTCGGGCAGGATATGACACAAGGTCAATTTTTAAGCGGAGTTTAACAGGTTTAAATTCAGAGTTTTCCTTCTCCTAGACTAGTTGCCTCACCAAGGCTGAAGAACTTAGTCTGTCCTACTATTTACCCATAGCTGAAGAGAGAATAATTGGATTCATACCTTTCCCAAAGGTATTAGTGATATGTGAAATGCAATCAGCCTCATCCGGGATTTGAACTCGTGTCGCCTTGTCCATTTCCTACGACGATAACCATTACACCACGGAAAATAATATAGACATCTCACTTTATCAGATATATTTACCAAAATTATCCTGAAAATTAAATTGATTCAAAGAATTTGTCACAAGATCCACCACAGCCTCTAAACGACTTCGGAATCTTCTGCTAGCGTTTTCATAAGTCTCCTTTTTTTGGTAAATGCTGCCGTTACCCGCGTTTCAGATAATCTTTGATGTTACAAAGTTTTGTTGATCTCTTGCTCAATCGTGTCACACACTTAATAATCAAAGGGGGATGCAATCTGGGTAATTAGACAGCCAGATGTTAGAAGTGATGTGGTCGCAGATATTTTCTAATCGCAAAGATTGGGTTGCATGGTGCAGAGTTCTGTTGCCAGACGCAAGGCGTTTCAATAGTCACCCTTTCGATTCAGAATAACTCTTTATCCTCCAGGCTCGATGTAGGCCTTTGTGTTGAATTTGAAACCATGTGGGGACATAATATCCCCATCGCTAGTGATCACTCCAAACTCCATGATGTGGACTGGGTGTTTGATTTTTACTATCAGTACACTGCTGGAGAAGCAGAGACGAGCTCATAAGTGATGTACTCCTATGGACCCCCACATATGGCCGCGCAAAAGCAGGACAACCAGCTAGAACATACATACAGCAGCTATGTGAGGATACGGGATGTAGCCCTGAAGACCTGCCTGACGCGATGAACGATAGGGAAAAGTAGCGAGAGAGGGTCAGGGATATCCGTACTAGCAGCACGACCTGATGATGATGATGATGATGACATCGGGGCGGGGGGACAGAGAAAGCAAAAAAATTGTTATGTGAGTTCATTATCTGATCCTGACATACATTTTTCTCATCTGAGAAAAACCAAAGCATGTTCGGTTGAAGAGAATGCTTGAGTAAGTTAAGTTTTGCAACATAGTCTCTTCTTTCGTCCTTCATGTTTTCTGATAAAAATGGCCTCTTTCTCATCATGTATGAGAAATACTGAATGTCTTCATGCCCAACCTACCTGATAAGAAACTCAGGTAATGCCATATCCCGGTCTATGGATCTAATTGGCTTGGGGGAGTCTTTGTCATGTATGGCCTGGATCTCAGAGAATTTGAGAATTCTTTTTTTTTTATCAGAACAATCAGCGTGAGGTTTCTGAGATGCCGTACCTTCTTAATCACCACTGAACCAATATAATTCTTTTCCAATCCTTTGCAGTGTCCTTACATTGATATCCAAACACTCTGAAATCTTCGTATTGGAGCTTCCAGCGTAAATAGCAAGGCATACAGTGTACTATTTCCAAAATTTTGAAGGAATGAATTGCATCATAGTGCTACATTATCTCACAGACAGTGCCCAACTGACTCTAATTTGCTTCATGGAAAATAACACCTGAAATAAACAAAGCTCATGCCTGAAATTAATAATCTAAAGTAGTGATAATTAACCCTTTGCAACCTGTATATAATGTTCATATATATATATATATATATATATATATATATATATATATTCGCAAACAAATCATGGAAAAAAGTGCAATTTTTTGAATTACAAGAAAACATTAATTATCTCTAGTCTTATTTTTAAATATTTACAAATAAATCCCTAGAAGCAAAACAGCTGCATAGCCACTTACCTCCCATCTTACAAACCATGCAAGTAAGATAAACAGGACCTGTAGGACACTGCTGGAGAAGCAAGGACGAACTAATAAGTGACATTTTTCAATGGATCCCTATACATAGACGTGACAGGGTTGATCGACCAGTTAGAGCTTATTTATATCAGTTCTGTACGGACACTGGATGTTGTTTGGAAGACCTGCCAGGAGCGATGGATGATAGGGACGGGGAAAGAGAGAGAGAGAGAGAGAGAGAGAGAGAGAGAGAGGGGGGAGTCAGGGAAATCCGTGCTGTCAGCGTAACTTGATCATCATGATGATGACAAATATTAAATCATTTCAGCTTTAAATAACCCATAAGGAGTTGATATTCATTTAAACAAATAAGCCAAATCAGATTTTGGCATTAAATAACCCATTAGAAGTTGTTCGATTTTGACGGTATATCAACCCATCACATGTATTTTTTTACCAAGAGGGTAGGTTATCACATTCATTGGACGTCCATATTTGCATTTTTCGTCGTTTTTTAAATGGCTTTTTAGCATACGGTCCTTGTTTAGTTTGATTGTTTATGGCATATCAACCCTTGTAGGTTATTTAATGACAAATCCTGTTTATACATATATATTAGATATATATATAATTTGGTTTGGTTGGGGTTTTATGGCATATCAACCCTTGTAGGTTATTTAATGATAAATCCTGTTTATACATTATATGATTTGTAAGCAAATTATTTGTAGTTAACATTACAGTTAAATGAACAAGAGCTCATTTAACAGCAATGTTAAATGAGCCAACAGTTAAATGGTTTCAAGGATGGAAAATGATTACATATTTCTGTTTGACCCATAGAGTGAACCCTAACAGATGGGGGTGTCCTCGTGATGCAATGGTGAAAGCGATGGACAGCGGAATCGTAGAACGCGAGTTCGTACTCCAGTCGCGCTATTACGTTCACTTTCGGGCAAATACCCTTGGGAAAGGTATGAACCCCCTTATCCTCCCAGCTATGGGTTAAATAGTACAACTACTGTTCTTTTCTGAGAATAGCTTTGGCATTAAATAACCTACAAAGGTTGATATGCCATTAAACAAAGAAATCAAACCGAACCGAAACCTAACAGGTAGTACGAGTCAAATGAATTTGGATCTGGAAGTAACGGTAACGAAGGGGTACACCACATTCCTCAAAGCTCCAGGACTGAAGTCTCACCATCAGATCGTTTAGTATAATTTCCAGGACACTCGTTGGGTGGGGTGGGTGTCTTTATTTCTATGCTGAGACACATTCTGTGTATTATACAGCGCCACCAGCCGACTGGGCCGCGCACGATTCTGTCGAATCCAAATAATTTTCAAACGTATCTGTTTGATTGATAGATATGACCCTGAAAGGTTAATATTACTTCGGGTGCGAATAGACTTGGGTGTAATATCAATAAAAGATTCAGATCTGGTGCCTCAGCATCAGAACCAGTTTAGTGTTTTACACAGGCGTCTTCCACCTCTTTGGGGAGGGAGTGGATATTAAGCATATTCTAAGCATCGACGACAGGCGGCAATAAGTAGTTGATATGTCTTTGAATAAATAAAATAACTCCAATTTAAGTTGGCGACTGTAGTCGAGGGCGACCCAAAGGCTCCCTTTTCAATAGATACTACACCGAGGTGTAGGGGAGGGCGCTACTCCTCCACTTTACGCTTGATATGTACCTTATAATGCTGAGTTTTAAGCAAGGACGTATCAAGTACCAATTTTTAAAGTTTTTGATATGAATCGACCTGGAATTGAACCCAGGTCTCCCGGACCATTGGCGAACACTCTACCCACTAGGCCAATGAGCCGTAACATGATGAAATATTTACAGATGAATCAAATAAATGAATTGAAGCAATGTGATTGTAAAAAAAGGACCGCCATCAGAAAAAATAACCCGACAAGAGTTGGCATGCCCAAAAAATCAACCAACCAACCAACCAACCAGCCGGACCTAAACAAGCCAAACCAATCTTGGCATAATAGTTATTGTTCGCCAACGGGCCAGGAGATCGAGGTTCAATCCCAAGTGGAGTCATACCAAAGACTAAAAAAAAACGGTACTTGATGCCTCCTTGCTTAGCCCTCAGCATTAAAAGGTACGGATAGAGGGTAAGTGGAGGCTTCTAGGGGAAAGATTAGCGTCCTCTCCTATACCTTGGTGTAGTAGCTATTCAAAAGGGAGACTTCGGGCTGCTTTCGACATTGGTCAGCCAACTTATTTACTTTGCAAAGCCATTAAATGAATCAAACGAAACCGTAGTTAAACAGTTACCAAAAAAATCAAATTTCGGCATTTAATTACCCATAAGGAGTTGATACACCTTTAGATAAATAAAACAAATTAAACACAAATTCATTAATCAAACGAATTACTCGAAGCTATATAATTGCAATGAATAAATAAATAAAGGACTGTCTTTGTCATGAAATAACCCCACAATGGTTGATATGCCGAGGTTGGAGGTGCCCGTGGTGTAATGGTTATCGTCGTAGGAAATGGACACGGCGATACGAGTTCAAATCCTGGACATTTCACATAGCTCTAATACCCTTGGGAAAGGTATGAATCCAATTATTCTCCCTCCAGCTATGGGTAAATAGTAGGGCAGACTGATTTTTTCAGTCTTGGTTAGGCAACTAGTCTAGGAGAAGGAAAACTCTGAATTCAAACCTGTTAAACTCCGCTTAAAAAATTGACCTTGTGTCATATCCTGCCCGAGCGGAGGGGTTGGTAAATATGGATATGCCGAAAAATAAACCAACCGAACTAAACTGACTTTCCGATAAAGTTTACAGTTGTAACACTTGGACCAATCCAGCGAGTACCGAGAGAATAGCCTGCAATACTGAAACAGTAAAAAGGGGGGGGATGTACATTAAGAAATGTTGAAAAGTTTGAACTCATTGAATATGTATATATGTAGATAACAAGTTTATATTTTCAGCTTCGCTGCCAAGTAAACTGACCTTTTTCTATTCTTGGAAATATGAAAGGTTGATATTTCTTAAAGAGTTCCCCCATGTTGTCTTTTGAATCGGAAGAATTCAGCCCCACCAACATAAGAAAAATATCTACCTTGCTCACCGAACCCCCATCACTTCCGCCCCACAAAAGCCTAAAACTGTCTTGCACCTTTTTTCCTTGTTTCAATTATAATTCTGAAACCCCGGAACGTCAGTGTGCGCATGCGCCAAGCGAGTTGAGAATGATCATCGCGCCTCCTTTTGGGAGGAAAGAGAACTATTTCTTTTTTGTTGGCTTTTCGATGGTGGTGTCTATTATTTATTAAGCTTTTTCCGATTGGTTTTTATTTTTGACCAAATAATCAAAGGCGAAAAGCAGACCTGTCCAATTTGGCACACGAAATTGTCAAAAATATCAAAGATGAAATCTTTTTTAGTAGAACGGTTCGATCAAAAAAATCATTCCTTCTTTGCATGTCATTTAATCGACATATCTGTTGGTTTATTTAAGGATTTTTACTTCTCACCTGGACTCTCTCTCTCTCTCTCTTCGTCTTTCTCTTCGTCTCTCTCTTCGTCTCTCTCTCTCTCTCTTCGTCTTTCTCTTCGTCTCTCTCTCTCTCTCTTCGTCTTTCTCTTCGTCTCTCTCTTCGTCTCTCTCTCTCTCTCTCTCTCTCTCTCTCTTCGTCTTTCTCTTCGTCTCTCTCTTGCTCACGATTTTATAATGAATCACTAGTTCCCTCTTGAGATTACTCTGTCTTTTCTTTCTTTCTTTCTTTCTTTCTTTCTTTCTTTCTTTCTAAATATATATACATACCCACATCTAGATATGTACATTTACACACACACACACACACACACACACACACACACACATACATATATATATATATATATGTGTGTGTGTGTGTGTATGTCTCCCTATATAGTTATACTTATACAGACATTCATACAAACATACATACATGTACACGCACACACACACACACGCACACACATATATATATATATATATATACAGATGTCTCTCTCCTTATATAGTTATACAAACATGCATACTTACACACACATACACATGTATATATATGTATATTCATATATAACTTTTCATTCTCTTTTATACGATTTCTTTCTGTCTATCTTCTCTCTTCTCCTTTTCTCTCTCTACCCTCTCTCTATTTTCTATGTTTTTCTCTGGATATTTCTTTCGCTCTTTCTCTTTTTTCTCTATCAATTCCGATTCTCTGTTGTTGTTTTTCTCATTGATTTCCTTGTCTTTTTTCCTTTCCTTTCTTTCTTTTTTCATTCTCGGTGTTTTTTTCTCTTAATCAGTCTTTTTTTCTTTTGCTCCTTTCTCTCTCTCCCCGCCTTCTGCTACTCTCTTTCCTACTTTTTTATTATTTGTAATTTGCTTGCCGCTTCTCTTTCAATCTCAATCCAACCGGCAGGTACTCTGGAATACACCGACTGCATCTCTGTGGAGAGGTAAAACCCTTTCCAACGTCTGTCATGGATTTGACACTAAACCATCTGATGGAGTGGTTTGGTTTTGGTTGATGGCATATCAACCACTGTGGGTTATTTGATGCCAAATCCTTTTTATGGATATATATCAATACATGATTAATGTTTTTAAACGAGCCTGACTTCATTTTTTTTTGCACAGTTAAATGGCTTCTTTTATATCTAATCATCATCATCATCATCATGTCGTGCTGGCAGCACGGATATCCCTGACCCTCTCTCGCCACTCCTCTCTATCGTTCATCGCCTCAGGCAGGTCTTCTGGACAACATCCTGTATCCTCACATAGCTGCTGAATGTATGTTCGTGCTGGTCGTCCTGCTTTTGCACGGCCATGTATGGGGGTCCATAAGAGTACATCACTTATGAGCTCGTCCCTGCTTCTCCAGGAGTGTCCTGCATGTCTGGTTCGTCTAACTTGAATAGTTTTCGTGATAGGTGGCAGGTGGCCGTACAGTTGGTGCCTTGTGGGGTGTTGCCGCCAGGACTTGTTCAAGATTGCTCGCAGCATTCTTGTATGATTGCCGTCTAGCTTCTTCTCCAGCCGTTTTGTTAGAGTCCATCCTTGATGGTGTACGGGCAAAAAAACCTACAAGCAACATTTATATTTGTTGACTTTACCAAGGCTTTCGATTCCATTCACAGAGGAAAGATGGAACAAATCCTACTAGCGTACGGCATACCTAAAGAAACCGTAGCAGCAATAACGATTCTCTATAGAAACACCAAAGTAAAAGTACGATCACCAGATGGAGACACAGTATGCTTCGACATTGTAGCAGGAGTACTACAAGGGGACACGCTAGCCACATACCTCTTTATCATTTGTCTAGACTACGTACTTAGAACATCGATTGACAAAATCAGAGAGAACGGCTTCGAGCTGACAAAGAAAGAAGCAGAAGGTACCCCGCAAAAACAATTACCGACGCCGACTACGCCGATGACATAGCGATACTGGCAAATACACCCGACCAAGCCGAAACACTACTGCATAATTTGGAACGAGCCGCTGCAGGTATAGGCCTCTATGTCAATGCACACAAAACGGAATATATGTGCTATAATCAAACGGGGGACATCTCGACTCTAGACGGAACCCCTCTTAAACTAGTAGACAAATTCACTTACCTAGGAAGCAGCATCTCATCAACCGAAAAGGACATCGACACGAGGTTAACGAAGGCATGGACAGCCATCAATAGGCTATCGATTATATGGAAATCAGACCTAACCGATAAAATGAAACGCAGTTTCTTCCAGGCAGCAGTCGCATCGATACTGCTATATGGATGCACTACATGGACTTATATCTAATACAAATACCTAATTAAATGTTAAACAGTTCTATATCAAACAATTCAGTTCAGCATAAATACATAGTTTTTTTTTTACTCACGGTCATTTGTTTAGATAAAGTTTTTTGTTTCCCCACAGTTAAATATAAAAACAGATCTATTTCAAACAATTCAATTTAGCGTAAGTACAAAGTTTATTTCTATTCGACCCATAAGTAGGTTCTTCTCAGGTGCAACCATTCCGGGAAAAGTAGGCCTGAGAGCAATGGCAATGTAGGGGTACCCATCATTTCCTAAAGTTCCAGCATAACTGAAGATCAGAGTGTTTACAGTTATTATATCCAGGACACTCGTTTTGGGAGTATTGTCCCTCTGCCGAGATGCAGCCGGTGTATTCTACAGCCCCAGCTGGCTGGTCCAGTGATGGAGATGATTCAGTTGCGGAATTTTGGGGAATGAGGAGTACTCCTTTATTATCTTTACCTTAAAGTCCACTCTGACTCAGACTGAAAGAGCTTTTTTGGGTCAAATAGAACTGTCTAACCATCAAATTGAACGCAAAAAATAACTGGTGTTAATTTGAATTATCAGTGTCAGCAATACTTGAAACCATTTGACAGTGTGCAAACAATAAATAGCAATACTTGAAGGCATTTAACTGTGTGCAAACAAATGAGTTTTGGATTGTTTAAAATGTTGTTACAAATTATTCATTTACAAGTCATACATATCTATCTATCTATCTATCTATCTATCTATCTATCAGATTGGGTATGAAATTCAATTAACCAATCAACCTCTCTCTCAATCTCCTTTCTCTGAGATTGATTGTGTTTTTTTCTGTAGATTTTCCTGTCTTTTCGGTTTGGTATGTGGCTAAAGTGATGGACTGCAGCTGTGCGTCCGAATTCCAGTGGTCCCTATCTTATAATGCCGAGCGTTTAGCAAGGAGACATCACGTACCATTTTTTGAGTCTTTGGTATGACTCGATCTGCGATTTTTTTTTTTTTTTTGGTATGACTTGACCTGTGATATTTTTTGTCACAACCTATGTACATATATATACGTATAGGGTGTGACAAAAACCTATATACGTATAGGGTGTGACAAAAATACACATCAAATTTTAAACTCATGTTTAAACTCATTTTTTTTCTGATCTGATCAGTTACGATTGTAGCTTTCATTTGTGGTTGAAACATTTTTAAAGACTAGTGAATCTGTAATTGCTACACGGGGGGGGGGCTTTTCGTGCTCATTTCATATTATATGGGAATGATGCTCTTCCAGATTGAATTATTGCATTAGTACAAATCATGAACGCAACTGATCATATCTGAAAAAAAAAAATGTACAAAGACAGTAGCTAGAGAGAGTTGCCATTATTATTTGCGGAAGTTTAATAATTCATAATTTGATATTTAGTTTGTTCAATCATATAGTATTTAGTTTATTAGATTTATTGATATTTAGTTAACTTGATAATTTATAATTTGATGTTTACTTAATTCAATTACTTATCATTTGATATTTAGTTAACTTGATAATTTATAATTTGATGTTTACTTAATTCAATTACTTATCATTTGATATTTAGTTAACTTGATAATTTATAATTTGATGTTTACTTAATTCAATTACTTATCATTTGATATTTAGTTAACTTGATAATTTATAATTTGATGTTTACTTAATTCAATTACTTATCATTTGATATTTAGTTAACTTGATAATTTATAATTTGATGTTTACTTAATTCAATTACTTATCATTTGATATTTAGTTAACTTGATAATTTATAATTTGATGTTTACTTAATTCAATTACTTATCATTTGATATTTAGTTAACTTGATAATTTATAATTTGATGTTTACTTAATTCAATTACTTATCATTTGATATTTAGTTAACTTGATAATTTATAATTTGATGTTTACTTAATTCAATTACTTATCATTTGATATTTAGTTAACTTGATAATTTATAATTTGATGTTTACTTAATTCAATTACTTATCATTTGATATTTAGTTAACTTGATAATTTATAATTTGATGTTTACTTAATTCAATTACTTATCATTTGATATTTAGTTAACTTGATAATTTATAATTTGATGTTTACTTAATTCAATTACTTATCATTTGATATTTAGTTAACTTGATAATTTATAATTTGATGTTTACTTAATTCAATTACTTATCATTTGATATTTAGTTAACTTGATAATTTATAATTTGATGTTTACTTAATTCAATTACTTATCATTTGATATTTAGTTAACTTGATAATTTATAATTTGATGTTTACTTAATTCAATTACTTATCATTTGATATTTAGTTAACTTGATAATTTATAATTTGATGTTTACTTAATTCAATTACTTATCATTTGATATTTAGTTAACTTGATAATTTATAATTTGATGTTTACTTAATTCAATTACTTATCATTTGATATTTAGTTAACTTGATAATTTATAATTTGATGTTTACTTAATTCAATTACTTATCATTTGATATTTAGTTAACTTGATAATTTATAATTTGATGTTTACTTAATTCAATTACTTATCATTTGATATTTAGTTAACTTGATAATTTATAATTTGATGTTTACTTAATTCAATTACTTATCATTTGATATTTAGTTAACTTGATAATTTATAATTTGATGTTTACTTAATTCAATTACTTATCATTTGATATTTAGTTAACTTGATAATTTATAATTTGATGTTTACTTAATTCAATTACTTATCATTTGATATTTAGTTAACTTGATAATTTATAATTTGATGTTTACTTAATTCAATTACTTATCATTTGATATTTAGTTAACTTGATAATTTATAATTTGATGTTTACTTAATTCAATTACTTATCATTTGATATTTAGTTAACTTGATAATTTATAATTTGATGTTTACTTAATTCAATTACTTATCATTTGATATTTAGTTAACTTGATAATTTATAATTTGATGTTTACTTAATTCAATTACTTATCATTTGATATTTAGTTAACTTGATAATTTATAATTTGATGTTTACTTAATTCAATTACTTATCATTTGATATTTAGTTAACTTGATAATTTATAATTTGATGTTTACTTAATTCAATTACTTATCATTTGATATTTAGTTAACTTGATAATTTATAATTTGATGTTTACTTAATTCAATTACTTATCATTTGATATTTAGTTAACTTGATAATTTATAATTTGATGTTTACTTAATTCAATTACTTATCATTTGATATTTAGTTAACTTGATAATTTATAATTTGATGTTTACTTAATTCAATTACTTATCATTTGATATTTAGTTAACTTGATAATTTATAATTTGATGTTTACTTAATTCAATTACTTATCATTTGATATTTAGTTAACTTGATAATTTATAATTTGATGTTTACTTAATTCAATTACTTATCATTTGATATTTAGTTAACTTGATAATTTATAATTTGATGTTTACTTAATTCAATTACTTATCATTTGATATTTAGTTAACTTGATAATTTATAATTTGATGTTTACTTAATTCAATTACTTATCATTTGATATTTAGTTAACTTGATAATTTATAATTTGATGTTTACTTAATTCAATTACTTATCATTTGATATTTAGTTAACTTGATAATTTATAATTTGATGTTTACTTAATTCAATTACTTATCATTTGATATTTAGTTAACTTGATAATTTATAATTTGATGTTTACTTAATTCAATTACTTATCATTTGATATTTAGTTAACTTGATAATTTATAATTTGATGTTTACTTAATTCAATTACTTATCATTTGATATTTAGTTAACTTGATAATTTATAATTTGATGTTTACTTAATTCAATTACTTATCATTTGATATTTAGTTAACTTGATAATTTATAATTTGATGTTTACTTAATTCAATTACTTATCATTTGATATTTAGTTAACTTGATAATTTATAATTTGATGTTTACTTAATTCAATTACTTATCATTTGATATTTAGTTAACTTGATAATTTATAATTTGATGTTTACTTAATTCAATTACTTATCATTTGATATTTAGTTAACTTGATAATTTATAATTTGATGTTTACTTAATTCAATTACTTATCATTTGATATTTAGTTAACTTGATAATTTATAATTTGATGTTTACTTAATTCAATTACTTATCATTTGATATTTAGTTAACTTGATAATTTATAATTTGATGTTTACTTAATTCAATTACTTATCATTTGATATTTAGTTAACTTGATAATTTATAATTTGATGTTTACTTAATTCAATTACTTATCATTTGATATTTAGTTAACTTGATAATTTATAATTTGATGTTTACTTAATTCAATTACTTATCATTTGATATTTAGTTAACTTGATAATTTATAATTTGATGTTTACTTAATTCAATTACTTATCATTTGATATTTAGTTAACTTGATAATTTATAATTTGATGTTTACTTAATTCAATTACTTATCATTTGATATTTAGTTAACTTGATAATTTATAATTTGATGTTTACTTAATTCAATTACTTATCATTTGATATTTAGTTAACTTGATAATTTATAATTTGATGTTTACTTAATTCAATTACTTATCATTTGATATTTAGTTAACTTGATAATTTATAATTTGATGTTTACTTAATTCAATTACTTATCATTTGATATTTAGTTAACTTGATAATTTATAATTTGATGTTTACTTAATTCAATTACTTATCATTTGATATTTAGTTAACTTGATAATTTATAATTTGATGTTTACTTAATTCAATTACTTATCATTTGATATTTAGTTAACTTGATAATTTATAATTTGATGTTTACTTAATTCAATTACTTATCATTTGATATTTAGTTAACTTGATAATTTATAATTTGATGTTTACTTAATTCAATTACTTATCATTTGATATTTAGTTAACTTGATAATTTATAATTTGATGTTTACTTAATTCAATTACTTATCATTTGATATTTAGTTAACTTGATAATTTATAATTTGATGTTTACTTAATTCAATTACTTATCATTTGATATTTAGTTAACTTGATAATTTATAATTTGATGTTTACTTAATTCAATTACTTATCATTTGATATTTAGTTAACTTGATAATTTATAATTTGATGTTTACTTAATTCAATTACTTATCATTTGATATTTAGTTAACTTGATAATTTATAATTTGATGTTTACTTAATTCAATTACTTATCATTTGATATTTAGTTAACTTGATAATTTATAATTTGATGTTTACTTAATTCAATTACTTATCATTTGATATTTAGTTAACTTGATAATTTATAATTTGATGTTTACTTAATTCAATTACTTATCATTTGATATTTAGTTAACTTGATAATTTATAATTTGATGTTTACTTAATTCAATTACTTATCATTTGATATTTAGTTAACTTGATAATTTATAATTTGATGTTTACTTAATTCAATTACTTATCATTTGATATTTAGTTAACTTGATAATTTATAATTTGATGTTTACTTAATTCAATTACTTATCATTTGATATTTAGTTAACTTGATAATTTATAATTTGATGTTTACTTAATTCAATTACTTATCATTTGATATTTAGTTAACTTGATAATTTATAATTTGATGTTTACTTAATTCAATTACTTATCATTTGATATTTAGTTAACTTGATAATTTATAATTTGATGTTTACTTAATTCAATTACTTATCATTTGATATTTAGTTAACTTGATAATTTATAATTTGATGTTTACTTAATTCAATTACTTATCATTTGATATTTAGTTAACTTGATAATTTATAATTTGATGTTTACTTAATTCAATTACTTATCATTTGATATTTAGTTAACTTGATAATTTATAATTTGATGTTTACTTAATTCAATTACTTATCATTTGATATTTAGTTAACTTGATAATTTATAATTTGATGTTTACTTAATTCAATTACTTATCATTTGATATTTAGTTAACTTGATAATTTATAATTTGATGTTTACTTAATTCAATTACTTATCATTTGATATTTAGTTAACTTGATAATTTATAATTTGATGTTTACTTAATTCAATTACTTATCATTTGATATTTAGTTAACTTGATAATTTATAATTTGATGTTTACTTAATTCAATTACTTATCATTTGATATTTAGTTAACTTGATAATTTATAATTTGATGTTTACTTAATTCAATTACTTATCATTTGATATTTAGTTAACTTGATAATTTATAATTTGATGTTTACTTAATTCAATTACTTATCATTTGATATTTAGTTAACTTGATAATTTATAATTTGATGTTTACTTAATTCAATTACTTATCATTTGATATTTAGTTAACTTGATAATTTATAATTTGATGTTTACTTAATTCAATTACTTATCATTTGATATTTAGTTAACTTGATAATTTATAATTTGATGTTTACTTAATTCAATTACTTATCATTTGATATTTAGTTAACTTGATAATTTATAATTTGATGTTTACTTAATTCAATTACTTATCATTTGATATTTAGTTAACTTGATAATTTATAATTTGATGTTTACTTAATTCAATTACTTATCATTTGATATTTAGTTAACTTGATAATTTATAATTTGATGTTTACTTAATTCAATTACTTATCATTTGATATTTAGTTGATTTGATAATTTAAAATATACCTTATATGATAATTTAATTTTTAGTTGATTTTAATATTTAATTATCTAAAATTTAGTTAATTTTGATATTTGATAATCTAATATTTAGTTAATTTTAATTTTTGATAATTTAATATTTAGTTGAATTTAATATTTAGTTAAATTTAATATTTAGTTAATTTTATTATTTATTAATTTAATATTTAGTTAATTTTAATATTTAATAATTTAATATTTAGTTAATTTCAATATTTAATAATCTGATATTTAGTTAATTTTAATATTTTATAATTTAATATTTAGTTAATTTTAATATTTAACAATTTAATATTTAGTTAATTCTATTATTTATTAATTTTATTAATTTTAATATTTGATAATTTAATATTTATTTAGTCTGATAATTCAATAATTTAATATTTAGACGATTAAATTATTTAATAATTTGCTAATCTCGTGATTTATAATTTAGTGTTTGCTTAATTTAATGATCTGATTATTTATAATTTTGACAATCAATACTTTATAATTTTATGATTAATTATATCTTATGCAATAATGATAATGATCAAAAAACGGATTTTCAAAATTATGTTTCAGCGAATGGTTATTGATTTTTTCTTTTTTTTTAAATGTCTGGTGTGCTCGTAAATCATCGAAAAAACAAACAAACTGGAATTTAAACTGTCTAAAATAATATAACAATAGCTACATCGAATGTAGAACCAGAGTTTTCATGTCTGGATTGTAATAAAAAATATCTGGTAGAATCTTCTCGAAACCTAACAAAAGGTACCCCCCCAAAAAAAAAGAAAAAGAAACAAAAAAAAAATCGCATTTATGAGAAACTAATCACAACTTTGATTTTAAAGATTCAAAAATGTTAGAATATATATATGTTAAAAAAATATATATTATAAAAAACATCGGAAAATTGCTGAATGTAGTAATTTACGAAGGTCTTTACTTCGATTTAGCACAAGGCCAAATGAATGGGGCACCCAATGAGACTCGAACTCACTCGTGTAGGTTTGCTAGTCTAACTTGCTAACCATTACACCACTAGAGGTGCCCTGGAAAATTGCTGAATGTAGTATAATTTCGAACCCAAGTTTTTAATTTGTCTCCTTATTTGGTCAGATTGGTGCTGAAAAGTTACTAAATCCTTTATTTAAAATACTTTGACTTTATATACTTTAATAATAAACAAATAGTTGAATTAAACAGGAATCGAGAGAGGGCAAACGTTGATAGAGACGGATAGATACGTAATGGAATGTTTATTATAGGTAGATATGAACTAAATAATATAAGAATAACATAGATAGATAGATAGATAGATATTGAAAAAAAAAATCAAATAAATTTTGGAACGCTAATTACATCACACAAACTTGAAACAGAACCACCCTATCGAAGGAAATGGAATGCTTTAAAACTTTCTTACCTTTTTTTGTTTCTTTTAATTAATTACACGCCCTGATGAAAGTCTAAAAATCGAAGCGTTTAACTTTGGCAAATGATTTAATTGATAAAACAATCTTATGTATACATTGTTTTTTTTTTCATTTCCTCACACACACACACACACACACACACACACACACACACACACACACACACATATATATATATATATAGAATACCATGCAATAAGCTTTTCCGGATTTGGATTATTTGCTAAATTAAGAAGGAAATTGGTTGTAGTACTATTTAACCTATATTTTGTGGCATAAGAGTCTTCCTATCTTTCGCATGAGTGTTAATCCAAAATTGAACGTATTAGCGGGACTGGAATTCAAATTTCCCAAGCTACTATGTCGCAGTCTTGCGAGTCAACCACTGGGGAATGGTAATTCTCCTCATGTAAGTATGTTTACCTCGTAATAGTCATGTGACTAAAATGAATACATATTTATTGAATGTAACAAAATCAGACATCTCGAATTCAAGCTCACCTGATAAGTAACGACATGAAATTATAAGTCATGATTTTAATACTGTTTTATTATCTCCTTATCTTAAACTTTATATATATATATATATATATATATGTGTGTGTGTGTGTGTATGTGTGTAAGTGGTCGTGCATTTACCATGACAGGTTAATTTGGCATCGCTTGTGTGTGATGTGGGCCAGTGGCTCAGTGGTAGAGTTTCAGCTCTGCATTCTGTGGTCGCTGGCTCGATCTCCAGTGGTGGAGATTACAATATATGCTGCTGATGAGACCTAATAAGGTCGAAACAGCTGTCTAGTGTTCCGTATGTCACACGGAGTGCCTGCCGGATTTACTAGTCATGGTGATTCAATTCATAATATATAATTGCTCTATTCAAAAATGTATATCTGTTTCCTATATGGATGTGTAACGCCGACTTGGGAAGACGTGGCCTGGGAGGTGACCGTGTCCTCGGTAATGGGTCATATGTACCTACAACACACATCTGGTTAAGTGGTCGCGCATTTATCATCACTGGTTAAATTGGCATCGCTTGCGTGTGATGTGGGCCGGTGGCTCAGTGATACAGTTTCGGCTTTGCATTCTATGGTCGCTGGTTCGCTCTCCAGTGATGGATGTCACGGTATACGCTGCTGATGAGACCTAATAAGGTCAAAACAGCTGTCTAGTGTTTCGCATGTCGGAGCACTTCCCGGATTTTCAAGTCGTCGTAATTCAATTTATATATATGAAACAAATGTTTCAGTGTATTGGCCTGTCTTTTGTAGATTTTCTCCATCTCTTTATAATTGAAAAAATAAAAACTTTGTTGGCGAAACCTTTAGCAAAGTTGGTACACATATGATTCACAATTTGCGAAATGATTGCTCTGGTGTGAAGAGGTGAAAGGATCGCGTCTGAAGGTGAAGCGAACAAAATACACAGCAGCTTATGGTTGTTGGAGAAAAGCCAAGCTCCTTACCCCAACTTGTAACCACCGACCCCACAGTTCGAACTTTCCAAGGCAGTTGAGATTTAATGCCTAGCTTTTCTTTTGTGTCGACTTTCACCAAGTAGAAGCCAATAAATTATCGCTGGCGGCTGCATCTTGAGAACCCCATGCATATTAACATATCGACTGGAAGATCTTTCGTCTGCGCATGCCTGGTTATTTTATTACTTGACGTCATCTAGTGAGACAAGGATCGCAGAAAAAGTGCAAAAACAGTAGACGAGACTTGGCGCATTCGATATTATCAGCTCGGCTTGTTCGGACATTTAAAACTAGTCACGAAAACTTGTGTTCGCTGCCGGACCTCAAGCGAAGAGTGATTTCAAAGGAAGACGACTTAGACAATAGGATTAATGCAAAGTATATTAGATTCAACATCGGTCTATTATTGTTAAATGAAATGTGCATTTGGTGGACGAATGATTTGCAGGATTATTGTTTCTTTATGGAGAAATGAAATTGATAGACACACCAATAAACAATATCCTGGGTGACTGAAATAATCCACATACGCACACGCACCCAACACCCACACACGCACCCCCCCAACACACACCTAACACCCAAATATGTACACGCATGCACATACGGACACACACGTACACGGACACACACGCATCCTCCCACACGCACGGGCCCCGTGGGCGGGACTTAGAATACACTGACCATATCCTCGGTTGAGGAGTAACACACCAACAAAAAGGGGTATCCTGAATAACACCAAATAGAAGTGCTTTTGGTGATCTAGGGAATATGGCGTATCTCATCATTACCATTACTCCCAGGTCCACTCTGACCCAGAGTACCTGTTAGGGTCCCATCTATGGGTTAAACAGATTCGTATGAAGATCATTAGTTTAGAATATTTGATGCCATATAACTGTGTACAAAAAATATTAAGGCACTACACAAAAATGTAATTATAAACGTATAATGTGGAGGTGCTTATGGTGTAATGGTTATCATCGTAGGAAATGGACACGGCGACTCGAGTTCAAATCCTGGACGAGACTGATTGAATTTCACATAGCACTAATACCCTTGGGAAAGGTATGAATCCAATTATTCTCCCTCCAGCTAGGAGTAAATAGTAGGACAGACTGGGTTCTTCAGCCTTGGTGAGGCAACTAGTCTAGGAGAGGGAAAACTCTGAATGGAAACCTGTTAAACTCCGCTTAAAAATTGACCTTGTGTCATATCCTGCCCGAGCGGAGGGGTTGATAAATAGGATAAACGTATAATGTGCGCAATTCCCTAACCTCTAGGCATAAAATAACTCTAGACGGTTTGACATGCCGTTAAAATCAATCAATCAGCACACATACACTCATAAACGCACACATGCACATAGACACACACATACGCACACACATAAGGAGCTTAGAATATGTTGATAGCTTCCAAATTATGAAATTATAATATTAAATTGCATGCGGTGGTGAGGCTCCAGTTCTGGGTTTTGGGGAAGTGTGAAGTCACTGATATGGTATGGTGGTATCTGTTATGGTCTTGCCTTCCTATTTGAAAATTATTTATATTAAATAGGATTACTTGAAGCCATATCGATGTTTATTATTTGTAGTTCGAAGAGTTATTTGAAACTATAATTATCTACAAATCATTATAATCATTACTAAATTGAAATCATCGAACTCATCCTTCCATGAAGGACTGACATCGGCATTAAATTTTTAGTTAAACTTGCAATTTAAAGAAATAGTAGGATTTCATTTGTGATCTCGGACAAGGATGGAGTGAGAATTTGTTCATGGGTTTATACTTGAGGATGTCAAGCATGCAAAAATAAACATTTATTTACGAATTCAAAGACAGTTGTTTAAAATCAGCAGATATTTAACATTCAAATATCAACAATTGTTTGAAATCAGCTGATATTTGGAACTTAGTAGTAAAGTATCCCCTTAGGATTTCGTTATTAATAATTTTGGGGATATATATATATATATATATATATATATATAAGCACAGATTCTGAGACACGCAGTGAGGTCTCGACGAAGAAGGACATTCGAATGTGGAGACACGTGGTGGAGACTCAGAAAGGAGAATAGGGGGAGCAGGCGACGAAGGCAGCGAATCATGCACGTAAAAACAGCCGGAGAGCGGAGAAATAACAACAGTCGTCTGTCTCTCTTTCTTTTGTATCTCACTTGCTACTTTCTATCTTTCTTCTATTGATACAAGTTTCTCCCTCTCTATCTCTATTTTTGGCTGACAGCAATAAACAGTCCAGCAACAAATAAATTCCGTACATACAGAACAAACGGAGTGTTTTGTGTTTGATTTCGTTTTCAACAGTCAGGTTGCCGCGGAGATGGTGATAATTTAAGGAGTCATTTCAATCCATTAAAGAACGCCGCAATCTTCTTCGTGGGAGTCGTGACCGTAATATAACACGTAAAACATAAGTAGCTTTGTCAAGGATTTGAAATTGGATCGCTGAATCTATTTCCTATGACGATAACCGTCACGCTATGCACACCACGCTTGATAATTATTACATTATCTAAAAGTACCTCCAGAACTAACGTAAGTTTGGATTTGGCGCAGGATCTGCAAGTATGAGGCACCTAAGAAAGATCGAACTTTCTAAGCTGTTTGTTTTTCTTTTTGATTAATGGCATATCAACCTTTTTGGATTATTAAAGCCAAGACCAACCTTCTA
>OY757941.1:59009960-59047460 GCA_963585895.1 Sepioteuthis lessoniana
TATAATCTTGGATATAAATAATTCAAGGTTATTTGGCTATTGGAAAACACAGAAGAGTTCTACATTTCATTTATTCTTAGGTGCTGTAATATTATCACTTTTTTTTCACCGGTTCCATAATTTGGTTATGCCGTGGTGGAGTTCTTTATGAAGTATGTATTGGACAAGAAAAGTCTGGCGGAGCCCTTCCTTCTCTAGGTTTACAACTGGTGTGAATTCAGAGTTTTCCTTTTCCCAGACTGGTTACTAGACCAAATTTAAAGAACCCAGTCTTCCCTTCTATTAAAACAAAGTTGGAGAGAGAACAGTTCGATTCATACCTTTCCCAAGGGTATTAGCATTAAGTGAAATGCAACCAGCCTCAGATTGTTGAGTTCGATTCCTTCGAAGATAAACGAACGTTATATTTATTCTTATTGAAAAAATTACAAGATTAACTTGCAAAAGTCGCAGGCTTTACCTGGGACAAAAACTGGTTCGTTGGTTGGTTTTCCTGCATGTCAACACTTGTTGGATTATTTAATGTCAAAGTCTAATCTTTGATTGCGAGAAATTATATTATTTCGAGTTATTAAAGATATCATTATGGTTTGGTTTTGTTTTATGGCACATCAACCATTGTAGGTTATTTAATGCCAAATCCATTTTTATACACACACACACACACACACACACACACACACACAAACATATATATATATATAGTTCTATTTCAAACAATTCAGTAAACTATAAGCACACAATTCTATTTAACCCATAGATAGAACCCTATCAGGTGCTACCTCTCCTGACCAGAGTTAACTTGTGGGCGATGGCAATAACGGGGTATTTCGCATTTTACAGTATTACTGGAGCCTTATCATCAGATTGTTTAGTGTCATATCCAAGACACTTGTTGGGGGAATCTTACTCCTCTGCAGAGATGCAGTAGGTGTATTCTACAGTTCCAGCCGACTGAGCCAGGTAACACTATGAAATAATTTTTTTATTTTTTCTTGTTCCTGGGCAGAAATTATCATTTCCTACTTGTTAATGCACAAAGAAATCAAAAGAGAAGTAAAAAGAATCATATTTTACTTTTCAGACGTAGGTAATGAAATTGTTCAATTTATTTATTATCAAAATATTCCAAGTAGATTCAGAGGTTGACAAAACATGTTCGATAAATTTTAATTAATATCTTATTTTATTTCGACCTTAAGTAAACGAAAATGGGTAGATTATTTGTTTAATGGACCGGCTCGCAGACCTAGTGGGTAGAGTGTTCACCAATGGTCCGGGAGACCTGGTTTCAATCCCAGGTCACGTCATACCAAAGACTTTAAAAATGGTACTCGATACCTCCTTGCTTAACATTCAGCAATATAAGGTACGTATCAAAGGTAAAGTGGAGCAATCCAGGGAAAGGAGTAGCGCCCTCCCCTATACATCGGTTTAGTAGCTGTTGAAAAGGGAGCCTTCGGGTCACCCTCGATTAAAGGGAGACAACTTTACTTATTTGTTTTTATATAGAAATTTCCAAATTACAAAAGTCACAAAAGCAAAGTTTGACGGGAATAATGGCCATTTTATCTACTTTTTACAACATAAGCAATCAAGAGATAATACATTCTAATCAGGAGCAACATTTGTTTTATATTATGTTATTATTTATTTTGATTAATTTTTTTGTTTTGTTATTTTTTATCATTAAGCATTTGCATTGCTACTGTAGCGTCGGCATTTATATAGGAAGCTTTGCAGTGACAGGTACGCACGTGGTCACTCAGATATATGTTGGAGAACACGAAGGTTGATATAGAAAAACAACACAGGCACTTTAGGATTTCCTTTTAGGACTTAAAGTTGGCTCGCTACCGTGAGTTGTCCGGTAAGAGAGAAAGACTGGTTGGTATTTTCTATTAAAAGGTCGCGACCCCATTTGGGATAAAACTTTGGTCCGACTTTCTTCTACGCTGGTCGCTTTAAATCTGTCCCGTCAAAAAAAACCGCCGTCTCCTTACAGGGACATATCCGTTTCCGGTGGTTCCACTCCTGTTACGAATCCCCGAGTTTTTTCTAGTAATTTACCACGTGTGCTTTGGCCGGGCCATTTGGAGACTGTCTGATTTATTTATTGATTTATTGATTTATTTATTCAATTTCAATTTTCTAGGTGCCGTTCAATTACGTTACATTCAATTGGCGTAATGAGAAGAGTATTCACCAGTGGTCCGGGAGACCTGGGTTCAATCCCAGGTCGAGTCATACCAAAAACTTAAAAAATGATACTTGATGATGCCTTGCTTAACACTCAGCATTATTAGGTAAGAATCAAAAGTAAAGTGGAGCAATCCAGAGAATGGAGTAGCGCCCTCTGCTACACCTTGGTGTAGTAGCTATTGAAAAAGGAGCCTTCGGGTCATCCTCGACTAAGGTCACCGACTTTATTTATGTCTAAGACATAAAAAACATCTAATCAAGGAGTTCTCAACTTCTTCAGCTCGAGGGCCACAACCCTTAATTCATTAAAGGCATGAAGCCTTGATCTTAAAATGACAACCCCCTAAAAAAATACAAAACAGTTAAATTCACCAGATTACAATAATAATTTATTAATTAGACATCTGATTTTGTTTGAAGACTCAAAAACGTGTAATATCTGTGTTAAATGAGAAGGTTAACACCTCAGAGATGATTTAACAGTTGCGAATGCATCGTACTCATTGCCTGCTTTAGTTTGTTGAACACATTTTCACTGTGGAATGTTGTACAAGGGACTCACAACTTGCTGATTGCGGATGTTAAGGTTGGGCAATCCTCTTGATCTTTATAAGAATCGAGAATTTGGCAAGAACCTTGAACTTCAAATCTTCCGAACTTTGAAGATCAATGAGTTCCATCTGCAGTTGGAATGGCACAAGCAAAATTTTCTTCTTCACAATCAATATCAAGAGAAAAAAATTAAAAACTTCGTGGATAAGCCTCGCAGGATTCATGTGGCTCACGGGCTTTGGGTGGGGGACCCCTGATCAGACTGGAATAATTATAAAGTATAAACCTCGGGTCAGATTTGAATTCCCATCCCCCTTTTCCCGAGAAAGCATCGTTTTCATGCCAACTGCTTTACTATGTAAGGGACAAGAATAATGATATCTTCAATAGTGTTGTAAAAAAAAAAAAAAATAAAACAAAAAAATATACCGCAATAAAAAAGAAAGTAAAATTAAGATTAAGAAGAATTGCACGAGGAATTACCAAATTTTTTCTTGTTCTTCGGCAGAAAGTGTTATATGTACTATATTGGTTCGATTAAGAAATCCTTTTTTTTTCATTTTGTAACTTATGTTTTTTGATATCCATTTTCTTAGAATATTAGTTTGGTGAGGGAAGCAGATATGTCCAAAAGATTTCGACGTTAATTGACTGTGAGGCATTCTTAATCTGAGGCTTCTATGCAGACTTGTTTTATTTTTTAAAACTAGAGACGCATTTCTAATGTCAGAATTATGGACCCAGATGTTTGGGTGAGGTATTATGGCATTAAGCTTGTTATTTATTGTTAAGCCCCTTGAAAAAAAGTTTCACGCTTCTCTTCTTTGTTACGTTAAAATTTTGCTTTTTTGTTGAATAATAAATGAATTCTGTTGATGCTGTTCCTATAACGAAATATGTCAACCTGATTTTCTATATTGTACTTTTCTTTTCTACGCCGTTCGTTAAGAAACATAGATATGACCTACAGTGACTTAATATCAGTAGTGTGGCATTGTAACCTTCCTGTAAGTTTTTTGAGTTGTCAAAATCATCGAGATAGATATAGATATACCAGCAAATTAAGATTACAATTGTTTTATAGTCTTATGAAATTTCCCTTCTTATATAAAGATTACATTAAAAGGATTTTTGAAGGAGAGTTTCGCACACACACACACACACGTATATATATATATATATATATATACGAAGATCATTCAATGAATTAAGTATAATTAGTCTAAGGAATTGGTAAAAGGAAGCATTGTTTACAGTTGTATCTTTTACAAGGAAATTAATTGCGGTGGGTCTTTTCCTACTCCAGAAAACTGTCAGCATGAACAAATTTACTAAGTGCTGCTCCAGGAACTTTTTCTTTGCCCGAGAGTTAATCTACTTCCACTCCATGAGCTGTTTTTTTTTTACTTAGGCTCGTAGTGGGAAACCCATGTTTAGTCCATTTATAAAGATTCTTTTTTTACCAAAACATGTTTCTCCATATATATATATATATATATATATATATATATATATACATATATAATTCTATAAATATTACGTGGTTTAGCCATCAAAAATTGGATGATAGAACACTGTTCAAGCCTGGTGCATTGTATATAATTTGCCACCATTTCGAAAAGCCTCAAAACAAATATTTTTGCGAGATTAAGATAATTTTTCAATAAACCAATTCTAAGCAACAGTATTAATATTTTTAGAAAAAAATTCTGAAAAAAAAAGTATTTTTTTTTTCTTTTTGGTATTGAAAATTCCCCCTTATTTAATGAATGACCCTTGAACATGTCAAAATGAAATAAAGATTTACAATTACATGATCAAATGTTCTTGAAAAATCTTTTCTAATGATTGAAAAATGCCTCGAAGAGGGAGCATAATAGTTGTACAATCTGCCAAAAGGTGAGCAAGAATGGTATCAGATTGTGATCTGTTTACTAATAATAAGAAAATAGGAAATGGGGTTGGAGGCGGAGTTGAAGTGAATCCAGTGGGTGGCTGACGTCATGTCCGGAAGATATTGCCAGAGATTATGGGGATTTTGAAAAAGACGAGAGTTGAGATTCGACTGTCGAAGCGGGCGATTGATCAGATCAGATCAGTTCAGGTCTCGACCGGCAGAGGTGAGTTGAGATCTTAGACACGACAAGATGCGCCGTGTGTGTTAGCATAGGCTTTTATGAATTGTGTCTCTCTCCTCATTTCGCCAATGGCTGAAGGCAGAAAGGAATAAACCCGTTCGTATCAGAAACGACAGAGTCCACTTGTATTATTATAATTATTATTATTGATATCATTATGGCTATTCAACACTCGAATACGATCAAATGGTATATGCACAACCAAGAATCCGTTCTGGTAAAAGAGACGCACAAAATTCTCTGGGATTTTGAGATACAAATAGATGATCAAATCTTGGCCAGACGACCAGACCTAGTGATAGTCAACGTAAAAAGATTAAAAAAAGAAAAGAAAAAAAAAGAGAACCTGCCGAATAGGGGACTTTGTCATTCCAGCTGATCACAGGGTAAAACTGAAAGAAAGCGAAAAGAGAAATGAGTACTTAGACCTTGCTAGAGAACTAAAAAAACTATGACACTTGAAAGTGACGGTGATACCAATTATAATTGGTGCACTCGGTACAGTCACCAAAGGATTGATAAAGGGACTGGAGGACTTGGGAATAAAAGGACAAGTGGAGATAATCCAAACTACACATTGTTTGATCGGCCAGAATACTGAGAAGAGTCCTGGAGACTTGAGAGGATTTGCTATCACTTAGACTCCAATGAAAAACCATCCGCTAACGCTGGTGTAAAAAAAACTCTCAAAGGAGTAAAATAATAATAATAATTATAATCTGCAAACTAAAAATTGGATAATATGAATATTTAAGAAAGGAGTTGGGAATATAAAATAAAAGATGGCCGAGAGTCGATATATAAGAAAGGGAAATCGCGGTAAGCAAAGTGTTAAAAACTTTGTGAATTTATTATCTTCGTTGAGATACTGAAATTTTTTCAGGTTTATAAACATTTAGAAAAAAGTATTTGTCGTTTAATCGAAGTAAAAATTTAGAGCTGGAAAATTTGATAATTAACAGAAGATCTTTTGAAAAACTGCTGAGTACAAAATTTTCAGTAGTAGCACCCACCCATCAAGTCACATGACTGAAATTTTTTATAAAAAGCCGCTAACGAACAAAACGCGTAATAGGAATTAACTAAGAAAGAAATTGGGAATATAACACTGAAACAGTGAGAAGAGATCAGTCGAATACCCTAAAATGGCTCATATTTAAACAACTAAACATCATCCAAATCCACGCACAAAATGGTATCTTAAGAGAATTTTTAATGAATTATATCGTTGTAAGTTTTTCAACTGGAGTGTTTTTTGCAGCTTGCTTAAGTGTCCTTTTTCTTGTAAGAATACCAGGTCAGATCTGTGACCGGAGCAAAGATAATAATCAACTCAATGGTTTGCTATAACTACAATATACTACCTATGAAAAATAACAAATCCAAATCTAAGTCAACGTGGAACCCAAAACAACAGACAGTCGAGTCGGCTGGGAATCCACCTTGACTCGCTAAGAGCAACATTAAAAAAAATATCAAATTGGAAAACACCAAGCCATAATGGCATACACGGATTCTGGTTTAAAAATTCACGTTCATCCACGACAGACTGGCCTGGCCCTGAAACTAAGTAAATGCCAACAAAAACTAAGCATATCCAAATACATGACGAAAGAGAAAACAGACCTGATCCGCAAAGACCCCCCCCCAAATAAGATCATCCTCAGCAACTGTAGACCAATTACGTGTTTACCTATGAAATGGAAAATCCTGATCGCACAGATAAGAAAAGAAAACTATTACTCGTTTGTATGTCACGGATTATTTCTGGAAGCACAAAAAGGATGCCCCAATAGAAGAAGAGGAACCAATGTTCTTTTGTATATAGACCAGCACATCCTCAAAGAAGCTAAAAGGAGGCGGAATATGTTTTCATGGCATGGATTGACAACAGGAAAGCCTATGATGTGTCCCGCAAACGTGGATAATAGAGTGTTTAAAAAGGTAAAAATATCAGAGAAAATTATACATTTCACCAGGAATGCCATAGAAAACTTAAGGGTAAAATTAATTGCGGGAGTTTAAACCGTAGCAGAAGTAAAAATCTAAAGAGGTATCTTTCAGGAAGACTAGCTCTCACTACTACTCTTCATTATAGCAATGAAGACTCTTAACCACGTACTTAGGAAATGTACTGGGGGCTAAAAGTTTTCCAAATCACAGGAAAATATTAATCACCTTATTAATATGAATTACATGAAAATATTTGCAAAAAATTAAAAAGAACTAGCGGTCATCATCAAACAAGCGGAGATGAAGGAAAAATAAGAAAAGAACACATCAGAAGAACAAGAAAGTTTTTTTAAAACCAAGCACTGCAAAAGAAATCTCATTAAAGGAATAAACATCTGGGCAGTCCTTCTTGTAAAATACTCGGGACTATTCTTAAAATGAACAAGGGAGGAATTTAGACAAATGGATCATAGAACAAGGAAATTGATGACTATGCACAATGCTTTACATCCGAGAGATAACATAGACAGACTACATGTGTCAAGGAGGAAGAGGACTCGCTGACATTGACGATTATATAAATGCATTAATTGAAGGACTCGAGGACTATAGTCAGAGGAATAAAGAGGTGATAATTGCTGCAGCCAATAACAGCCAACGCAACTCTAGTAAAGACAGAAAAACAATAAAAACTTGGAAACAGATATAAGAAGAAAAATAACCATATTGATATTTCAAGCGACAAGTTTACGAGATTGCACACAAGAGGACGTGGACATGGCTACGAAAGAGAAATCCTAAGAGAGAAACTGAATCTCTTCAAATAGCAGCAGAAAACAATGCTATAAAGGCCAATTATGTTAGAGCGAAAATCGATAATACGCAACAGACTAACTAATGTTGGTTTTGTGAAGAGAGATATGAAAATATTAATCTCACAGAAAGCAAAATAGCATACAGATACAAGACTAGACATGACAGAGTGGGAAATGTGATCCACTAGGTATTGTGCTAAAGATTAAATTTTGACCATCTTACAAAATGGTATGTATACAAATTAGAATCATTCTTAGAAAATTGAACCCTTAAAATTCTCTGGGATTTCGATAAACAAACGGATCACCTAATCCCGTCCAGAAGACCAAACCTTGTAATAATTAACTGAAAAATAAATAAATAAATAAAATAATGATCTCGTGGACTTTAACGTTTCGACTAACAACAGAGTGAAAATAAAAAAAAGGAAAAGATAGAAAAATACTTGGACCTTGCAAGAGAACGAAAAAACTGTGGAACATGTGGGTAACGGTGATAATAATTGTAATTGGTGCGCTCGTAATGGTCTCCGAAGGATAGGAAAGGAGACTGGCACAGATGGAACCATTCAGACTACAGCATTGTTGAGATCGACAGATTACTGAGAAGAGTCCTGGAGACCTGAGGAGACTTGCTGTCGCTTAGACTCCAGTGAAAACTACCAGCTAAATAAAAAATTCTTTGCAAACACAGTTTCACGTAACTATTCTTGATAGAAATATTTTACAGTTATACGGCAGTAAGTATTCCTATCTAACATTAATAATTTTTAAACAGATCTACTTGACACATAGATGGGACCCTAATAGGTACTACCATTCTTCGTCAGAGTGGACTTGGGAGTAATGACAATGAAGAGGTAGTTCATATTCCCCATATATCCCGAACTAAAACCTCACCATCAGAATAAATTTAATGTCTTACTTGAGGCACCCCTTTTTTGCATTGGGGGGGGTTTACTCCTCTGCTTGTGAAATAGTTACCATATTCCTAAGAAGAAGAAGAAGATAATTGTAGGTTTGGGCATGAACGACAAATAGTTAAACCTACAAAATGAAGAAAAATTTTAAAAAGTGTGAAAAAGTTGAAATAGGAAAGAAGAAGAAGAAGAAGAAGAAGAAGAAGAAGAAGAAGAAGAAGAAGAAGAAGAAATAAAAGTGAAAGAGGAAGAAAGTGAAGTAAAAAAGGGATTAAAGTTGGAGGTAAAAAAGAGAAAAGAAAAAGACGACGACGAACAAGAAAAAGAAGAAAAATATAAAAAGAAATAAAAGAGTAAGGAAAAGAAAACGAAGTGAAAGAAGAGGACAAGTTAGAGGGGGGGAAGTGAAATAGAAGGAAAAGTACCAAAAAGAAAGAAAAAGAAAAGAAAAGGAAGTAAAAGCATAAGATAAGTTAGAAGAAGAAGAAGAAGAAGAAGAAGAAGAATGTGAATTATAATGAATATGGAAAAGGAATAAAAAAAAATAAAAACAAAACTAAAAACAAAAACAAAAACAAAAACAGAGGTGATATTTTGTACTTGAAGTAAAAATCGAAGCACAGAAAGAAACAAGATTTGGGCGTTACACCTTGATAAATGACATGTGTCAAAGTTCGGAAAAGGTGCCAAAATTCTTGCATCTGATTCAGAGTTAAGAAGATTACCGGCTTCGGGCAAAATGGACGATCAATATTGACGAGCCTTCGAACCCTCCTCCTTCCCCCCACCTCTGCGACACCCTCATCTCCGTGTGAACCGATCGGTCACGCATGAGTTAGCTGGGGATGAAAGAATTCAAAGCCCTGATCGCTTTGCCTGACTGTTCACTTTCTGAGGATTTGAACACAGATCAGGCCATGTTTTGGGATTACGAACTGGCCAGTACAAGCAGCTTTGACAAGAAGCAGATGACTAATAATTCCTTAACTTAGGGTTAGAAATTCTTCGATTTATTTTGAATGATAAGTATTTATAGATGTTGAGAAAACAACATTACGTAAAGAAAATTTTATTCTTGGATTCTATATGGTATTTCTTAATTGTTTATGTTGTAAAAGTATGAAAAATGGCCATTATTCCTTTTAAACTTAGATTTTCTGTCTAGGATCACTCTATGTAAGATGAATTTTATTCTTGGATTCTATATGGTATTTCTTAATTGTTTATGTTGTAAAAGTATGAAAAATGGCCATTATTCCTTTTAAACTTAGATTTTCTGTCTAGGATCACTCTATGTAAGATGAATTTTATTCTTGGATTCTATATGGTATTTCTTAATTGTTTATGTTGTAAAAGTATGAAAAATGGCCATTATTCCTTTTAAACTTAGATTTTCTGTCTAGGATCACTCTATGTAAGATGGATTTTATTCTTGGATTCTATATGGTATTTCTTAATTACGTATGTTGTAACGGTATAGAAAATGGTTATTATTCCCATCAAACTTTGTTTTTGAGCTATTGAAGATGGAATTTAGAAATTAACGTATTTTCTATGTAAAAAAAACCCAGACAAATTTGAACATTTTCATTTACATAACATCTGAATAAAACAAACAAATAAATAAATCAAAATTTACATATACTTATACTTAATTTATGTAAAAACGATCAACAATATTTAGAAATGTGCAGTTTTACGAGATTTGTGACTTTAATGAATATGTGGCTGGAATGTTCTGGAAAATTGGGTAAATTTGAAAGTTTCATTACTCAGATCATAAAAGCAAAGTTTTAAGAAAAAAGTTGATCTTTTCTATTTACTTTAAGTTTAAAAAAAATTGGGAAATAAGCTTTTCTGTTCAAGAAATAGTATGAATTTTGTTACATAGTCTATTTCTATGCATATATGAGACTTGGGGTAGCAAAACTTTTCCCGCCAGAGAGTCGCAAAGCTTAACTCAGGAGATCCCAAGCCTGTGATCTTAAAATGGCTGACCCTCTTAATCCCGCCAGCTAAATTCACACGGTAACTATCCAAATTCATTGATGAGGTATCTAAGTTTCTTTGTTAGATGGCATATCAACCTTCGTTGGTTATTTAATATCAAAGATATCTTTGTTGAAAAACCATAGTGATACTATTAAATCCATATCGAGGGGTTAAGGGGGTTCATACATTTCCCGAGGGGATTTGTTCGAAAGTGAATGTAATAACGTTATTGGAGTTTAAACTTGCTTATTTCGAGGTCGCAGTCCAGCAATTTAGCCATTATGCTTTGAGGACTTCCCAAAAGTGATATCTGACCTTTGCACTCAAAAAAAGATGAAATCTCTTCTTCTTTATTATTTATGTGGATCATCTGAAGTTTTTCTGATTGCAGCAAAGTCAATAAATCTGAAAATGATAAAATTTATGTGATTAATTTAATGATAAAATTATTTTGAAGAAATTAAAGAAACGCATTTAGAATTTTACGCAGTTTTTTTTAGAAACAATCGTAAGGACAAGGGCAAACAATTCTGGTTGTTTTGACGGTAAGAACAGTTTATCACACACGTCCAGACACTTTCTTATCTAAGTTGGGTAGTTTGGTTGAGTTTTTATGTCATATCAACTTGCTTAGACATACATTTAATATATGATTTATTAACGCATATTTTGTAGATAACATTTTTAAACAAGCCAGAGCTTATTTATTGACACATAGTGAAATGATTCCAAATATTTCTTTGTAATTCTAATAATTCAATTTTAATACAAACTTTATCATCATCATCATGTCGCACTATCAGCACGGATATCCCTGACCCTCTCTCGCCACCTCTCCTTGTCGTCCATTGCTTCCGGCAGGTCCTCGGGGCTACATTCCGTATCGGCACAGAGCTGATGTATGTAGGTTCGAACTGGTCATCCTGCCTTTGCACGTCCATGTGAAGGGGTCCACAGGAGTACATCACTTATGAGTTCGTCCCTACTTCTCCAGCAGTGTCCCGCATGTCTGGTTCGTCTAATTTTGATAGTTTTCGTGATGGGTGGTAGGTGGCCGTACAGCTGCTGCTTTGTGGGGGGCTGTCTCTTGGACTTATTCAATATTGCCGGCAGCATTCTTGTGTAGTTGCCGTCAAGCTTTTGCTCCATCCGTTTAGTCAGCGTCCATGTAGTGCATCCATATAGCAGTGTCGACACGACCGCTGCTTGGAAGAAACTGCGTTTTATTTTATCGGTCAGGTCTGACTTCCATATGATCGCTATTCTATCGTTAGCTGTCCATGCCTTTGCTAGTCGCGTGTTAATGTCTGTTTCGGTTGATGAGACACTGCTTCCTAGGTAGGTGAACTTGTCAACTAGTTTCAGAGTGCTACCGATTAGTGTGGAGATGTCACCTGTTTGATCGAAAGATAATCATGCGCACACTTAAATAGTTTAAAATATTACAATGTAAGAGTGACAATTCAATTTAAAATCATTCAATAATTTGCATACAGTTCATTGTTTACACATGTATAATTTGTATGTGAATAGTTTGTAGAGAATCTTATTTTAAATGCATTAGAGCTAATTTGTTTGCACACAGTTTCAATTATTTCGATAAAACAAGAATAGTTCTATTAAATATTTATCATTTGTTGGCACATAGTGAAGTGGTTTCAAGTATTGCTCACATTAACAGTTTTATTTGCACACAGTTAAATGGTTCAAAGTATTGTTATTTAATACCAGTAATTCAATTTTTGCAGTTTTATTTGCACACAGTAAATGATTCCAATTATTATTATTTAATACCGATAATTCAATTTTTGCAGTTTTATTTGCACACAGTTAAATGGTTTCATGTACTTCTATTCAGCACTAATAATTCTATTGAACGTAACACTAACAATTAAATTAAACATCAGTCATTTGTTTGCACATATTTAGATGGTGAAAGTGTTCTATTTGAACAATAGATGTTACCCTATTTCTGGTCAGAGAGGATCTGGGAGTAATGGCAATGAAGGTGAACTCCACATACCTCAAAGCTCCTGGATTGGAGCCTCACGATTAGATGGTTTAGTGTCATATCCGGGGCTGTTGTTTACCCCTCCGCAGAGATAAGTCGGCGTATTCTACAGCCCCTGGGTTGTCTTATTTAAGAGATGCTTCTGATGTTATGAAGAAAAAAGCAGGAAAAAGCAGGAAAAAAGAACCAGAGAGAGAGAGAGAGAGAGAGAGAGAGAGAGAGAGAGAGAGAGAGAGAGAGTGTGTGTGTGTATGAGAGAGAGAGAGAGAGAAGGGGTGAAAGGCCACGTATGTGTATTTGTGTGCATGAGTGTGTGAATATACGTGCATGTGTGTAAGTGTGTGTGTGTATCAATGGGTAAACAATCTCTTCGAACGAAGAAACGGAGTTGATTTAGTTGCGCCTCTCACACCATTTCCATCGGTACTATTAAAGGTAGGAATTTTCCACGACAATTTCTAATTCTCAGCTTGGAGATTGGCACAGACAGTCTCTTTCTTTCTCTCGTCTGGTAATGGGTAAGGCAAATCTTTGAAAATATCAATTTTGGATGTCTGCCATCGAGTATTAATCAGCATGTTTATCTCGCTGACGATTGCTAATTATGTGAGTTTAATACTTACGAGCCCTTCACTATTTTAGTCAGGAGAGAGACAAGGCTAAGCTTGGTAATGGTGCGTTTGTGTGTTTTTGGTTTGTTTGGGTTTTATGGCATATCAACCATTGCAGGTTATTTAATGCCAAATCATTTTATGCATATATTGAATATATGATTTCTTAACATATTTTGTAGATAACATTTTTAAACAAGCCAGAGCTCATTTTTTGGCACATAGTTAAATGGTTTCACTTTATCTCAATCAATTCTGTTTACCATAAGTACTGTTTAAATGTCAAAACAGTTCTATTTCAAACAATTCAGTTTAGCATAAATACACAGTTTAAATGTCAAGAAGTTCTATTTAACCTTTAGATAGGAACCTATCAGGTGCTACCACTCCAGATCAGAGTGGACCTGGGAGTGATGGCAATGAAGGGGTACTCCGCATTCCCCAAGTACCAGCATTACTAAAGCTTCACTATCAGATTGTTTAGTGTCGTATCCAGGACACTCGTTGGTGGGGTTTTACCCCTCTGCAGAGATGCAATCAGTGTATTTTACAGCCCCAGGAGACTGAGTAAGTTTGCGTGTGCGCGTGTGTGTGTGTGTGTATGAACATTTGTGTTTGTCTTTTGGTATCTAAGTAGATAAATATGACAAACCAGGATTGATAAATAGATCTGAACAGGCATAAAAGGATCGATATGTTATATACTCACATAATAAATATGCTTATATACACATATACATGTTCATGCAGCATCATCATCATGATCATCATATCGTGCTGGCAGCACGGATATCCCTGACCCTCTCTCGCCACTCCTCCCTATCGTTCATCGCCCTAGGTAGGTCTTCAGGACAACATCCTATATCCTCACATAGCTGCTGAATGTACGTTCGAGCTGGTCGTCTTGCTTTTGCGCGGCCATGTGTGGGGATCCATCAGAGTACATCTCTTATCAGTTCATCTCTGCTTCTCCAGCAGTGTCCTGCATGTCTGGTTCGTCTGACTTGAATATTTTTCGTGATAGGGGGTAGGTGGCCGTACAGTTGGTGTCTTGTGGGGTGTTGCTGCCAGGACTTGTTCAGGATTGCACGCAGCATTCTTGTGTAATTGCCATCTAGTTTCTTCTCCAGCCGTTTTGTTAGCGTCCATGTAGTGCATCCATATAGCAGTATCGATGTGACCGCTGCCTGGAAGAAACTGCGTTTCATTTTATCGGTTAGGTCTGATTTCCATATAATCGATAGCCTATTGATAGCTGTCCATGCTTTCGTTAACCTCGTTTCGATGTCCTTTTCGGTTGATTCGACGCTGCTTCCTAGGTACGTGAATTTGTCTACTAGTTTAAGTGGGGTTCCTTCTAGAGTGGAGATGTCCCCCGTTTGGTTATAGCACATATATTCCGTTTTGTGTGCATTAACATTGAGGCCTATGCTTGCTGCTGCTCGTTCCAAACTATGCATAAAACGACACAATAATTACGACAGACGCAGGAAGGAAGACGCAGGAAGACTTCTTTATATATATATATTTTACCTCTCATTTTATTGCAATGGTTCGAAAGGGTCGTTCAAGGGTTGCATGTGAGAGGGAGCTGGAGACCGAACATAAACTGTAGTATTTTGACCCCACTGTTATGACCGTCACGTTGTGTCTTTCTCGTTCTTTAGTGCTGCTCAACCGGAGGCCTAGGGGCTCACTCTGCTGTGTGATGGCTTTCTTTATAGCATCTTATCAGCATCTTCTCTGGACCCCAAACTCCATCGGGGTTCCGAGGGCCCCCTCGGTCGGGTGTGACTTTCCCTACCACACCTCGTCTCCAACTGTCTGGAACTCTCCTGGCAACTACACTGGCTCGTCGAACTCAACTGAATTATATAATCGTTCGACGCCCACTCGATCTTTGAAATCGAATGTTTAATCGTCATCAAGCGGAAATAACTGTCATGCGGTTCAGAGGTCACTCTCTTCCGGTGCATCACTCTGTAGTGTACCATGGGAATTTTTCTTGCTCGTCCCATTTCATCTGCCAATTTCTGCCCACGCGATTTCCTCTCATAACTGCCACTAGAATGTGTCACCTCCTTCCGGTGCATCACCTTGAATGGCATTTTTGGCCGGGTCAAAAGGTCAAAACATAACAGATAGATAAGAAGAGAGGGAGATAGATAAATTGATATGTATAAAACGGAATAGATAGAAAGATTGTTATGAACAGAATGAAATAGATAGATAGATAGATTGATTGATAGATAGATCATCATCATCATCATCATCATAGTAGCACGGATATCCCTGACCCTCTCTTGCCACTTTTCCCTATCGTTCATCGCCTCAGGCAGGTCTTCAGGACAACATCCTGTATCCTCACATAGTTGCTGAATGTATGTTCGTGCTGGTCGTCCTGCTTTTGCACGGCCATGTGTGGGGGTCCAAAAGAGCACATCACTTATGAGTTCGTCATGTATATATATCAAGAGGGAGAGAGATAAGAACTGACTGAGATCGAAAAATGTATTGATATGTTGATAGCAGACTGAGATAGATAGATAAGAACCGACAGAATTGATATTTAGACAAATAAGACAGACGTAGATAGATAGATTTGAAGAGACTGAGATAGAAAGATAGATAAGCACGAAATAAGATTGACGGATAGATAGAAATAAAAACGAATTGGAAGAATACAGAAAGAAACTAAGTAAAATTTTAGTGGGTATATATATATATATATATATATATATATAGAGAGAGAGAGAGAGAGAGAGAGAGACTGGAAGAAGAATAAACAGAACTAGAGGAAAAAATAAAGAAAAAAGAAAAGGAAAAAAATAACAGAAAAGTTTTGCAGCATCGAAGAAGTAACCAAAAGAGAAAAGAAAAAAAAAAAAAGAAAAAAAAAGAAAAAAGAAATAAATAAAAAAGAAAGATGCAAGTGTTAACCTCTATTAAAATACCTTTTAACGTAGAAACTTTAAGCATAAAATACAAAGAAGAAAAAGAATAAAAAAAATGGTCAAATTCATGAATAAAAAAGAAAAGAAAGAAGAAAAGAAAAGTAAAGAAAAACAAACAAATTAAAAAACCCTAAAAAACCCAACAAGTATTTGCCTGTTTTGCGATTTCCGTTTTCAGTTCCAACACCAAACAAGGAAATCGTGTCGCACGGGCGAGGTGGGGTGGATGAACACCAAAAATAATTTCCACGAAAGAAAAACAAATTTCGTCTTTTTTCAATTCATTCTCTACGACGTCGCCATTTTGGATTTCCTTCGTCTAGAGTTTTTTTTGTTGTTAGTTATTACCACTTGGTCATCCAGCCTTTACTCTCTATTTCTTCTTCTGAAGTTACATTCATAAAAAAGAAGAAATAAACAAATTAACAAAGTTTATTATATATATATATATATATATCTGCCTCCCGTCACGAAAACTATACAAGTTAGACGAACCAGACACGCAGGACACTGCTGGAGAAGCAAAGACGAACTCATAAGTGATGTACTCCTATGGACCCCCACATATGGCCGCGCAAAAGCAGGAAGACCAGCTCGAACATACATACAGCAGCTTATGTGAGGATATAGGATGTAACCCTGAAGACCTGCCAGAAGCGATGAATGATAGGGAGAAGTGGCGAGAGAGGGTCAGGGATATCCGTGCTAGCGGCACGACATGATGATGATGATATATATATATATATATATATATATATATATATATACTTGAATTGACGGAATATTAAAGTACATATCTGTTAAATGACTAATTCTTCTTTTGTTTATTCCCAGGTGGATTTTATTCCATAAAAATGGAATAATTTACAATTCAAAACAAAAGTCGGCGAATTTATTTTGAAAAGCAAAGTTATAGAGAAGTTTTTTTTTTCTCAAATTAATTAAATCTATTGCAAATCCTCTGTTTTTATAAAATTCAAATTATTTAAAATTTGAAACAACTTAAATCAACGAACCTTGAAAAAACGAAGTTAGGTACAAATTTTGACCCGTAAATTATTTTAAAATCTTAGGTCCATTCTCTAAGAAATTTAGTTTAAGATGAAAGCTTTTTGAAACTAAAAAGACCGGAGGAGGCCGAGAAGAATTAAAAATTAGAGCACATTTTTTATGGAAAATAAGAAAAGTGGTTTCAGCTTGCAGTAACACATTTAAATCATTGCGTACGAGAAAAAATAGCCATAATGGTGTTCCCAGAACAAGACAAACTTCTTAGGAAACCATTACAACTTGTATCCAAATGTAAGTATTAAACAAATTCCTACTACGCAACAGAAAAACTAAGAATTCTAGAGATATGATGATGAAAAATAACATGGCAAAGACCGATAAGATGCAAGAAAATAGCAAATGTTGGTTGTGTGGTAATAGAGACGAAATAATCAATCACATCATAAGCGAATGCAACAAATTAGCGCAAAGGAGTATAAAACTAAACTGGGTAGGGGAGGTGATCCACTGGGAATTGTGCAAATGAATATAAATTTGACCATATGAACCAGTGTCATATGCAAAAACCAGAATACATCCTGGAGAATAACACACTAGAAGTTGGGATTTTGAGATACAAACAGATCACCTAATCTCGGCCAGACAACCAGACCTAGTGATAGTAAACAAAAAACAAAAAACAAAAACAAAAAAACACCCCCCCAAAGAATAACCCCACCCAAAACAAACAAAAACAAGAAAGCAAGATCCCCACCCAATATAGGGGAAAACACCCCCCCCCCCAAAAAACCCAAAGCAAACAAAAACAAGCCAAAAAACCGTATAGTGGACTATGTCGTCATGGCGAATCACAGAGTAATCATTAAAAGAAAGTGAAATGAGAAATATATACCTAGACCTTGCTAGATCTAAAAAAATCTACGGAATGCGAAGGGGACGATGATACTAATTCCAACTGGTACTCTAAAAAATTCCCCCAAAGATTGGTAAAGGAATAGGAAGGCTTGGAACGAACTTTAAGGACTTTTTAAGGGGATTTTGGGAGAGAATAGACATCAAAGGACAAGCTAAGACCATCCAAACAAAATTGTTGTGGTCGGCCAGAATACCGAGAAGAGTCTTGGAGGCCCGAGGAAACTTGCTGTCACTCAGACTCCAGTGAAAGATCATTAGCTAATACTGGTGTGAAAAACTCGTATGGACTAAAACTAATAATAATAAAGTGAAAAGAGAGATAAATATCTAGACCTTGCTAGAGAACTGAAAAAACTATGGAACATGAAAGTGACGGTGATACCTAATGTAAATGGAGCGCTCGGTACAGTCATCAAAGGATTAGTAAAAGGATTGGAGGACTTGGAAATAAGGGGACGAGTGGAGACCATCCAAACTAAAGCATAATTAAGATCGGCCAGAATACTGAGAAGAGTCCTGGAGACTTGAGGAGATTTGCTGTCTCTCAGACTCCAATGAAACAACGCTGACATGAAAAATTCTCAAAAGTGCTGGACAGAAGGCGGAGATAGAGGGGTTCATAATAGCAGCACAGAACCAGAGCCAACTAACCAGAAAGTATCTGACAAACATTATAAAAAAGGGATCAAACCCAATATAATGTGTCAAGAAGAGAAGGAAGAAGAGGACTTGCCAGCATTGAAGACAGCGTTAACGCATCGATACAACGACTAAAAGACTACAAAGAAAAGCGAGGAGGAAGACTGATTACAGTCACCAGAAACAATACTAACGACACAAGGACCAGTGGGAAGACAATAACCAGAAAACAAAAGTGGGAAGAAAAACAACTCTGCCCTGACTCAGTGTTGGAATGTTTCAGTAAGGATTTGAATTGCATCTCGTTCATTCAAAAAAGTCTTGGTCTGTTCTTTATTTAATGGTAGATCAACCTTCTTGGTTAATTTAATGCCAAAGCCATCCTTGTAAAAGGACAGTACTCGTACTTTTTAAGCCATAGCTGTAGGAGCCTATTAGAAGGTAATATTGAGACTCCGTGAAAAGAGAGTACACAAACAAATGAATAGTAATATATAAAACTTATCATAATTGTATCAATAAAATGCTTTTTTTCATAATCTAAAAAATCGCTCAACACCAGTTAAAAGAGCTGAAACGAAAGAATTTTTACTCACCCCTCAATGATAGTCTCATTATATTTCATATATATATATATATATCATCATGTCACGCCATCTGTACGGATATTCCTGATTCTTTCTAGCCACCCTACTCTATCGTCCATTGCTTCCGGTTGGTCTTCAGAGCTACTTCCTGTATCGGCACAGAGTTGTTGTATGTAGGTTCCAGCTGGTCGTCCTGCCTTTGCTCGTCCATGTGAAGGGGTCCACTGGAGTATGTCACTTATGAGTTCGTCTCTATTTCTCCAGCTGTGTCCCGCATGTCTGGTTCGTCTAACTTGGATAGTTTTCGAAATGGGTAGTAAGTGGCTGTACAGATGCTGTTTTGTGGGGTGCTGTCTCAAGGACTTGTTCAATATTGCTCGCAGCATTCTTAAAGAGAGAGAGAGAGAGAGAGAGAGAGAGAGAGAGAGAGAGAGAGAGAGATTTGATGTGCTCGCCAATGATCCGGGAGACCGTGGTTCAATCCCAGATCCAGTCATACCAAAGACTATAAAAATGGTACTTGATGCCGCCTTGCTTAACACTCAGCATTATAAGGTGGGGAACAAGGGTAAAGTGGAGCAATCCGAAGAAAGGAGAAGCGCCCTCCTTTACACCTCGGCGTGGTAGTTATTGAAAAAGGGAGCCTTTGGGTCACCCTCGACTAAGTTTGCCAACTTAACTTACTATGTTTATATATATTTCAAATTACGAAATTCACTATTAGATTAAGGCTAAAACGTCGAAAAAAATGTTAAAACAATGGTAGTTGTACTAAGGTGGTAAATGAGTTGAGTTTCTTAATATTAAAAGTTAATAAAACTCAGAGTTTCATGCTGTTGATCGTCAGTTAAGCTTTGGCGTAAAATCAATGAGCGCCGAAAAGTCGAGAGTTAATCGATAAACACTACACCTTTATTAGATGCTGGTCGATTTACACTACCTTCTAATTATACGATAGGAACATCTTTTTTTGTATAAAAGTCCATTTATTACTCCGAACCTCAAACAAATGAATTCAAGGGCCATCATTAAATACAAGAAATATTTTGCATTCCTAATGAAAAAAAAAAAAAAGGAAATAAAGAAAAAATAAGAAAAAAAAAAGACATGTCTACTCGACTATTACGCTTTTTCACTTTATTTTAACTATAAAATTCGCTTTATATTTTTTAATTTGAGAGTCCCCCTTGTTCCGTCTAAATTTGAGTCTGCTAAGACTTTTGAAAAGACGCAGCCATGAAAAGATGAATTAATCAAACAATCAAATGAACGCTTTGTGAATACAAGTTGATATATGAACATGTAACAACAGTGGAAATGTCTAGACGAAAAATGTGTTATGAAAGAAAGCAAGTCAAAAAACTTAATAAAAAAAGAAAAAAACAATAATTTTTCTATTCTTCAAAAAAAAAAAAAAAGAAAGAAAATAAAAACTTATATAAAAAATAATATAAGATAAAAAAAAGAAAAGAAAAAGAAAATGGCAAAACATATCGATAGAGAGAAATTTATGTTTTTTTTTTCTATGTTCACTGGGAAAACAGACACTCACCTCGAAAAAAGATATCTGAACACCTGTATCAATAATATACTTGATATCTATCTATCTATCTATCTATCTATCTATCTAAATATTTCCAACTGTTCATATCTATCAAAAACTACTCTCAATATGAACTAAACAGTCTTCAAAATAAGTGATTTCCTAAAAAGAAAAGACATTTGTGTGAAATATATCAATCATTTTCTCTCGATATAACACAACTCTTTTCTTAACAACTTGTTTGTTTATTTTTTATACCAAATCAAGGCCAAAGGTCAGTTATTTTCGTACTTTATCCTGTGTTCACTACCAGAAAAATAACTGCCAAACCAAAATTAAAAAAATTAAAATAGAAATAAAGAAATGATTTATCAGTTGATAATTTTCACTGATCGATTTCTTCCTTACAAATTTCCAACAAATCATATAAAAATATTTTTTATCCATTTTTTTTTTTTTTTTAGGTAAACAAAAGTTTTTACTTCATCTTTAAGATGACGACAATGTCAACAGAATGGATGATTTTGGCATGACATAAACGACTTAACCAAATTGAACACTTTGATTTTAGAGTCATTCATTTTACTTTCATAAAGTGAAAAAAAAAAGAAAGAAAAGATTTCTTCTTAGCTTAAAAGGCAAAGAAATTTTCACCATTTGCAAAGCCCAAATATATGAAATAGTCAAAGTAATCATTGGAATGGTTAGAGTCTAAGGTCCTGTCCGATAAATCCATTGCTGCAAATTTATCGCCGGTAAATTCATCGCATGGTCAGTTTATTGCTGGTAAATCATTCAAAATTGAATTCAGAATTTATTCATTGCTTTCAGGTATTTGATAAAAAAAAAAGAAATAACCAAATTCGAGAAACCCTAAATAATTAGATTATAAGAACTATTAATTTGATATGATGAATTTATCACACGATGAAATTACCTACGATGAATATATATATATGTACATATATTGTTATCCACAGACAGACTGTTTCGTTGTATCAGAACTCTTCAGTGTGACTAGAGATGTAGGACGCTTGAAGCTGGGATCGAAACCCGCCCAACTTTACGTTACAAGCGTGCCACGTCAGCTAGGCAATTATAAAGTATTAAGTTGTAGCGTCTGTTTATTTACATTTTATATCTTACTGGATACCAGAGTGCTCAATTCGTTCGAAGAGCTTTGCATTATGCGAGCGGCAGCCGTAAATTCCTTCGCCAGAGTGCTCAACCCCCACTGGGGAGCGTGTATATATATATATATATATATATATATAAGCTACATTAGCTACTTTTTTCAGATTTCCATCTGAAGATTAAGTAAAATAGATGAAACCTAAAGGAACCGTCCACAGTATCCGTAATTCTACTATCTATAGGTTTGATAAGTGCTCTTCCACACAAGAAATGAGCTCTCTTTTTTATGCAAAAACTTTTATTTGAAGTTCTTAAGACAACATCAACGCACATCACTGTTATCTTAAGAGTAATCCTACACAAAGAGGATATAAAAAAAAGTTTGACAGATATTTGGGAAGAATGCGTTAGATTCTATACAGTAAGACAAAGACTTGCTGATCAAGCTTGAATGATTTTAAAGAAAGGTTGGTTTTCTGACCTTGAGATACTAGAAATATACCAATAAGTAAATAGGGAAAAATATCAACAAGACTCCACTACGTGAGCTAAAACGCAAATCACTGAAAATCAAAAACCTCGAAAACGGACTGAAACGCAAAACACTGAAAACTAAAACACCACACTTACCAACACCACAAAATAAACGTTAACAAAAGACAAAATAAATGTAGAGTTTATAAAGAAAACCATAATTGAAAAGAAGACTACATTACCATCTCTCAGTAACCAAAAAGTCAGTGTAGAAACCAAAAAATAAACAATTATTACCAATTTTTCTTACAGGCAATATCTCTGAATTAAACGAGCTGATTTAGGCAGGAGCAAAATTAGTCTATGATAAATCGATGTTCCCCTAAAGAACCCGATCAGAAATACAAAACCGGGATGGGAAATGAGACTGGAAGGATAGATAAAAAAAATTGCAACAACAAGCAAAGATAGTAAGGACGGGAAAAACACGGTGATATGTTTGGATGAAAAGATCAAACAAAACAGCCAACATGTCTGACAATGAAATTTAAAGAGATGAATCAAAAGATATTAGCGAAAGAAGGGAAACTTAAAAGATATAGAGACAGGGTAAAGCAATACAATCAAAGCAGAACTTCACAAATAACGAAAGAAAATTCTACCAACAAGTAGGGATAGAATGTATAAAGACAAACCAACAAACTAATGAAAAGGAAGCAAAACTATTTCGAAGTAAAATATGTGAACGGAAAGAAGATAACAGAAAAGCCGAATGGATGAATAACATGGAAAAATATTAGTTGTCTGAATTTCTGAGACGAAGCTTAATGGCTTTCGGATTATTGTCTTCATCTTTATTATTGTAGTCACAACGTTTCGGCCGATTTGTCATCCGACCTTCTTCTGATGTTTCTTGTCAAACTCGGGAGCCTACATCGGACAGTATTTCAATTTCAAATCCCATAATCCATATAATGTGAAAAAAGGAATCGTCCTTTGCCTACTATATCCAGCAAAAGCCATTAGTAGCAACACAGATGCATATCAAGAAGAAATTAGTTTAAGACACAACCCTCATCGCAGTTGCTACCCAGAGTGGATACCATCGACTGCAAGAAACTTGGATAGGAGGATAGAGAACGGTACTTGAAAACTCATCACAGTATGCTTGCTTTATATCGAAAGGATCTTAAAGAAATGTTTTCCATATGGCATCAGGATAATATACACAAGTGGCTTGATTCTCTGGAGGTATCTCTTCCGTGTCAAGCCACCAACGGAATTTAACATGACCAAGAACAATGTGTACTCCATCCCTTGCAGTGGTGGTAAAGTACACAAAGGCGAGACATGCTGCCCACTAAAAGAAAGGTTAGAAGAACATCGAAGAGCAATAGTTCGAGTTGAAATTGAAAAGTCGGGTATGGCAGACCACATATAGAAGGAAAAAGGAAACCATCTGCTCTAATAGGATGAAGTTTAAATAATTGATTGAGAAGAACATTGGAGAATTAGACGTCTTAAAGAATAAGCACATATGTTGGGCTACGGTGACCTGTTGAGTAGATCAAGTATAGAGATGGATATAATATGGGAACCAATAATCAAAAAGGTTAGATAAAAAAAAAAATTCGTAAAATGAGCTCAGGTAAAAAATCATATATAATAGTAGTAACTCATTGTGATGTAAGAAGATAAAGTTTATAAGCCCCCCCCAATTCACTCTGAATTGTCCAGCAGGATACATGGCCTAACGGTTATAGGTATTTTTCCTCAGCTTCTAAGTGACAATCATCAGGAGGTTGCTGGTTCAATCCTGACTGCAGGCGACTAACAATACAGGAATACTTAACACTTGTACCCTCTTATGGTTAATGGAATCAAAGCAAGTGACATCCATTTGAAGTTCCATGTAGACACCCAAGTTCGACAAGAAACACCCAAAGAAGGTCGGAGGACGTATCGGCCAAAAATGATGAAGACAATTGTGTGAAAGCTCTGAATGATAAAAGTGAACTCGGTGAGAGCCCAGAGGTAATAATACACCTGGAATCGCTCAGAACAACTCTTAAAAGTACTGAATTGGAAAACTGCAGGCTATGATGTCATACACAGATTTTAGTTTTAAAAAATTCGCGTCCATCCATGAAAAACTAGCTCTTGAACTGAGTAGATGCTTTGAAGAAACAAATATTCCCAAATAGATGAATAAAAGAAAGCTCACCCTGATTCAGAATGACTCCTCAAAAAGAACTGATAAGGTGTCTACCAATGATGATGAAAGTTTTAACAGCACAGATTTAGGACGAGTTTTATTACTCGTTAGTAAACCGTGGATTGTTTCCTGAAGAACAGAAAAGATGCCACAAGGGAGGAAGTGATGATCTAATGTACATTGATCAACACATCCTCTAGGACAGAAAAATGAGACAAAATAAGTAGATATGGCGTGGACTAACTATATAAAAGGCTTATGACATAATCCCGCAAATCTGGATAATGTACTGTGTCAAGTTGTACACGATATCCGACGCTGTCATAAAATTCAGCATGGATGCCATAAAAATATGGGAGTGGCAGCAGGAGGAAAAACTTTAGCTGAGGTGAAAATCCAGAGTGGTATATTCCAGGGAGATGCGCTTTTACTATGACTATTTATAATAGGAATGATGCCACTATCACGTACTAAGAAAATGCACTGGGGGTTACAAATTTATTAAATCACAAAAATTGATTAACCATCTAATGTACATGGACGGCATGTATGAGGATTGAAAAGAAAAAGAGACTCTTATACAAATAATAAGAATATCGATTGATAAAATCAAAGAAAACGACTTCGAGCTGACAAAGAAAAAAAGCAGAAGGTACCCCGCAAAAACAATTACCGACACTGACTACGCCGATGACATAGCGATACTGGCAAATACACCCAACCAAGCCGAAACACTACTGCATAGTTTGGAACGAGCCGCCGCAGGCATCGGCCTCCATGCCAAATTCACACAAAACGGAATATATGTGCTATAATCAAACAGGCGACATCACCACACTAAACGAAACCTCTCTGAAACTAGTAGACAAATTCACCTACCTAGAAAGCAGCGTCTCATCAACCGAAAAGGACATCGACACGCGGCCAACGAAGGCATGGACAGCTATCGATAGGCTATCGATCATATGGAAATCAGTCCTGACCGATAAAATGAAACGCAGTTTCTTCCAGGCAGCAGTCGTATCGATACTGCTGTATGGATGCACTACTTGGACGCTAATTAAACGGCTGGAGAAGAAGTTAGACAGCAATTACACAAGAATGCTGCGAGCAATATTGAATAAGTCCTAGCAGCAACACCCTACAAGGCACCAACTATATGGCCACCTACCTCCCATCACGAAAACTATACAAGTTAGACGAACCAGACATGCAGGACACCGCTGGAGAAGCAGGGACGAGCTCATAAGTGATGTACTCCTATGGACCCTCACATATGGCCGGGCAAAAGCAGGACGACCAGCATGAACATACATTCAGCAGCTATGTGAGGATACGGGAAGACCTGCCAGAGGCGATGAACGATAGGGAAAAGTATCGAGAGAGGGTCAGGGATATCCGTGCTAGCGGCAGGACAGGATGATGATGATGATGATGATATTGGAATAAAATGCTGCATAGAAAAATTTGCCTTGCTGATAATGAGAAATACAAAGAGACAAACAATGGAAGGAATAGAACTGCCAAATCAAGAAAAAGAAAATTAAAATTATTGGCATATTGGAAGCGGATACCACCAAATAAGTGGAGAAAAAAAAAGCAGTAAAAAACACCAAGTATCTCAGACGAACGCGAAAACTTCTCTAAACCAAGCTATGCAGCAGGGCTCTCATCATGCTGGCCTGTTCGAGATTAAAAAGTCAGCTGGATATTTGATGAGTTGTGTAAGCAGAATTTGTTATTTTCACCTTTGCCTATTTGGGCACTTACATCTTTACCGATGATAAGAACCTAGTGTTTGGGAATGCGCCGGACAAGGGAAGATAGCTCGTTGTAGGAGGTGATAATATTCGTTTCACCTGGGGCATTGGTTGGACTGAAGCAAAATACGCTTGTTGTGCTGGAGTTGTCATTAAATGAAGTACACAGCATTCTTGAATTTTCTTCAGATTATATTGGGATCTTAAAACATGAGAACTGTGAAGCATTTCTACATCACCTATGACTGCACGGACAAAGGCTTTCAGTGCAAATGCAGAGACAAATGTCCATCCTTTAGTCGTGATATGATACTTTATTTCTTGTTCACTATGGTAGTATCTATGTCTTTATATACATATGACGTCTATATTATGCTGCTGTCCTGGTTTACTGTATTTAAAGTGTTAATATTAAATGTCGCGATATTAACAATGTTTTCGCTTTGGTTTTGATCAGAGCTCTTGCTGATTTTTCGAAAACTGAGGCTAGATTTCCAACCTCGGCAGAACGCATCCTTTGTTTGCTCGCGCTAAGGGCAATGCAGTTTGTACATACAGTTTGGATAAACGTCATAGTAATCTTTCGTTAGCTGTTTTTTCTCATCAATAGACACCACCCTTATTGATGAGAAACGGTAATTTCCTGACTGAACTATTTGATCCTGGTTTTTGACCTATAATGTTCTTCTGTTCAGCATCTGGCGAAGCTCACTGGTGACTCAACGTTGAAGTCATCCTCTTTACTACACATCCACCATGCTGCTTCCCATGGCTTCAGGCGAAAAAGGAGAAAGAGGAATCATTAATATTGAGGATTGTGTAGATGCATAAATACAAGAGAAGAGCAAAAGATATTAATTGCAAACTGGCGATATCTCACACGAGAAGACGTGAACATGGCTACGCAAAGGACATCTCAACAGGGAGACTTAAGCTGTTTTATTAACAGCACAAAACAGTGACATAAGGGTCAATCATATTAAAGGGGAAACTGATAACATGTAACAGAACAGCAAGTGTAGTTTATGTGGAGAAAGAGATGAAATGATTAATCACATTGTAAGCGAATGCAGCAAAGTAGCATAGAAGTAGAACAAGTCTTGGTATGATTGATTGGGGAATTAGAACTAAATAAAGGCTATATGCTGGAATCAAATAACATATCCCAATGAAAATACATAACTTTATTTGTAGTCTGACTGATAATCTTAAGAATACATTGGGATCTTCTTTAGCAGAACACTTTATGAATAATCGTGACTGTTGTGAGAATTTTTGTGTTGTTTACCTCCCTAAGCAAAAAACACTCAGCATTTCATCTTAGGGGACAATTTGTATTTTGTCTTGTAGAGCGTCTCTCTGTAAACAAAAAGAAAATCTGTTGGGACTTAATACCATTTTGATATAATCGTCAAGACAATGATTTTTTTCTCTGCCCTGAATATTCCCCATTTTTTGTTGTTTAGACAGTATTGGCTTCATTTTTAGCTCTGCTGAGCGAGGAGGAAAGCCGGTCAGCTATCTAGTCCCTTTTTTTTTTTGCTATTTATGATTTTAGCCCCATGATGAATAAAACTTTGAGTGTTTTAATTGCCTTGAATATATATATATATATATATATATATATAGTATTATTCGGTCCAGTTAAACCAGAGTTGGGAGTAATTCCTTCAGGACAAGAAAATCATTCAGGAGCTGAACATTTAAATTTTCCTGGTGGAGAGCTCAATGTAATTTTTTACAGTTCACACCAGAAACTGAAAAACAGGATGGAAATAAATTTATAATCCTAAAATAACCGGTCTTTGGTTTTTTCTTTAAAGTAAAGATATATATATATATATATATATATATATATATATATATATATATATATATATCACTCTGGCGAAGGGATTTACGGCTGCCGTTCACATAATGCGAAACCTCTTCAAACGAATTGAGCACTCTGGTATCCGGTAAGGTATAAAATGTAAACAAACGGACGCTACTACTTAATACCTTATAATTCCCTAGCTGACATGATACGTTTGTTGGTCGAGCGGTTTGATACTAAGTCTAACGTAAAGTTGGGCGGGTTTCGATCCCAGCCTCAAGCGCCCTACGTGTCTAGCCGCACTGAAGAGTTGTGATACAACGAAACAGACTGTCTGTAGATGACAATATATACGAGGTGCATGCGATGCGTTTCTGTGGCATTTTTTCCAAGTTTAAAACAGAATTTTATTACATGTCGTTCTTCTAAAGTGTCAGATCGCATTTTTGAAATTCAACAGCTGTGACAATCAGGCTTTAGTAGGGTGTATTCCAATTGCTGCTGTAGCTGTTCATTTGAACCAAAAATCATAAAAATTGGTCAGTCATCAGATGTATTGCAATAATATACAGAATTTCCAAGAATCTACGACAATTTTAAATGCCCGTACGAAAAATGTCTGGAAACTTATCGTATGTACCTCGTATATATATATATATATATATATATATATATATATATATATATATATATACCAACTCCTCCGTACGAGCAGACTGTGATACAAGGTCAATTTTTGAAATTGGAGTTTAGTAGATTTGAAATCAGTTATTATGATCCTTGACTGGTTGCCATCCGAAGGTTAAAGAAACCAGTCTGCCAGACTATTTACTCATAGATGGAGGGAGAATAGAGTTATACCTGTCCAAATGGTATTATCGCAATGTGAAATACAAACTGCCTTGTTCAGGATTCGAATTCGGGTAGCCGTGTCAATTTCTTACAACGACACCTATTGCCCTATGAGCACCTCCACTATATATATATATATATATATATATATATATATATATATATATATATATATATATATATATATATATATATATAAATATATATATATATATATATATATATATTGATATTTACGTGGATTGACTGAAACGTTCATAGGCTGCTCTAACGGAATGTGACGAAATGAAGTTTATTTTTCCACAGAGTCCCCCCTTGTGGTCCACCCAGTTCTTCTATTAGGGTTGTATCCTATAAGTAAAAAAGGTTATCAGCCGCAGATATGACATAACCATATGAACTTTTCAGCCCACCTTTATATATATATATATATATATATATATAAGTTCTAAGAAGACAGTATATTAGATTGTGAATAGTTTTCTTATTGCACATTTGCAGGTGATCCCCGATGAGGATAAGTATTATACAAACCTCACTGATGTAATTTAGACTGAAAGCATCGATGCATCTATAATAAGTTCACTAATCGTTCATAATAGCATTGTCCTATACACTTTGAAAAGCGCAAATATTGATTGAAAAAAAATCCCTACTTATTTCAGTTCTCAACCTGTTCTGGGCAATTGATTTTGACAGGGAACTGTTTGTCCCTTGCAAGAACAAAGTCTCATCGATTCTTTGTTCAGAAAAGCAGGATGTGCTTGGTGGGTAATTGTACTGCGTCTTTTCTTTAGAGTTATGAACCAAAGATATAAGGTCAGCAATTTCCTTAGTGTTCTACGAGACCCGAGTTAGAAATAGTAGTCGGCAAATATTATACAACGCATTCTTTACAGATTTTTGAACAGTTTTCCATTGCTAGGTTTAAAGCATTATTTAAGAACAATTACCTCTTCAATTACAAACTATATAATTAATGTTTCTATATGTTTGTCTTAACACACACACACACACACACACACACACACACACACACACACACACATACACACACACACACACACACACACGCGCATGCACGCACACACACACACACACTAATATACATATATATATGTATATATACAATTTATAAGAAAATTAACTTATATATATATATATATGTGTGTGTGTGTGTGTGTGTGTGTGTGTGTGTGTTATTATTATCAAGTGTTTCCCTCCAGTGTTAGCTGGTGGTCTTTCACTGGAGACTAAGTGGCAGCAAGTCTTTTCGGATCTTCATTTCTCTTCTGAGTATTCTAGCTTATCTTAAGTCTCGATGGTTTTGATTCTTCTTCTTTCCAATTCCCTCAGTCTTTCTACCTTTGCAAAATCTATAAGATTGCTGGTTCTTTTTTTCTTGTTACTTAACACTTGGCCGAGTCTTATAGACGGTATTCGGTAGTTCGCTTGTATCAAGAAGTCCTAAAGAATTTTATACGTAAGATTTTTTATAACGGATTCTGTTTTGTACATATAGCATTTTGTAGTTTGATTAAACTTTATCCTTTTGCACAGTTCCGAGTGGATCACCTTTTCCTTTCAGTTTTGCCTTGTCTCGTACTTCTTTTGTTCTAATTTGCTGTATTCACTTATTATGTGATAAACCGTTTCATCTCTGTCTTCATATAACGAACAATTGCTATTCACCAGCGTATTATCAATATTCGCTTTATTTAATTGGTCATTGTTTTGTGCTGCTATTAAAACAGAGTTTTTCTCTTGATATTTCCCATTTTAGCCACGTCAAACTCTTGTGCTATTTCCCGAGGTTGTTGTTTGAAGTATCCGTGCAGTTTTTTTTCTTCCCATTTCTGTTTTCTAGATTTTGCTATTTTTCTGTTTGTTCTTAAGATCCCATTCTCCTTTTTTGTTGATTATTATAAGGTATGGTCTTCTAGCCGAAATCAGGTGATCCATTTGTATGTCAAAGTCCGATAAGAGTTTATGAATGTCATTCTCCAGAACAGATGCTGAGTTGTGCATATACCATTTGTTCGTATGGTCAAATTCAAATTTCTTGCATGTTTCCCAGTGAATCACCTTGCACACTCAGTCGTGTCTAGTCTTATACTCCTTCTGTGCTAATTTTCTGCATTCGCTTATTATATGATTGATGCTGTTTTGTAACGTCTTATCTATCCTCACTTTGATATGATTGGTTCTTATGGCATTGTTTTTTGCTGCTATTAGGAGAGATTCTGTTTCTCTCTTAACCGTTTCCCTTTCTTAGCCTCGTCCAAGTTTTTTCGTGTAAGATATTGCTTATTAGTCGTTTAAAACACCCGTAGAGTTGTTTTTCTTCCCATTTTTGTTTCCTAGTTATTGTCATTCTTTTGGTCGTAGTATCGACGAATCAACGTTGTCTTCAATGCTGGCAATGCTTCCCCCTCCCCCGCTTTCTTGATACATATAGTTTGTCAACGTCATCTCTGGAATGTAATGCCTTATGCATGGTCCTTAGTTTTCTTGTTCTCTGGCCCATTTGTTTAAGTTCTTCTCTGGTCCACTTCAAAAAGTGTCCCGAATATCTAACGAAGCTTAGGTATTTATTCCTTTGATAAGGTTTCTGCTACATAGTTTCGTCTCGAGTAACTTTCTGGTTCACCTGAGATATTCTTTCTTATTTTTTTCTTTCATCTCCACTTGTTTGATGATGTTAGCTTCCAAGATGCCTAAGTATTTGTATGTTTCCTTTTCTCCGAGCGTTCTAATCTTGTCTTGATTTGGCAGTTCCATTCCGTCCGTCAGGTGTCGTTTGCCGCGTTTCATTACAAGCGTGGCACATTTTTCGATGCCAAATTCCACCCCTATGTCCTGACTGTATATTCTTACTGCATGTATTAGAGTTTCTTGTTCTCATTTTTTGCAAACAGTTTGATGTCGTCCATGTACATTAAGTGATTGAACTTTTCTTGCGATCTACAAAGTTTCTTGCATTTTCTGAGTATGGGATTAGGTGGCATCATTGCAATTATGAATAGTAATGGTGATAGTGCATCTCCTTGGAATGGTTTTTCACAGGAATCAGAGAGACAGCAAGTCTCCTCAAGTCTCCAGGACTCTTCTCAGTATTCTGGCCGTTCTCAATAATGTAGTAGTTTGGATGGTCTCCACTCGTCCGCTAACTTCCAAGTCCTCCAGTCCCTTTAGTAATCCTTTAGTTACTGTTCCAAACGCACCAATTACAATTGGTATAATTGTCACCTGCATGTTCCATAGTTTTTTTCAATTCCCTAGCAAGGTCGAAGTACTTATCCTTCTTTTCACATTCTTTCAGTTTTATTCTGTGGTCAGTCGGGACAGCAAAGTCGACAATTTTGCAAGTTCACTTCTTTTTGATTATTATGATTAAGTCTGATCTTCTGGCCGAGATAGTCCCATAGGAGTTTGTGTGTGTTATTTTCTAGGACAGGTGCTGGGTTGTGCATATACCATTTGTTAGTATGGTCAAATTTAAATTTCTTGCACATCTCCCAGTAGATCACCTTGCCGACCCAATCGTATCTAGTCTTATATTCCTTCTGCGCTAATTTGCTGCATTCGGTTATTATGTGATTGATGGTTTCAACTCTGTCACCGCATCATTATTATTATTATTATTATTATTATTATTATTATTATTATTATTCATTGGAGAGTTTTTTTTCCACCAGCGTTAGCTGCTCGTTTTTCATTAGAGTCTGAGGGACAGCAAGTTTACTCAAGTTTCAAGGACTCTTCTCAGTATTAGTTGATGGTTTTTATTAGCTGATTGTTTTTCACTGGAGTTTAAATAATAGTAAGCATCCTCAAGTCTGCAGGACTCTTCTTAGTAATCTCCCTGTTCCTTATAATGCTGTAGTCTTCTAGTCCCTTTACCAAACTTTGGTGACTGTACTGAGCACACCAGTTACAATTGGTATCACTGTCACCTTCATTTTCCTTAGTTTTCTCAGTTCTCTAGCAAGGTCTGGGTACTTATCTCTATTTTCGTTTTCTTTCAGTTTTACCCGTGGTCAACCGGAACGGCAAAGTCCCCTATTCAGCATATTCTCTTTTTTTTGTTGACTATCGCTAGGTTGGGTCGTCTGGCCGAGATTAGATGATCCGTTTGTATCGCAAAATTGCTGAGAAGTTTGAGCATCTCATTTTCTAGGATGGATTCTGGATTGTGCATTTACCATTTGGTTGTATTGGCAAATCTAAACTTCTGGCACAATTATTATTATTACTATTTTGGTTTTTCGAGTTTTAACTGGTGACTTTTCACTCAAGTCTGAGTAATAGAAAGTCGCCTCTGGTCTTCAGAATTCTACTAAGTATCCAAGCAAATATTCGTAGTTCTGCTGTCTGGATTGTCTCGATTCTTTCTCGAATCTAGAGTTCTCCAGCCGCTTTTTCAAGTTTTGGGAATGGTTCAAAAGGAGCCAACAACAGTTAGCATCGAAGTCATCTTCGTGTTCTTAAGAAGAAAATTTTGAATTAAAACCTGTTAAACCCTGCTTAAAAATAGGCCTTTTATCATATCTTGCTCACGTGGAGGGGTTGGTATATATATATATATATATATATATATATATATATATATATATATATATATATATATATTGCCATTGGCTCTGTCTACGGTATCCTAACTTTAATATATATGCTCTATCACCAATATTGACCATCCTTTATGGATAAATCTAGCAAAGTATATTATCAATATAACTGTCATAATGGTTAGAGTGTTCACAAATGTTTCGGAGACCGAGGTTCAATCTCAGTCATATGAAAGACTCAAAAATGGTACTTGCTTTCTTCTAGCTTAATACTCAGCATTGTAAGTTGCGGATCATGAGTAAGTGGAGCATTCCAGGGAAAGGAGTAGTTCACTCCTCTACGCCTTGGTGTAGTAGTTATTGAAAAGGGAGCCTTTGGGTCGCCCTCGACTACGGTCGGCCAACTTATATATATATATATATATATATATATACATATAGTTAATTTTCTTGAAAACCTAAGATAGTGGGATTATATATATATATATATAGAGAGAGAGACACACACACAGACAGAAAGACAGACAGATAGAGAGATATGGTTGTAGTCCGTGTTGCTAAACGGGTATCGTAGTAAATAAATAACCCTTGGATTTCATGCTCCCTAATGAAAAATACCTCCGTCTAAATAGAACATGCAATCTCTCAATATGAAAAACAAAGATAAGCAAATCTATCTTCAACAGAATACCGACCAACTATTTGATCTTCTACGCTTAGGCTGTGCAAAGACAAAATTTTTCAGAATAAAGGTATGTTTTGTCCTCTGAAGACTATTGTATCAGATACTAGAAGAAGCACTTTCAGTAGCTTCTTAACCGTCCGAATGTTCCAGAGGACCCAACCTTTACATATACCCCAATTAATACCACGACTGTCAACCCGTGCAGTTATTGTTCACCTGTGACCTCATCAGAAGATAAGAATGCTTTCAGAAGGCTGAAAAAGTGTAAGAGCCCAAGATATCTGCTGTATTCCGGCAGCGATGTTGAAAGTAGCCAGTTATAACAGTTATAAGATTACTTATTGGTTCAAGATAATAATTAATCATATATGAGTGAACGAGAATCTGCTCAGTGAATGGACGCGTAGTATAATGCCCATCTTCCGGAAACGAACGGGTATCCAGTTTGTCTGTCAGAAGAGTTCCAGTGACGTAGTAAACAGCGACATTGTAATAAGAAAGTTCCAATTTCGTTTGTATTATTACGTTCATTTTCAGACTAATGCCCTTGGGAAAGATAAGAAATCCCTTATCCCCCCCACAGCTATAGGTTAAATAGTACCACCGCTATTCAACAAGTTTGGCTTTGGTATTAAATAACCTACAAAGGTTGATATGCCTTTAAAACAGAGAATACAAGCCAAGTCATATATCAAAACATTTTATTAAGAATATTTACTGAAAACTATCATATTTACCAACCATTCCGCTCGGGCAGGATATGACACAAGGTCAATTTTTAAGCGGAGTTTAACAGGTTTGAGTTCAGAGTTTTCCTTCTTCTAGCCTAGTAACCTCACCAAGGCTGAAGAACCCAGTTTGTCCTACTATTTACCCATAGCTGGAGGGAGAATAATTGGATTCATACCTTTCCCAAGGGTATTAGTGCTATGTGAAATACAATCAGTCTCGTCGAGGATTTGAACTCGTGTTGCCGTGTCCATTTCCTACGACGATAACCATTACACAACGGGCACCTCCTCATCATCACGGACACCTCCTATTCTATTTACTTAAAACTATAATTGTTTGCAAATGATTGATTAATTGAATTGTGTACAAGGAAAAAGAATATTACTGACAATTACATTTCAAATCATAAATAAAGAAACATCGCGAAATCAATTGATTTTTATACTAAAAAGAGTGTTAATTCTTGTGCACAAAACAAACTCAAAAAGTTCTAATCTTGGTATCTGTATATATGCATTTATTGACCAATCAGCTTCTACCCGCCCGTTTAAAAATTTCTTTGAGAATTCGCAGACGGTAATATTTGACTTGCTGCGAAAAGTTTGAAGAATCAAAACCTCAAATAATTCAATTTTTTTTCCCTCTTAATCTGTTCAAAATACCTTTTATAACAATTAAAATCACAGATAAATGAGCAACTTTTTACATCAAATTTTGAGTCTACTTCAGTCTTATGAAGAGCGAAGAAATAAAGAAGTACGGATTTGTTCTGTACCAACTTGATACTATCAGTTATTTCTTTTGAGTGAAAATCTTTTCTTTTAAGAATATTTAATTTCAACATCACTTAATTATCTTGAATTGAACGAATATGTTTGTTTACATTTTCATTGTGCTAAAATATTCGTTCTATTATTCATCTCCCCAACATATTCGTATTACTATTCAGTCTGGTTCTCAGCCGATAAAAATTTTCATTGACAGCGCAAATATGTTTAACGCATAAATTTATTTCCTCTCTACATTGTCACACACTCAAACACATACAAATCCTTTACACACACATACGCACACACAAAATATATTCATTCAGATAAAAGTTACAAAAACTGCTAAATTTCATGCATGAATCTTCACTATCTCTCTTAAAAATATCTACACGTTGACTAATATAATCTTTTCTAACAAGAAAAAACTTTGGAATTTATGTAAATTAAAAGATCCGTTAATTGTTGCTTTAATTTTGTTTAGATACAAGTCATTTTTAAATCTGATGTGCTGTTTCCTCCTAATATCAAAGTAATTGTAACTGTTTTCCAGAAAAGCTTTCTTATATACCAATTTTCATGCAAAATTGATATTTGCTACATCGGCCGCACAACTCAGAGATCAGATATACGAATAAACCAGAATATTCCAACGAATATCCGTCCAAATACTTCCGGCTATTCTGCAGCGCCGAGCAATCAAAACTCATCTTTCGCCATTTGACAATCTGAATTGTGCAGCCATAAGCCCATAATGTTTAGCATCCTCGTGAATTCAAATAATGAATTTCAGTTGCCAATACAGGAAGCCTTGCTTATAACAAGACATAAACCGGAGTTGTGTATCACAAAACAATTTTACACATCATTACTTTTCAATAACCTGATTGGATCATGTAAAGAAAATATTATTACCCGCGTCAACTCTTCTGGCTTACGATAATTAAAAGAAATCATTTTTCTTCCCCACGCCAGGCTTTTTAGAGGGACAATATCCCTTGTTTACCTCCTCCGATATAAACTTTATTGTCCCTGACATAATTCTCTGAAGAGAAGTGACCGAAACAAAGGGTCCTCTTTTTAGAATTTTGGAATATTTTGATCGTTTTCAAAATACTTTATTATACATACGCCTTTAAGAATAATATCTAAAGAAAATTTATATACTGTGAGAATCTCTATAAAACAAGGAATCGATGTAAACGGCTGGGCTAAAATCCAAATCTTTTCCACAGTGTGGTCAACCACTGGTAAAGGTTTAGATTTTAACCCAGCCGTATTAGTTGACCTCGAGTTTTGTAGGCATTTTTGCAGGCTTAAAATATGGACTCATTCGCTGCATTTTCCGAAAAGTTAAAAAGGACATATATCAAGTTTACTCTTAACTACATGATATATGTATGATATATTGGGATTTTATATAAAGTGTTTGTTTTTCGAGTTTGTGTTGATTTGAAAGCATTTGATCATTAATGGGTTGAAGGTTGTTGATTTGTTCTGGGAATCAGGGTGACATAAGAATTTATAATCTGCCAACTTGGTTAACGGCTTTTCTTGTTGGTCAAATGGTCAGAAAGACTTACTTTGGTATTGCCATAGAAGAAGAAGAAGAAGAAGAAGAAGAAGAAGAAGAAGAAGAAGAAGAAGAAGATGG
>OY757941.1:59049960-59229960 GCA_963585895.1 Sepioteuthis lessoniana
TCAAAAAGTATTTAAACAATCTTAAAATTGCATAAAGTTTAAAAATGTAAAGATTAAATAAAAACGTACGTACAGATGAGCAAATTATATAATAAACTGACGAAATATACACACACACACACACACACACACACACATATATATATATATATATATATATATATATATATATATATATATATATATACTGTATCCTCTCATACAAATACAAGCGGAAACATAACCAAACATAATTTACGAACTTCAATGAACGAACGAAACACTTCTTTATAAGAATATCTCTAATTTTATTCTCTAAAGGGCCCACAGCTTGTTATTAGTTGAGAGATAGATGGCGCGTTATTTCTCAGAGAGAGGACTTCTTCTTTCCAAATCTTCTTTCAGGAGCCAGGAGGTGCAGCCCCTTGCAAGCTCGTCAGAGACGCCTCTAATCGGCTGCGTATCCCACGTTCGACTGCCTTTCTCTGCACTCTGTCTAAATCTGACCGCGTGATTCTCATCAAGTGGTCCCCTTCCGGTTATACACCTGTTGTAACCAAGTGCCCAGTTTACTAATCACAACGTGACAGCTTGTCAAAGCATACGGTGACACTAGGAACGAACCGAAAATCCATTAAATAAATTATATAACATTTATATATATATATATATATTTATATATAATTCTATTATAAAGAGATTTTAAATCTTACTGTCTGTAACCGGAACTCCGTAACAGTTTCATTAGTTATTTACGTAATTTAAAGCGGGATGATTGATGTCTACCTGAGGTCAACGCAATGTGATTGACAGTTTGTAACTCCTAAGATCAGATGAGAGCTTGGATTTCATTGGGGGATTTGAAGTTATGTGATTACAAATTCTAGAAAGTTAAAATTAGATTTCAACTCTGATTTAGTTGTGATTCACGGCCATCTCGGTGGAATAAGTGAGTTGTTTACCAAGGGTACTATTTCGAAGGTAATTAACGTTTTATTCATTGTTAATTTCTGTCTTGGGAAATATACAGTTTCTGTCTTGATACTCAGAGAAAACACACACACACACACACACACACACACACACACACACACATATATATATATATATATATATATATATATATATATATATATAGATAAACAGATAGATAGATAGATAGAGAGAGAGAGAGGACCTGTAAGAGTTTGATATTTAGCAAGCTAGTCTCGCTAATATTGTCGCTGAATAAGGTTTGGTATGTACTAATCTCCCCATATATATATATTTTAATGATGTTTGCTGTATTTATAGATAAATAGTTCTCAGTATTAGTGATCCTATTTACCAACCCCTCCTCTCGGGCAGGATATGACACAAGGTCAATTTTTAAGCGGAGTTTAACAGGTTTGAGTTCAGAGTTTTCCTTCTAGACTAGTTGCCTAACCAAGGCTGAAGAACCTAGTCTGCCCTACTATTTACCCATAGCTGGAGGGAGAATAATTGGATTCATACCTTTCCAAAGGGTATTAGTGCTATGTGAAAATGCAATCAGTATCGTCCAGGATTTGAACTCGTCTCGCCATGTTCATTTCCTACGACGATAACCATTACACAGCCACCTCCTTCTCAGTATTAGTGATAAAGCATCAGACTTGGTCTGATGATCATATAACAGAGAAACTGATTGCCACTAAATGTCGTTGATTCTCTGGCTCTGCTAGTGTAACCTATATATATATATATATATGTGTGTGTGTGTGTGTGTGTGTGATGAGAGTGATATTAGTCTATATGATAACAAACTATTATGTACTGCTTCAGAAACTGATAAGTGTCCTTATTTAACTGATTGAAATAATCAGTCTATAAATGAAAACTTGAGAAAATAGAAATTAAATAAATAAAGAAAGATTTGTTTGATAAACAAAAAAAAAAAAAAACAAACAAACCAAAACCAAAAAAAAAAAAAAAAAAAAGAAAAAGCACGGATTGATTGGTTAATTAAAATAACGGGAAAAATCTAGACTGAAAAATGATTTTATGAGCGTGCACACACTCACACACACACATATATATATATATATATATAATGCTCAAGAAATAAATTTGAAGACTATAATAGCTGTTTACATAAATTATCTATCCATCCATCTATCTATCTATCTATCTATCTTGATAGACTACAGACTACATAACTATCAATCAATTTATCCCTCTAGCTGTCTGCCCGTATATGTTAATGTTTATTTATATCCGTTAATATATGATTGTAGGTCTGTCTGTCTGTCTCACGATGTTCACATCTGAATCTTATTCTCATCTCTATTCTTAGTTTCATTATCAACTCTCTCGCTGTACGCATATCTGATTGTCAGTGTTGATGAATTAGCGCATGTGTGTCTGTATGCACAAATAGAGAGAGCTGAACATATTTAGTGTGATAGATATATATTTTTGTTTGTTTGATTGGGTTTTATGAGATATCAACCTTTGTATGTTATTTAATACAAAATCTATTTTTATACAAATAAACAGTTCTATTTCTAACAATTCAGTTTAGTATGAGTACACTGTTTAATTGTCAAAAATATTTCTATTTCAAGCTATTCAGTTTAGTCAAGCAGCTCTAATTAAAACAATTCAGTTTAGTATAAGTATAGTTTTTGTTTACGCACAGTTAAATGTCAACATAGTTCTATTTTAAATAAATCAGTTTAGCATACAAAAACACTTCTATTTCAAGCAATTCAGTTTATCATAAACACGCACTTTAGTTCTATTTGACCCATAGATAGGTGCTCCCACTATGGACCAGAGTGGACCTGGGAGCGATGGCAATGAAGGGGTACTCTGCATTCCCCAAAGCTCGAGCATTATTGGAACCTCACCATCAGATTGTTTAGTTGGGGAGTCTTACCTCTTTGCAGAAAGACAGTCGGTGTATTCTACAGCCCCAGCCGACTGGGCAGATAGATAGATAGATAAAAAAAAGACAAACCGTGTTAATAAAAGAAGAAAGAAGAAAAGGGAAGAAAATAACAAATAATCATACATACATATGTAAGGTGCTTGTGGTATAATGCTTATCGTTGAAGGAAATAGACACGGTGACCCGAGTTCGATTTCTGGACAAGGCAGTTTTGATTTGTCTTTGCGCTAATACCCTTGGGAAAGGTATGAATCCAATTATTTTCTCTTCAGCTATGGGCAAATAGTGGGCAGCACTGGGCTCATAAACCTTGGTATGGCAACTCCACTCAATAGCACAAGAGTCACCACCGAAGTCAGTCCCTGTCACGGAAGGATACAACAACGATGACAGGATAAGACTACTGCCATCCATGTAGATAAGTAACTCTATGCTTCCAACTGGCCTTGCTGCGCCTCCATCGCTTTTTGAGAGAAAGGTTGGTTGATAAAAAATCATAAAGAAACTTTTGTACATCATAGTATTATAGTGACTAACGCTCGTGTAACACGAATACCAACGTCAAAATTACGCAAAAATGAAAATACACAAACCTCTCATTTTTCGGATATATTTACCAAAATTACATGAAAATATCTTGAAATACTATAGGTTAATTTTATTCAAAGAAATCGCCATTGTTTTTTTTTCACGGCTTCCAAACCACTTCACATTCTTCTGTAAGTCTTTTCGACGATCGCTTTGTTTAAATTGGTAAATGCTGTTGTTATCTTTGCCTTCAGTTCATCTTTGGTGTTGCTTGCTGTTAAGTTGGTTTTTTGCGCAACCGCGTTGCACACATAATAATCAAGGGGATTTCAATGTGGGGAGTTAGGCGGCCAGATGTTAGGGGTGATGTAGTTGCAGGAATTTTCCAACAGTCAAGATTCTCCTACTTGGGTGGCATGGCGCTGACTCCTGTTGACAGACATATGTCTTCCAGCAGTCACCTTCTCGATCCAGAAGAACCTAGTATGTCATACTATTTTATACATAACTGGAGGAAGAATTGTTGGATTCATACCTTTCCTACTGGTATTAGTGCGAAGTGAAATATTAACAGCCTTGTCCAGGATTTGAACTCAGATCACCGACTCCTTTTCCAATGACGTTAATTATTACACCAACCTGTCTTGAATAGGTAGACTGAAGATAAATAAAAAGGTTGTGAGAGAAAGCCGGCGGATATGTAGACACATAAAATAAAGACCAAGATAGATAGATAGATAGATAGTCCATTCTTTCTGAGCAGACTTAAATGAACAGAAAGACAAGCAAAGAAACTCGTGAAAAAAAAAAGTATATGGAGAATGTATTAATAAAGCGAGAAGTTTAGCAGCGAGAAACGCGTGCAAGAAATGAAGAAGCCTAGATGGTCTTTATTATCTCCCTTTCAGCCTCAAAGTCTAAGAATAGAGCAGAGACGACACAAAGGTTAACAAAAGGCTTAGCTCTCCAACAAGACGTGATTACAATGAGTTATCTAAAAATTCCCTAAAGATGTCAACGGCAGAACTGTCGAACACAATGCCAAGAAGTTAGCGTTTGAACAAAAAGAGTTCAATACGAACAACGTACATTCAAATCGATGCCTCAGTTAAAAAGGTCGCCATGTTGAATACTGGCTTTTGTCGACGAGCTTTAAGTCCCTTCAAAAAAGAAAAAAAAAAGAAAGAAAAAAGATTGCCTTTAACTAAAGAAAACTTTAGCGTCGTTTATTTGAATTTCAAAGCATTTAGATGAATGACACTTTCGAGTTTTTCACCCGATTGTGAATGTTTTAAGATGGCAATAGTTTGCATATATTTTTATCAACCTCAGTTTGATTTTCTTCTAACCCAACCATTCTTGGACCCCCCACTCCGAACACCCATTAGCAGAATTTTGGGAAATTTAAACAGCGTACAAGAACAAAAAATTACAACGTCTGTAGACTTTGCGAGCAGTATGTTTTATGACGATTATCGTCTGAGAAAATGGAGCCTGCTTGTCTAGTTCAAATACTGGACGAGCCTGTTTACATTTCCCATGGCGAGAATAGCCGAGGAAAATATAGAAATCCAATTATTCTCTCTTAAACTCTGGGCAAAGAGTTGGGCAGATTGGACTTGTTATAGAAACCGGTCATAGAGACGGAAAAATCTGAATTCAAACCAGTTGTAGACCCGGCTTTCCTTGGCAATTCATCTTCAAAAGATACTATATGGTAATGCACCCTCGACTTAATCAGTTTTCGAGACTAGTGATAATTAATACAAGTTAGGAACATTGTATATTTCACTGAGGAACATGCAGCTCGAAATGCGTGAAACTCAAGGTAACAAAGAGTGTTTTCTTATTTTAGATTTCATACACAAACACACACATCCATACACACACACGGTTAATTTATGAAGCCAACAGTTGCTCCTGGCTCTTCCCATTATGTTTGAATACCGTATGCACTCGTGTATCAGTCGATCACGTGTATAGATCGATCGCTGATTTATGGTCAGAAATTATTGGTTTATGAAGCCAACGGTCATTCATAGTCGTTGCCATTAAGTTTGAATACCGTACACACTCGTGTATCAGTCGATGTCCTGTATAGGTCGAACGTTGATTTATGCTCAGAAAATCATTGATTTATGAAGCCAGCTGTTGTGCCTAGTCGTTGCCATTATGTTTGAATACCGTACACACTCGTGTATTGGTCGATCTCGTGTATAGGTCGACTGTTGATTTATGGTCAGAAAATCATTGATTTATGAAACAAACTGTTGTTCCTAGTCGTTGCCATTATGAATACCGTACACACTCGTGCATCAGTCGATCGTGTGTATAAGTCGACCGTTGATTTATGGTCTGAACATCATTGATTTATGAAGCCAACATTTGTTCCTAGTCGTTTCCATCATGTTTGAATACCATACACACTCGTGTATCAGTCGATCTCGTGTATAGGTCGACCGTTGATTTATAGTCAGAAAATCATTGATTTATGAAGCGAACGGCTGCTCCTAGTCGTTGCCATTATGTTTGAATACTCTTGCTACTCGTGTATAAGATCTCCTCGAAAGGTGTTTCCTGGGTATGAACATTACACTGCATCTCATTGTGAGACTTTAGTTCTAGACCTCTGGCGAATGTAGGGCATCTCTTTATTACCATCACTCCCATATAACTGTGTGCAAATCTTTTGTATTAGAATGGAACAATTGATATTATATAACTGTGTAAAAGATTCAGAACAGTTCAATCAAAATCACGGAATGTCCCCCCCCATACATCTCAATTCAACAGACAATCTATGAAATATTTCAAAAATAAAGATTACACCAAAGAAAATCTCCACAAGAGATGATCTGAAAGAAGTCATAAAAACAACCACAAAGGATGAAAGACTTCCAGGGCCAAAGAAGTGCTCAAAAGCGAATATTTTCCTTGTAGATTTTAACTTAAGTAATTACATATTTTTGATCGAGTAAAATTTTGCATACAATAAAAGAACACATATTCTTAGATTTAGAAATATTCTTATTTTCATGAATATTTTGGTTGGGTTTCCAAACTTTTGCGTTATACATGGTGCAAGAATTTGTGCCCCTTAAAAATAATGCTGAGTGTTTGTGGATGTATTTGAAACCCCCCCCAGATTTTACAAGATTAATCTTTCCAACTTTAGTTTGTTTATAGAAATAAATATTTCTATCAGTATCAACAGGGTTGGTATTTCCAACTTTAGTTTGTTTATAGAAATAAATATTTCTATCAGTATCAACAGGGTTTACGAAAAAAATAATGATTTTATTAATATTTGCCTTTGAGTCAATCTGGGGTATAAATGAGGGAGCTATCCCCCTTGTTTGGTATGGGCTCCTTAGAGTTGGGTACACATTACCATTGTACACCGACCAGTCACACACGTTACACGGTTAGAAGGGTTGACCTTTTATTACCATTTCTCCGAGCAGAACACACGTGCTGCCTGACAGCTGCGATTTTAGACTTTGCGAAGGTGGCATTCTTTGAGGCGAACAGAGGTAAGAATCACACACTGTATCTGTATTTGCCCGAATTATTGATCTGTGTGAAACGTATTACAGAAGTTGTTTTCTATTTTATTTTTAGTTTCACGGTCAAAGGGTGAAAGAAGGGTGAAAGAAGGGTTTAAAGAAGGAACGAAGACCCATTGCGAATACACAACTTCTTTACCAGTCGAGCCTTTTACCTCATTTTTTGCCTCATGGTGCTACCGTTACACTAGGGTTAGTAAAATGAATTTATCTAACTTTTTTTGAGAACCATACTGAAACTAGATTTTCAAGTCGTTCTGGAAATACGAAGCTAAATATTACATAAGATGAAATTTTAGGAATAATGGACTTAAAATTTTTTTTTTAATAAATGAAAAATATTTATATTAATTCAATAAAAAAATCCTTTTTTTCATTGGATTTATTTACTCAATTATTTAATAAACGTTATCCTTTGTAAAGAATTCTAGCGCTTTCGTTTAATTATTTTTAATATATATATATATATATATATATATATAAATGCTTACTTTTCTTTATTCGAAAAACATTCTTCGTGATATATATTGAATTAAAGGATTTTAAAAATCAATACCTCTCAAAATACTTGATGATCGTAATTAAATAATTTAAAATTCTAAATCAAAATCAAAAAAAGTCATTCCTTCTCCTCCTCTTACTTCTACTACCACTACTTTTACTACTACTACTACTACTACTACATTCACAAATACTACAACAACTAATACTACTTCTATTAATAATACTGATGTGTTAACCTCCAACACGTTAGGAAGATTTTTAAAGATCTCATCTAAAAAATAGTTAATCCTCTTTAGAATTTAAGTAATTTTTGAATTAAAATTTTTTTCAATGAATTGTATATATTTCTTTTTATAATGTGTTAATCCTATTTACCCAACCCCTCCGCTCGGGCGGGATATGACACAAGGTCAATTTTTTTAAGCGGAGTTTAACAGGTTTGAATTCAGAGTTTTCCTTCTCCTTGACTTGTTGCCTCACCAAGGCTGAAGAACCTAGTCCGTCCTACTATTTACCCATAGCTGGAGGGAGAATAATTGAATTCATACCTTTCCCAAGAGTCTTAGTGCTATGTGAAATGCAATCAGTCTCGTCCAGGATTTGAACACAAGTCGCCTTGTCCATTGCCTACGATGATAACCATTACACCACGGGCACCTCCTTTTTATAATGTGTTAATTAAATTGATTAGATGAAAACATTATTCTTTTCCGTGAGTTAAAAATTCAAACGGCAGATACAAAAAGAAAGATTCTTTTTTTATTTTGTTATACATGTTCATTTCAAAGGTATCATTTACGCAAAATATTTTATTTCCAAACTTTTTATTATTAGTATATTATGAAAAAAAGATGAAATTGAGAAACTATGAATATGTTCTGCAGCACCAAAGTTTTAGAATTTGTAGCAGAAAGAAAGAATTTCAAATTATTATTTAGTGCGCGAATCGTTTTGCCGTTGGGGTTTCGAATTTATATATTTCGTTCAATGAGAACGATTCATGCCATTCTGCCCGGATGAATTCCCCGGACAATATAAAAGGCGGTGTAACATTCCTTCGTTCTCTCTCTTCCTCACATATTTATCGAGCAGGACAGACCGGCTCTCTTCTTGACTGACTCTTCTTGACTGACTTCAGCAGCGGTAACAAACCATCACAACATGAGATGAGCACATTCAAGGTTTTGGGGCAGTGTTCCTTTAGGAGTTCATTCTTTCCTTATTTATTCATTCCTCCTAAACCCACTGGTCCTCGAAACTTCAAGGTTAGATGTTTAATTCCATCTCTATCATTTGCAACTGTTTTTTCTTCCATGTATCAAACTCACAGTACAAGGGTTATCTTTCTGGCTGTCATTAAACTTCTTAAAACTCATCAATATTCTCTCGTCCTCATTCCTGTATTTCCTTTCTTATTAATGTAACCGGGCAGACTAAAAATTTCCCTTTCGTTAAAAATTCAATTTTTGAACCTTTTTTTTATATGAATAATATTATTCATAAGTTGATATTCATTAATTCATTTGGCATATGACAATAATTAGATTCCGAATAAGAATATTCAATATTATAAAAAAGAAGAAAGACATCCTTTATCGGGAAAATTATACTGGCTTATCTACAAAGTAAAAAAGCTGATGAGATCCTGTAGGGATTAAATGAGAAATAAAAAAAGACAATAGCATAAAAAAATGAAATGAATAAATTCAAAAGTAACATCTTTCTCGGAGGCCTTAGACAGGAAGAGAAATCGGCCATGCTTAAAAACAGGGGTTTCTTCGCGCCAAAGAGAAACTCTTTCTCAGAAGCCTTTTCCACCTCGACTGAGACGGACGCACTTTTTTCTCTCGGCTGCCAGTCAGAACGCATGTGCTTGCTAAGGCAGTACGTCGTGCCTCCTGTTAGTAGCAGCCTCAGCTGAACGTACCCACTGAACACAGAGACACATGGTGGTCCCCAAAACTTAATAATTTGCCAAAAAATATTCCATTATATTTTTCAAACGCCTTGACTGGAGAGCGCAGTTATTTTTGCTGATTCAAAAAGACATTCCACTCAACGAAGTTGTCGTGACCCCCCCCCAATAAAAAGTGAGTTTAAAGGTTTCCCTGTCTTTTTCTTTCAGTCCATAATTCTTTTACAACTTCAACAAACAAAAAGAAAAGATAAGAAGATAAGAAAAAAAGAGGGTTAAATACAAACCTCAGAATTTCCCAACAATAATCAGCAATTACCCGAAAAACCTTTCTGTGTCCCATAATCCCCGCTTGCTTCATATAATCCCACCTGTGGAGTCATTTTTCAACGTTGACTCTTTCTACAAACATGACAGTAATGTTTTATGACGACCTATCCACAAGCCACAAAAGCTGATGAGATCCATACTTGCATCAAATCATCCCATCTGTGGAAGCATGTTTCAACGTTGATTCTTTCTACAAACATGACAGTAATGTTTTATAACGACCTATCCATAAGCCACAAAAGCTGATGAGATCCATACTTGCATCAAATCATCCCATCTGTGGAAGCATGTTTCAACGTTGACTCTTTCTACAAACATGATAACCATGTTTTATAATGACCTATGCCCAAACACTAAATCAAATAACCCCACCAGTGGAAGCATGTTTCAACATTGACTCTTTCTACAAACATAACAGAAATGTTTTGTAACAACCTATCCACAAGCTACAAAAGCTGATGAGATCCATGCTTGCATCAAATCATCCTATTTGTGGAAGGATGTTTCAACGTTGACTCTTTCTACAAACATGATAGCCATGTTTTATAACGACCTATCCACAAGTCACAAAAACTAGTAAAATCTATGCTTGCATCATATCATCCCATCTGTAGGCTCATGTTTCAACGTTGACTCTTTCTACAAACATGAGATCATGATTTCAGGAGATTATACCAGTTTACCGAAAATTTGTTACAATTTGGTGAACGATATGTAACGTTTGATATGAATGTTACATTTAATCCAGTTGAAAGAACCACATTGATTACACCAGCAAGAGACTAGGAATCATTGGTATTTCTCAATTGTTTGCATTCTAACAAGAATTGTGATAGCACCCGAAAATTCTGCAGGCTATTCAAACAAATTTTCATATTCATAAATCTATTGACACTATTGTTGATCATGATAAGATAATTAACTGAGTTTCTAAATTCATTGGAACCTCCAAGACGATATCCACATAGACTTGAACTAAATGTTGGAGTTCAAATAATGTTGCTACCAAATTTGGATTAGCCTAGATTTTGCTATGGTACCAGACTTATGATTAAAAGACTGATGCCTCTATTCTTACGGGTTGTAGCTGGGTAAAAGATACATTTATTCGCAGAATTCTCATGATACCTCGAAAACTATTTCAACATAGATTTGAACTGAAAATTGAAGCTCCAATAATGTTGCTACCAAATGTGAATCTGCCTTGATTTTGCTATAGCCTCAGACTTGTTATTAAGAGATTGATCTCACATCGTATTATTGAATCCAATATTCTTACAGGTTGTGGCAAGAATCCAAGAATTCCCCTGACACCATTAGTGTTGGGTATTACCAACCTTTTCAGCATAATGAGGTGTTCCATCTGCCATATATGGCAGTAGCGGAAATCAGTCTGAGAAGGATAAGCCTACAAGTTAGACCAGAGGAGCCGTTCCTATTGTTGAAGTATATCATTTCTCTATCACTAATCCTATGTTCTTATTACTAACCGTCTCTCTCTTGTAAATACTCTTTCCTGTAAATATAACTATTTTCCTCACATATCGTGGTTTGTCTTATTATTACTACTTGTGTTCACTAACTAGAACACAACAGATTGAACAGAACGCAACAATTAGTAATACGATTTCAGTTTAAGAGACAACAGTTTCGTATTCGACTTAGTGAAAAACTGCCTGTAGTGGGATTTCATTTAGAAGACAATTTTTCTCATTTGTGTGTAGGTTACACCTGAGTTGGAATTCCAAATAATCTTTTTACTTGTTCACCTCCTGGAAAACCGAACAATGTGTTATACGATTAAGTACTAAGAGAGTATAAAGTAATTGTTTTGACTTTTAATTATAATTCTTTTTACATGGAAGAAAAAAATACACAAATTACCCAAACTTTTCTATTCTATTGTAATTTTTAAATTGACAACATTTTTCTTGTTTTCAGGTTAGTTTACACCAGTAAAATTTCAACATCCGAGAAATTTTGTCTGAAAATTTCTTGGTTTATAAATTGATAGTTGGCAATGAGGGGATGACATAACATTTAATTTGAAAATCTCTGATACAATCAGATTGTTTTTATTAAATTCAAATATTGTGATTACGAAATTTCAACCTTGCGATGAAACGGATGATGACAAAATACTTTTGTGGAAATTTCATAGACTATACTTTTTTGAAATAAGGTATTTAAAATTGACTTATTATTTAATTTAAAAATTCATTTTAAAAATTGGTGACTCGATTTGAACAGTGATTCTGAATGGACTTATTCAATTGTGAAATCACTGCTAAAATAGCTTCGTTTTCGTTATAAGTGTTATAGGTGTGAAATTTCAACATTTGATAAAACCCAAAATAACAAGAAATACATTTGTGGAATTTTCTTGGATTGTACATTGTTGTAATTCATGATGCAAAAAAGACTATTTATTTAACTATAAAACATCTGTTAAAATATCTGTGTTTCTATTGAAATTAAATATCAGGATTGTGAAATTTTAACATTTTCTTGAAATTTAAATAACATGAGATTCATTTAAAGAAATCATTAATTCATAATTAGCTTTTACAGAGAGAAATTCTCATATAATTGTACCCACTCTTTAAAACTACAGTCTAACCATTAAATCTTATAATTACCATTAAAATGAAATTCAAATTAACATGAAATACTATTTTTGGCGGTTTCTTCGACTAGACATTGTTGTGATTTGCAATGCAGAAAGGATTTATAACTTGATTTTAAAAATTCTTTTATAATAGTGTTTCGATTAAATTGAAATATTGTGATTAGAAAAATTCAACATTTTAATGAAATGACAGAAAATACATTTATGGCAATGTTGAATTTTAAAAATTAAGGCAGAATGTAAGTAAAAATAAAGTTGGCGACTTTAGTCGAAGGTGACACGAAGGATCCCTTTTCAATAGTTACTACACCAAGGTGGAGGGCTGGGTGATATTCTTTCCCTGGATTACTCCACCTTACCCTTGATACTTACCTTATAATGCTAAATGTTAAGGAAGGTGGCATCAAGTACCTTTTTTTTGAGTCTTTGGTATGACTCGACCTAGGATTGAACCCCGGTCTCCGGGACCAATGGCAAACACTACTCATTAGGCCAATGAATTGTAAAATCCATTAAAATTACAGTGTTTACATTAAATTGAAATATTGTGACTGGCAAATTTCAGCATTTTGATGAATACCAAAATGAAATTAAATAAATTTGTTGCAATTATGAATTTTGAGTTTGACAATAAAGAATTTAAATGAATACCAGTGGTTCCATTAAATAAGAATTTTGTAATTGTGATATTTCAACATTTAATGAAACTCAAAATGACATGAAATACTTTTGAGGCAATCTTGGTTTTAGCGGTTGGCTAAGGAGAAAGAATATATTATCAAATGGCAAACGACACGCGAGAATTTCTTTTCGTTAAACCAAGGTATTGTTATTGTGATATATGGTGGATTCAATAAGTTTCTAAACCTTTTTTTGTATCGGCATTTAAGATTGTCGTAGACTCTTGAAAATTCTGTATGTTATTGCTATACATCTTATGAGATGACTGACCAATTTTTATGATTTCAGCTTCAAATGAACAGCTACAGCAGGAATTGGAATGCACCATGCTAAAGCCTGATTGTCACAGCTGGTGAATTTCAAAAATGCAATCTGGACTTTAGAAGAACGATATGCAATAAAATTCTGTTTTAAACTCGGAAAAATGCCCTGCGATGAAAGCTGAATCTACTACTATGACCCAGAGACCAAGAGACAGAGTTCCCAGTGGAAGCATGCTGGCTCTCCCAGACCCAAGAAGGCCAGACAGAGCAAATACACCCACAAACTTGTGGTGATCCCTTTTTTGACAGCACTGGCATGATCTACATACACTGGGTTCCTACTGGACAGACAGTCAACAAGGAATACTATGTTGAGGTTTTAAGGGAGTTCAGGAAGAGATTCCGTCGGAAGAGGCCAGCACTCTTCAAATCGGGTCAGTGGCATTTCCACCAGGACAATGCACCAGTCCACAACTCCATCCTTGTCACAGACTATTTGGCCAACATGGGCAACAAGACAGTTTCCTCAACCTCCCTGTAGTCCAGACCTTGCTCTCTGTGACTTTTGGTTATTCTCTCAGCTCAGGGGCTGTCGTTATGAGACAATTGAGGAAATGAAGGAGGCTGTGACGAAGGTCATTGATACGCTCACACAAGAGGACTTCCATGGGGCCTTCCAGAAGTTGTTGGAACGGTACAAGTGCATTGCAGCCAGAGGAGATTACTTCGAATGGGACTAGAATTTTATATGTGTTCTATCAATAAAAGTGCCCATACGAAAAAAAAAAAAAAAGGCTGGAAACTTATTTAATGATCCTCGTAAGTCAAAACTTAATGAAACTCAGGATCACATTTGAGGAAGTCATTTGGACTATACATTTTTAGAATTGGTGATGCAGAAATGACTTGACATTTCTATTTATTTCAAATATTGTGACCACGTGATTTCAAATGTGTGATGAAACCCAAGATGATATAAAATACTTCTGTGATAGTTTCTAGGACAAGTGTTTGCTTATGCTCTATAGTAATCAATATGGTAACAGTTAGGAAGCCAACAAAAGTTTCAGTACTGACAACATTTTATGAGAAAGATTTGCTGTCATTAAAATTGACATTCTATTTCATTTGTTGTCACTAAAGTCTACTTTATATATATATTGTTAAGTTTCATCATCATCATCATCATCATCATGTCGTGCCACTAGCACGGATATACCTGACCCTCTCTCGCCACTTTTCCCTATCGTTCATTGCCTCTGGCAGGTCTTCTGGGCTACATCCCGTATCCTCACATAGCTGCTGTATGTATGTTCGAGCTGGTCGTCCTGCTTTAGCTCGTCCATATGTGGGGGTCCATAGGAGTACATCACTTATGAGCTCGTCTCTGCTCCTCCAGCAGTGTCCTGCGTGCCTGGCTAGTCTAACTTGGATAGTTTTCGTGATGGGAGGCAGGTGGCCGTATAGTTGGTGCCTTGTGGGGTATTGCCACCAGGACTTGTTTAATATTGCTCGCAGCATTCTTGTGTAGTTGCCGTCTAGCTTCTTCTCCGACCGTTTTGTTAGCGTCTAAGTGGTGCATCCATACAGCAGTATCGACACGACCGCTGCTTGGAAGAAACTGCGTTTTATTTTATCGGTCAGGTCTGATTTCCATATGACCGATAGCTGTCCATTCTTCGTTAGTCGCGTGTCGATGTCTTTTTCGGTGGATGAGACCCTGCTTCCTCGGTAGGTGCATTGGTCAACCAGTTTCAGAGAGGTTCCGTCTAGTGTGGAAATGTCGCCTGCTTGATTAAAGCACATGTATTCAGTTTTGTGTGCATTGACATGGAGGCCAATTCCTGCGGCGGCTCGTTCCAAACTATGCAGTAGTGTTTCGGCTTGGTTGAGTGTATTTACTTGTAACGCTATGTCATCGGCGTAGTCGGTGTCGGTATAAATAAAACTGCATTGCTGGGATATTTATCCAATACAGACGAATTATTTATCTTGCCCCATATTACGAAATCTCTGTATTGGCAACGTTTGCGATAAAAATCGTAAATGAATAAAGTTATTAATCATGTTTAACATATTTGACACCCAGGAAATGCCTAGTGAACAATAAACGCAATTTTCAAACGTCTTAGCAAGAAATGACCATAGAGGTTTGACATGCCATTAAAATCAATCAATCAATCGTCTTGACAATACTTTATAATATAAGTTGTTCCGTTATGTCAGTTTAAATTTTCAAAGTAAGAAAAAATTAAACCTTCAATTTCATTTCTTTTTGATTACACCTCGTATTTATAAAAAGTTGCAGAATATTATCAGAGAAGACATCTTCGAATGCAGTAACAGGATTTTTACATAAATAAATAGAATAAATCTTTAAATGCATTCGTTATGCGACACATAGTGAATGCATCTAAAGATTTATTTTAACTCAGACACAAGTCAGCATAATGCTATATTCTCAATATGAAGTCAACATAGAATTATCATAAAACATTGTGATTTTACAAGACGAAGAAAGGACAATAATGTAGAATTGCATATCAAAATGGACGAAAACTACCACAAACAGGATGTTTTTTAAAATAATCTCTGATACAACATAAAACAGTAAATGACAAATTATTAAATATTTTGTCTAGAAATATATTTCATTTTAAAAGAGGAAAGATAAAAAAAGTAAAACCAGAACTGCTGGAGACCCCCGTTGTGAGTTGTAGTAAGCGAGTTCGAACTCCAGTCCCGCTAATACGTTCACTTTCGGACTAATATTCTAGGTAAAGGCATGAACTCAATTATCCTTCCAGCTATAGGTTAAATAGTGCCACTAAAGTTTTTTTTCTGTAAGGATGGCTTTGGCAATTATTAACTCACGAGGGTTGACATGCCATTAAATAAAACCGAAACCGTAAACCAGGACTAATTTCGTGAATGTCAATCTTTGTATGATCCTCTAAAAGAAAAAAAGCAAAAAAAAAAAGATTTGTGCCCCTATGTAAAATAATGTTCCTACGAACAAATACTATATTTCTGCGATTGTTAAATTCCACAATTAATTTAAGTTTAGTATTCCTTTCATCTTCATTTCAATTGTTTTATTTCCACAAATAGTAATATTATCTGGAATTTTCATTAGATCAAGCATTATCAAGCATTATTCATTTTTCACTTGGATTTATTTCATCTTATTTCAATTGTTTTATTTCCACTAGTTGTAATATTATCTGGAATTTTCATTAGATCAAGCATTATCAAGCATTATTCATATTTCACTAGTATTTCTTTCATCTTATTTCAATTGTTTTATTTCCACTAGTTGTAATATTATCTGGAATTTTCATTAGATCAAGCATTATCAACCATCATTCATTTTTCACTCGGATTTCTTTCATCTTATTTCAATTGTTTTATTTCCACTAGTTGTAATATTATCTGGAATTTTCATTAGATCAAGCATTATCAAGCATTATTCATTTTTCACTAGTATTTCTTTCATCTTCATTTAAATTGTTTTATTTCCACTAGTTGTAATATTATCTGGAATTTTCATTAGATCAAGCATTATCACCCATTATCCATTTTCACTAGTATTTCTTTCATCTTCATTTCAATTGTTTTATTTCCACTAGTTGTAATATTATCTGGAATTTTCATTAGATCAAGCATTTTAAAGCATTATTCATTTTTCACTAGTATTTCTTTCATCTTCATTTCAATTGTTTTATTTCCACTAGTTGTAATATTATCTGGAATTTTCATTAGATCAAGCATTATCAAGCATTATTCATTTTTGACTGGTATTTCTTTCATCTTCATTTCAAGGAGCTTTATGAAATTCTTCCAGCCTCTTTTAGGTTTTGAACTCGGGTGTCCAAGTTCATTTCCTATGATCACAATCATTACACTATGAGTGCCTACTGACAATAATAAAGAATACTAAGCTCGAATTATCCATGGAATGATAACATTGCTACAACTTAGAATTTCAGTGAATAATGAAAAGCTATGGATAATGTGTATATCTTCACATGCCCCTGCCACTTTTGCCGACCTCAACCGACCCATTGGTTCTATGTTACTTTGTCCTCAAGCGTGTCTGTCTCAATCTTTTGCCACCAAAAATTGAGAATATGAACTAATATTGGCCGGTTTCCAAAGGTAACCTGAGGTCTCTTCCTTATTATCTTACATCCGATGTTTTAATCTTTAAGATTGTCTCTCCGTTCTTGTTGAACGTATTCCCTTTTGTTCACTTCTGTCCGCCATCTTCTCCGCCGCTGAAGGCCGTTCGTTATCTGATTGACACAAGAGACCAAGCCATTTCCTCCCGCAAAACAAACTCGATTTCCACTTTGATTTGCATAATAGCGAAAATTTCCATACAATGGGAAATTTCTCAAAAAGAGGGAAATTTGTTGACGTGATTTGTGCAAAGATCTTCAGGCCCGGTACGATTCATAGCGATTGAGAAAACAAAACCTGAAAAACAAGATTATATTTGGGTTCGGGCGACTAATTTTATGTTTTGGTCATAAAAAGGCATGAAACCAAACTTAGCTTGTGTTATCATGAACTTCGTGATCATTATTTATATTACGATGTTCATTTTTCTTTCTTTCTTTCTTTCTTTCTTTCTTTCTTTCTTTCTATGGAGCATGGAGTGACTAGTACCCTGGTTATCATTTATTGAGTTAGCTTAGTTTAGAACAAGGCCAGATGTACCTGGCACCCAGTGATAATAAAATCACTAAGAATAGTTTTTAGTTTCCGAAATAAATAGCAGTACAACAACCACCCTCAACCCCCTCCCCCAAAAAACAAAAAAAACTACAAAAAGCAACCCCTCCCCCAAAAAACCCCCAACCAAACATATAATTAAATTTCTTGCGTTTGTATCCGATACATCAAAGGGGCAAGCCAAACACTTTTTACCAGAAAGAAGTTTGAAGCCTGTTTGCTTTTTAGGAAAAGATGAAACGAATGAGAATTCGGCTTTCCTTTGCTGCTAGAAGAGCCGAGCAATGCATTGTGTGATTCATTCTCAGCTTTCTGACATAGCAATCCACCGCAACATACATTCCTCTGGCCACAGGTCACACTGTAAGTTGTCCCCGTGGCTACTAAGTACAGCAGTAGTTCGGTGATCAGTAACGTTCGTCGTATTATACACCAGTTTATCAACACGAGACATAGAGAACTGTACATACATCATTTTAATGCTGTATACACGACGACAGTGAACACGGCACTCGAATTGGTCTTAATGAATATCATACACCACATATTAGGTAGATATTTATTTAGTATAGCTTTGTCTGGAGGGAAATTAGACATAGGAAGATTGGGTAACTTGTATTCTTTATATATATATATATATATATATATATATATATATGTTTGATTAAATAGTAAAGACACGTTTTGTCTATATAATTTGATTAAGATTCTTTCGAGTTTCCTGATAATTGTCTTGGTTTCAGTTTGGAATTGGTGGATGAATTTACCAAAATTGTCCCGAGCTCTTTCGAACCCTTCATCGGCCATCATCAGGGGTTGCTTGCTTGTAAAGAGTGTTTTTTTAAAGAGTTTTCGGATAGTCATCCACCAATTCCAACCTGAAACCAAGATACTCATCAGGAAACTCGAAAGGATCTTAATTAGATTATACAGACAAAATGTGTCTTTACTATTTAATCAAACATGCTTAAATGAACGACTCCTGGCTAACTACACACAGACACACACACATTATATATATATATATATATATATATATATATATATATATATATATATATATATATATATATATATATATATATAACCTTAATTGTACAATAAAAAGTACTGTAACGCATACCATACGACAGCAGTGTTTCAGGTGAACAAACAAATCGTTTTATTTTTTTATCAAGAAAGTGCTCTGTTCATAGCAAGATAGAACCCAAAAGAAATTAGGATATTACCTCTTCTGTTGGTTTCATGCCTGTTTCATGAATCAGAAATTCAATGATCAGGCTTTGATTTGATGACTGTAACGTTATTACTTGAAAGTTTAAGTTAAAAAATCAACATTAAGGGTGAAATCTTAATTTTGGGGTATATATATATATATATATATATATATATATATATATATATATATATATATATATATATATATCTTTTCCCTACTCTTTTTCATTCTGTTCATCTCTCTACAAACCTCACTTGACTGAGGCAGTAGAATACACCGACTGCATCTCTAAAGAAGGATAAAACAGTATCTGTGGATGAATATATATATATATATATATATATATATTCATCCACAGATAGACTGTTCTGTGGTATCACAACTCTTCAGTTTGGCTATATATATATATATATATATATAGTATGGATAATTACTTAGTGTGTCAGGAACTAATATATATATATATATATATATATATATATATATATATAATAAATAAATATATTATATATATATATATTTAATCCATGGAAAATATTGTTCTGCAACCTAAGGTTTCTTGGAGTTTATAACAACATTCGTCAGGCAGTTAAGAAGATGGAATGAAAAGCCGTTAAATATATATATATATAATATATATTTCTTTATTATTTTTGTCTGTATTTTGTCGCATTTTCGATTTTCAATTTCATTCCATCTTCTTAACTGCCTGACGAATGTTGGCATAAACTTCAAGAAACCTTTGGTTGCAGAACAATATTTTCCATTGATTAAATATATATATAATATATATTCATTTATTATCATTATTATTATAATAGCTCTATCATAGATATTGAGCACTTTCATATTATATTGCACATATCGGCACAACCCCAGTGATTTACCGACGATCAACACTCTCATAATATAATATATATGAAGATTTGGCATTAAATAACCTGCAATGATTGATATACCATAAAAGAAAAACAAACCATACCAAACCAAACCAATGTTTCTCTCACCATCTATTGATCTATCTATCTGTCCACACACGCGCGCGTGCGCACACACATCTATCTATCTATCTAAGTTTATTCAAATTTATCCATCTATCAATCAAAGATCTGCTTTGATTATTGTTATAGAAAATGAACTTAACAAGTTGAATTCAAATTCAAACTGTTTCTGTTTTCGTTTATTTCCTGGTAAAATCCTTATTAAAAGGCATGAACTCATCTCTTCTTGGTTCGTTGAATGACAAATGATAAATCCTCTGCCAACGAATTCCGGTCAAACATAGCAAGTTAAGACTAACTACTTATTGAATATTACTGGTTAGCAATCTGCGGGGATAAAGACAGCGAAGGAGAAAAGTAAAAGGCAATTTATCAAGATCACCGGAGATAAGCAACGAGGAGCCTTGTCAGTATTTAGATGGGTGAAAACGATTGAACAGCAGGTACTCTAAGCAGCCTATGTGCCAGACTAAGAAAAGATTAGTAAATAATAATAAAAATATAATATTGTCAACCTTATTAATTTTGCCCCATCTTATATGTGCATACATGCATGTGTCTGTATGTGCGTATACGTGTGTGTATGAGTCTGGATGTGCATGCATGCGTGGGTGCATTAGTACTTTAATGTATGCGTACGTGTATGAGTCTGTTGATTGATTTTAACGGCAGCTCAGTTCGCCTAGGGTTATTTCATGCCTAAGCGGTTAGGAAATCGCGTTCATTGTACGTTCGTATTTACGTTTTGTTTCTTAAGAGTTTTTTTCCTACACAGTCCAGATGTATTTGATGTATAGATTGTACCCTAACAAGCACTACCACTCTGAGTGAGTGGACCTGGGAGTAATGGCAATGAGGGGCACTTCATACTCTCCAGATCTCTAGAACTAGAGCATTACTATCAGATGCTCTTTAGTGTCGTACCCAAAATCAGCTTTTTGGGTTGAAATTCTTACTCATCTGTAGGGGTACACGGTGTATTCTAAGCCCTGTCAATAGGACGTTGAACAGACTAGTGTCGTGAGTTTACTCACGAGTGATCTTGTGCCAGACAATGTGTGTGTGTGTGTGTATGTGTGTCTGTATATGTGTACTTGTATGCATGAGTGTAAACTGGCGGACGTGTGCAAATGAAGCATCTAAATAATATTAACAAGGTATCAGGTAGAAATGAGTCTAGATTTTCCGGACAAGAACCCACCCCGAAACCGTTGATTTGCTTCAACGCGGATTGTATTCAGTCGGAGAAACGAGAATTGAGGAGAGAAGAGATTTGTTGTAACTGACTCAACAATTATCGTAAGTAGGACTGTTTAGTAAGTAGAGAAATGACAACACTCACAAAATGGCAGGCAAGCAGAATCCTCCGCCTCCCCTTACCATCTATTCCCGCCCAGAAGGCTTTCCCTGTGTCTTTCTTTTCTTTAATCACTCCTCTTCCTCATGCTTCTTTCCTTCTCTCCTTCTTCACAGGCAATAATTCATCGAATTTCAATTGAACAACCTTGGCTGGCGGCAATTGAAGCCTATCTGTCACGTTGGGGACACTCAAGTACAATTCTTGCATCTGGATCTCTCCAAATTGGCGCCGTTCCTATCTTTGGATTGATCAAGTGTCACTTGTGGCCTGGAACAATACAGACTGGCATAAACACGTAATGACTACAAGTTACTCGCTTATTCAAAATTATCCGCGAACCTCTTATTAATTAAGACTATTCCTGTCTTGACGGACAAAACGTACCGTCGTTTCACCTGATAATTCTGCGTTTCTATGAGATAGACAAAGATTAATGGATGATCAAGCTGGCAAATAATCTCTTTTCTAAGTCGAGAAGCCATTGCTTTGTGAATGAGTTGCATTTTAAGAAAAAAAAAAGGGTTTAATTTTTTGGTCAAGAAAGTTTGTGAAACTTTTTCGGGGAAGAACTGGAACCAAAATATGTTGTTAAATTCGGAGACCCTAAATAAATAAAGAAATAACCGAGTTGATGCAGTTAGTGACGAAAAGGGGAGGAGAGGAGAGGGGAGGAGAGGAGAGGAGCATTATTCCTACAAATCGAATCTAAAACAAGATAACTGGAATTATTTGAAGAATAAGTGTAGACGAATTCTAGATTTCAAAAAATATCTACAGACCGATAAGCAATTTAATATCGATTCGATTTGAAGTTTCTAATATAAAGATCTGATATTTATTTTATATCTATTTTTATCAACTCACTCCTTGTAAGTCTTTCATACCAGCGTAACTGGTGACCTGTCACTGGAGCCTCTGTGACATCAAATCTCTGGCAAAAATTACTTTGGTATTCGTTATATCATATGCCATTTTCAATTGTCAATGTACTGACTGTAAACATTAACTGGAACATCACAGCAGTCAGGCAGCCAGTCAGACAACTACAGTATGTGGCTTATTTGGGAAATTTCCCTATAGCGAAATAGATTGTGAATTCAAATGAATATAAAAGTAAGATTTGCATGTTTTATATATGACTGATATTATTTTGATTCCGGGAATAAAACTCCAAAACTGGAGATAATGTATATGGCTAATTAGCCTCAAGTCAGTCCTCTATCTAGGAAGTTTCGAAGGAAATTCTAGTTGAATCTATAGTTTTCTTCTTGTCCAAGGGTTATAATGCTGTGACAGTAAACGGGAATTGAGTCACGGAAATGAAGGTCCACCGTATTTTCGCAGAAAGAGAGCCAGACTTTGATATAAAAAGAAATGACTTACCTCAGTTCGACGTGTCTTCCATGTAGAGTGCCAGCGATAAAACAAACTCAGCCGTTTTTGGAGGAGGAATTTATAGGACACCTGTCTCGTCCCTGGCGAAACGAGATTTGTGCCGTATGCAAATTTTGTGGCATAAAAGGAGCAATGCCATAAGCAATGGCGTCTTTTTTGGTTTCTGCAGACGGCCAGTCTGACAGAGCAAACAAGCAAAGAAAAGTGATAAGAATATACAATAATGTGGACAGTGAAGAGGAAAGTCGGTAGGGAAAACAAATCTCGGTATCCATTTCCTTCTATCGTACCAGTTCCGACTGCCTCGTAATTGACTTTGGTCCAACAACTAAAAATTAGCTCTTTGAGCGCTGTTCATTCCATGGTGATTACTGGCAAGTCATTTGATATCTGGCTGATTCCAGATTTCAGTGGCACCGCAACAGACATGCCTATTGTCGAATGGATAGAGAACATGGAGCTGGTCTGTGAGTTCTGCACTATGGACAGAGTGGAGCATGTCTTGCCACAACATCTTCGAGGTGGTGCCCAAGCCATGTATCGACAATTAAGCAAGGAGCAGATGGCGGACCCAGAAGAAATAAAGAGAGCCCTTATGACCGGGCCCCGGGGCCTGTTCTGGACTTCGGTCCGGAGCGTGGCCCTGGAAAAGGAACAATGGCAGACTTGGGGCCTTTAATTAGGCACCTAGTTTCGACTAGGCTACCTTCGGGTGGGCGAGCTGTATTTTTGTCTCCTTTGTACCCCTTGGACGGCACTAGACCATGCGTCTAGTTTAAGCCGCAAACTTGCATACGTGCCCGGACCCACATTTGGGTTCGTGAAACTGCTTGCCTCATCAGGCTCACATTGCACTAAGTGAGCCGATGAGCAGCACAGACAAGCAGGGTTCGAGTCTCGGCTCGTTCCCGACCTTCCCCTCCCCTTTATCCCCACTTTAATTGGCCTTCGGGCTTTTGACCTTGTGTCAAGTCGTGTCTGATGGGAGGCAGCGACAAATACCGCCCTGATGACCGGATATGTGACGAATGAATTTAATGCATTCGACCAGTTTCAAGCGCGACATTTGCGGCAGAACGAAATCGTGGACGAATTCTTGGCAGAATTCACCTGGCTCGACGGTTGGGAAATCGCTGTCCGAACGTTGGATGACAAATGCGTTTGTGTCAGGGTTGCTGCAGCGTGTCAGACAGCTTCTCTGGGCATCATCCAGGATGAAGACCTTGACCCTGAAACAGTTACTGACTCGCGCTCGCGCTATTATGACGGACGACCGAGTACAAGAGGAATCTATCGTTGCGGCCGCTCAAGCGAACCGGAACAATATCAAAGCTTCTCCCGGGACGGACCCTCGCACTTGGATAGTATGCTACAAGTGCAACGGTCAGGGCCATGGTGCGTAAGTGTGTAAACGCTGTTAACGTTGTAACAATGTAGGACATATGGTTCGGGACTGACCGGGAAACGAGGACGAGGACGAGATGGCGTCGATCTCCTTTCAGGACAAACTATGAATGAAATGCTGTCGGTCATCCGAGTCCACGCTAATGAGACACCATGCACAGCACTAATCGACTCTCGCTGCTCTTGGGCCATTGTATGTGCGGGACTTTGCAGCGTTTGGAAGAAGAAGGGCATCAGGGTGACCACTATAAGCAATGAAATGCATTTTCACGGAAGAGGGACAATAAAGGTCTACACAGACACTGGGAATTCCGCTGACGTCGAAGCGCTTGTAGTACATTAGAACCCTTTAGACTTCGACCTGCTGCTGAGTTATGATGCTATCAAAGCCTTGGGTAGTGTTATAATCACACGGACGAGGGTGGTAAAGTTTTGCGAGGTGGACCCCGTGTGTGCAGCACTCACGATTGACCAACCTGACTTTAGCGTCGAGTTCGACCAGCATCAGAAGGTGAGGACCATCTCATGGAAATAGTTGGGAGACAGGGAACCGGCCAAGCTCCAAAACAGCGTCGCTGAATACTTTGTGCCCAGCCAAATAAGACCAGCGTATGAAAAAGAGCTCCGTGCATTAACGATGGCTGGTTGATTTCCTACCCCCATGAAAAATTTGGACCTCCTAAAGGCCTGACCCCTCTAATGGCGATTGTGTAGGAGAACAAAGCAAAGGTAAGGTCAGTTATGGACTACTGGGAACTAAGCCAGAACGTCGACACATTTACGGTTGATGCTGATATTTGTGCCAGCAAATTGTGAGAGTGGCGCCAACATGGATCTAATGTATCCTTGCTGGATTTGTGTAGGACTTACCTACAAGTCCGGCTCAGGGAATCGTTGTGGCCGTTTCAAACAGTAATGTTTGCCGGCAGGAGTTACTGTCCTACCTGACTTGGCTTTGGGCTAACTCGGCACCGCAATAATGAAGACAATAATTAGTGCAGTGTTATCTCAAGAAGAGAATGTAGAAGGGAGGCGTCTGCGTACCTTGACGACATTTATGTGAACGAACATATTGTGTCTTCACTGCATGTTAGAACGAAACTGGTCCAGTTTGGTTTGATTTGTAAGGACCCAGAACGGCTGGAAAATGGAACCTTGTGTATTGGATTTGGATGTCCATGTAGAACAAGGAACCTTGCAATAGAGGCGCGGAAATGCTGTCCTAGATGTACTCAACAGCTTGACATGGCGTGCTGTTTCTTCCCAGTGTGGTAGGCTCGTGGGACACTTACCAGTATGCAGATGACTTCGAGTGGCGGCAAGCACTATGAAGCGCTGGGCAAGTATAGTCAACAAAGGTTGGGACGACGAGACTACCGACACCTTGCTTGTTCGTATGGTAACGGAGACCATAGCGAGAGTGAAGAAATACGATCCTGCCAGAGGAGATTGGTGCAGGGAGATTGGTGCAGGGAGAAGAGATAAACGTCTGGGTTGATGTCAGCTCCTTGGCGATCGGGGTCTTATCGGGAAAAAACAGCTGTGATCGAGGATACGTGTTGGCCGCAGCCAATGAATGATGCCGCACCTATTAATCTGGCAGAGCTGAACGCTGTACTGAAAGGTATCAACCTGGCGCTCCAGTAGGGGGTCAAAAACTTGCATATGTAGACCGACTCCTAATGCGTGTATCACTAGGTGTCAGACACCTTGACAGTCAAAGTCAAGGTGCGTACTAAGGCTGCCAACGGGGTGCTTATAAGAAGGAGACTGAGATCCATTAAGAAACTGACCGACGAATATGAACTGTCCATGGATGTAAACTTGGTGATATCGAACTGTAACCTAGCCGACAAGTTGACCCGGGAACCCAAATGATGGTTCGACTCCATAAAACAGGGTGATGAGCCTACACCACCGGTATGCACCGCTTTCATGTAGGAGCCAGAATAAGTAACAGCCTGATGTACGAAAGACGATCTATTTCATGCGGCTGACCATTCCGTCAGTGTCTATAAGTGCCGTCAGGGCCGTAGTCAAGTAATACCAGACGTGCTAGTCCATAAATCCCACACGAATGACGAATACGAAAGCTGGGAGTAAGCAACACTTGTAGTAGGCTGGCCATGGATATAACCCATTACGACGGCCAACGTTTCCTCACGCTCATTGATTGTGTGCCCTCCACATTCGCAGTATGGCGGCCATTGCTACAATAGAACTCTAAAAGTGTCATCGACCAATTAGAGTCAGTATGAGGGACCCAGTTCAGATTACGATGCACACATGTGCCAAGTGGCAAAGGTATAGCGGAGAGGTGTCATCGAAGTGTAAAAAGGATCGCCATCGGAAAGCAATATAAAGTCGCGGAAGCCGTGTACAGATATAATGCGACACCAAAGGACGATGTGTCATTTGCAAGTGCACCTGCCAATGCTGTCCACAGCTTCCGGGTTTGAATCAAAGGAATCGACAGCGAGTGCTCACCCGGTCGAAGAGAAATGCACAGAGCATACAGAAGAGGAAATCCTGTCTGGGTAAAGCCTCTCAATAGCCAGTGTACCTCCAACTTCAAAAAGGGACAAGTCACTGGTGTCGTCAATAAGCAATCCGTATCAGTCAATTGAACCCTGCGCCATGTGAAGGATCTCTGCCCTACCCTCAAAAACCCTATTTGCGGGTGGTAGCAAACGAGAATCATTTGAAAGTGAGCTACTGATAGAGCCTGCATCTTGGGAGACTAGCAAGTCACCTGAGAACCCAGCCACCGACCAGTATGAGAGCTCCGAGGACGAGTTCAGGCAATCTCCCCTCGGAGAAGCACCCAAAACAAAAGACGGCGTACGCATTGTTACATATGTGATCATGAGACTAGGAGGGGATGAGGCAGTAAATGGGAATTGAGCCATGGAAATGAAGGTCTTTTGTGTTCTAGCAGAAAGAGAGCCAGACTTTGTCTGGCGTGTAGAGCGGTGATATAAAGAGAAATGATTTACCTCAGTTCGACGTGTTTTCCATGTAGAGTGCCGGCGGTAAAACAAACTCAGCCGTTTTTGGAGGAGGAATTTATAGGACACCTGTCTCGTTTCTGGCCAGACGAGATTTGTCCGCATGCAAATTTTGTGGCATAAAAAGAGCAAAGTCAGTAGCAATGGCGTCTTTTTTGTTTTCTACAGACCACCAGTCTGACAGAGCAAGCGAACGAAGAAAAGTGACGAGGACATATAATAACGTGGAGAGTGAAGGGGAAAGTCGATAGAGAAAAATATCGGAATCCATTTCCTACTAGTCCCGACTGCCTCGTAACTGACTTTGGTCCAACAACTAAAAACTACAAATGCTGACCTAGTTGTTGTTTTATTCCATCTTTTGCTTCAACAAGGATCATTCAGTAATTTTTTTTAAAAGCAAAATAATTTTTTCTGAATTTTTTTTCCATAAATCTAAACCCTGTTACGTTTGGAATTCGTTTAAAGCAAAAAATGATCTTAATCCGACAGAAATATTTGTTTGGAGACTATTCAAAATTGTTGCAAATCAGTTTGTTCTTGTCTTGAAAAGAGATCTCTGATCAAAGTTTTGGTGACTAAGAAGTTCAACCAATTTGAAATTTATAGAAGAATGTCTAATGTGTATGAAGAATGTGTTATTAAAAAAAATCTTGCAAATGGGTTAAATTATTTTAAGAAGTATTTAAAATAGTGTTCATGATAAAGACAGGCCAGACAGACTAACTCTCAATGGAGCGCACATCTGAAATGGTGGATTCAGTTAATGCGCTGATTTTGGTTGGCAGAAAAGTTACATTTCTGAACAAATGGACATACGTGTACGAGTACAGCAAGTAAAATTGTGCACGATGATCTTGTATTTTCCAAGATCAGTTGTCACTGGGTTTCACCAGGATAATCCAAGGCTTCATACAGCATCAAGAACAGTGGAAACTATAAATCATTTTGATTGGGAATATCCTCCTTACAGTCTAGATCAGCCCTCTTCTGATTTCCACTTGTTTACCCCCCCTTAAAGAATTTCTACAAAATTTTTAAGGGATGATGAAGTGAAGGGCACCTAAAGTAAACGGTTAAAAATTCAGTCCAAATGAAGGAAGACGAAAAATTATTTTTGATATGAAAATGTGTTTTAAGGAATGGAGATTATATTGAAAATAAAAAAAATTCCTTTGAAATATGAGTCATTATATTGCAAAATTCACTCAATTGATTGAATGAACTTCGTCCTTTTTCTCTATTCATCACAAGCGTTGCATATCTATAAATACCAAATTCAATTCCTATGTCTTCCAATCGTTTTTATTAAGGTTTCCAATCATCCAAATATTTTGACATGTACCTGAGGTAATAATATCCTGGAATTCGCGCAGGGTGGGTTGGAATTTAAAATGCCTTTGTACCAGGGTTTTTTTTTCTCCAGGCAGCACCTGCTCCTTCGAATAAATGGGTTAAGGGCTTGGTTTATCACTGGGTGCCTGAGGTGTCTCTGAAGGGAAATGCCGACAGAATCTAAACAATTTTAAAACAGCCTCTCGGCAGGTTCATTTCCTACGCGGTACATTAAACTTATCTTTGTGTCACATTTTGTTTTTGCAGGGAGTCAGATAAATACAATTGAAGTGGTTTATCTTGACATGAATCTCCTTTATCCGAAGTTTGGAGGAAGCCCCATGGCGTAGAGGCTAACGTACTGGACTGCAATAGCATAGGAAGCAAATTCGAACACTAGAAACGCAACTGCGTTCACTTTTGGACTAATGCACTTGGGAAAGTTCTGAAACCCCTTATCCACCCCCCAACTATGGATGAAATAGTATTACAACTGTTCTTCTACGGAGATTGCTTTTACATTAAATTGAATAAAATTTCTTTTTTTTTTTGCGATTGAAAGGGGAAAGGAAAATGCAAAGAGCATACAATCAAAAATTTTCTATGAGAAACCAAAGAAATGACCGTTTGAAAAATAAAAAACAAACAAACCTGACTTAAACACAAGAAAATGCAAAAAGAAAAAGAAAATTATCTATTTCAGTTTGCCCCTCGCTTCTCCTCCTCCTCCTCCTCCTCTCTCTCTCTCTGCCTTTTTCTTTTCTCCTCTCTCTCTCTCTCTCTATCTCACTCTCTCTCTTTCTCGCTCTCTGACTTTCTCTTTCTCTTCTCTCTCTCTCTCTATCTCCCTCTCTGTCTTTCTCTTTCTCTCCTCTCCTCTCCTCTCTCTCTCTCTCTCTGTCTTACTCTTTCTCTCCTCTCCTCTCTATATCTCACTCTCTGTCTTTCTCTTTCTCTCCTCTCTATATCTTACTCTCTGTCTTTCTCTTTCTCTCCTCTCTCTCTCTCTCTTTCTCGCTCTCTGACTCTCTCTTTCTCTCCTCTCCTCTCTCTATCTATCTATCTCACTCTCTGTCTTTCTCTTTCTCTCCTCTCTCTCTCTCTCTCTCTTTCTCGCTCTCTGACTTTCTCTTTCTCTCCTCTCCTCTCTCTATCTATCAATCTCACTCTCTGTCTTTCTCTTTCTTTCTTTCCTCTCCTCTCTCTATCTATCTGTCTTAATCTTTCTCTCCTCTCTCTCTCTCTATCTATCTATCTCACTCTCTGTCTTTCTCTCTCTCTCTCTCTTTCTCGCTCTCTGACTCTCTCTTTCTCTCCTCTCCTCTCTCTATCTATCTATCTCACTCTCTGTCTTTCTCTTTCTTTCTTTCCTCTCCTCTCTCTATCTATCTGTCTTAATCTTTCTCTCCTCTCTCTCTCTCTATCTATCTATCTCACTCTCTGTCTTTCTCTTTCTCTCCTCTCTCTCTCTCTCTTTCTCGCTCTCTGACTCTCTCTTTCTCTCCTCTCCTCTCTCTATCTATCTATCTCACTCTCTGTCTTTCTATTTCTTTCTTTCCTCTCCTCTCTCTATCTATCTGTCTTTCTCTTTCTCTCCTCTCTCTCTCTCTATCTATCTATCTCACTCTCTGTCTTTCTCTCCTCTCTCTCTCTCTCTCTCTTTCTCGCTCTCTGACTTTCTCTTTCTCTTCTCTCTCTCTCTCTATCTATCTATCTCACTCTCTGTCTTTCTCTTTCTCTCCTCTCTCTCTCTCTCTTTCTCGCTCTCTGACTTTCTCTTTCTCTCCTCTCCTCTCTCTATCTATCTATCTCACTCTCTGTCTTTCTCTTTCTTTCTTTCCTCTCCTCTCTCTATCTATCTGTCTTTGTCTTTCTCTTTCTCTCTCTCTCTCTCTCTCTTTCTCGCTCTCTGACTCTCTTTTCTCTCCTCTCCTCTCTCTATCTATCTATCTATCTCACTCTCTGTCTTTCTCTTTCTTTCTTTCTTCTCCTCTCTCTATCTATCTGTCTTTCTCTTTCTCTCCTCTCTCTCTCTCTATCTATCTATCTCACTCTCTGTCTTTCTCTTTCTTTCTTTCCTCTCCTCTCTCTATCTATCTGTCTTTCTCTTTCTCTCCTCTCTCTCTCTATCTATCTATCTCACTCTCTGTCTTTCTCTCCTCTCTCTCTCTCTCTTTCTCGCTCTCTGACTTTCTCTTTCTCTCCTCTCTCTCTCTCTATCTATCTCACTCTCTGTCTTTCTCTTTCTCTCCTCTCTCTCTCTCTTTCTCGCTCTCTGACTTTCTCTTTCTCTCCTCTCCTCTCTCTATCTATCTATCTCACTCTCTGTCTTTCTCTTTCTTTCTTTCCTCTCCTCTCTCTATCTATCTGTCTTAATCTTTCTCTCCTCTCTCTCTATCTATCTATCTATCTCACTCTCTGTCTTTCTCTTTCTCTCTCTCTCTCTCTCTTTCTCGCTCTCTGACTCTCTTTTCTCTCCTCTCCTCTCTCTATCTATCTATCTCACTCTCTGTCTTTCTCTTTCTTTCTTTCCTCTCCTCTCTCTATCTATCTGTCTTTCTCTTTCTCTCCTCTCTCTCTCTCTATCTATCTATCTCACTCTCTGTCTTTCTCTTTCTCTCTCTCTCTCTCTCTTTCTCGCTCTCTGACTCTCTCTTTCTCTCCTCTCCTCTATCTATCTATCTATCTATCTCACTCTCTGTCTTTCTCTTTCTTTCTTTCCTCTCCTCTCTCTATCTATCTGTCTTAATCTTTCTCTCCTCTCCTCTCTCTCTATCTATCTATCTCACTCTCTGTCTTTCTCTTTCTCTCTCTCTCTCTCTTTCTCGCTCTCTGACTCTCTCTTTCTCTCCTCTCCTCTCTCTATCTATCTATCTATCTATCTATCTATCTATCTATCTCACTCTCTGTCTTTCTCTTTCTTTCTTTCCTCTCCTCTCTCTATCTATCTGTCTTAATCTTTCTCTCCTCTCCTCTCTATCTCAATCTCTATCTTTATATACTATATATACTTGAGTAATGGACGATTTCATGTAATGAACGACCAAAGATTTTTAGTCTCAAAAAAGTGTTTTCATATTATATTGCCTGTAATGAACGACCCTAAGCTTCGATATATTCAAAAACGTTGTAATTTGCTTAGATTTTTGCTCAGATTGGACACAAACCGTATGAATAGGAGTACCTTATGAAACTCGAACTCACTCACGAAGGTTTGCTAGAGCAGCTTGTTTACCATTACACTACCCGTAGTGACCATATGTTCATAAACGTGTCGTGTAATGAACGGCCCGTTGTTTTTCAGGTAAAAAATTGTTTTTAAAAGTCGTTTATTACACGAGCATATGCGATATCTATATATTTAACCAATTCCACCGCCATAAGTGGGGTCTCATAAAAAGTCAATTTTTAGCTAAGTCCAGCTGATTCAGAATTTTTGTTCTCTTTGATTGTTTACCCTTACCAATATTTAAAAAACCTGAATTGCACAACTATTTGAAAGAGAAGAGACAGATTCATGCCTTTTTTATGGGTATTAGCGCAAAGTGAAACAAATTTCTTCGTCCAGGATTTGAAGTCGGGTCACTGATTCCCTTACTTACAAGGATAAGCAAAATGCGAAGCGCTCCTCTCATAAATATTCTTTCTTTTTACATTTAATGAAGAATGTATGAATAAAAAAAAAAAAGAACTTTTTCTTTTTTACCAACAAGCGAGTGCAAATGTGAATCGAATGAACAGAAAACGTCCGAAAGATTCAAAACTGTGAATGACTTTATTAAGTCTGAATATTGATATTATTTTTTTGTTCAGCAATTTATCATTTTTGGTATATTCCTAAATAAATAATTTTTCTTCCTGACGTCATTGTAATAATTATCAAGTCATGCAGTGGAGCCCCTTGACTCATTCCCTCCATCCGTTCCTATCGTTCATCACTACGGGCAAGTCCTCTAGACTACATCCGGTGTCCGAACAGAGCTGATATATATGTCTTTGCTAGTCGGCCAAATCAGGTGTGTCTATGTGTAGGACTCCACAGGAGAACGTCACTTATGGATTTGTTCTTACTTCTCTCGCAGTTCTCTGTATGTCTTGGTTTGGTTTTAGTGGCACATCAACCGTTCTGGGTTATTTAATGCCGAATCCATTTCTAAACATAGGCAGTTCTATTTCAAACTATTCAGTTTATCATAAGTACACAGTTTAATGTTAAAAACGATTCTATTTTTAAAAATTCAGTTTTGCCTAAGTATCATGTACAAATAAATCTCACCAGTTTTTACCAATGACATTTTTATATAAAAGTGGATTTGCGTGAATTTCTAATAATTTCTCGAAAAATGCAAATATAATAGCAATCTATGTGACTCCAAGGAAGTACGTCACATATGACAACGCAATTTTCCACGAAATTGGGTGCTGATATTACTTTTAAAGAATAATTCAGAATCGGATTAGGATTTTACAAGAAAAAAAAAACTTTGAAGAAAAACAAAACATTTCAGTATTATACTGTACTTTAAAATCAAAGTAATCTGTATCAATAACTGAGGAGAGGTTTTTGTTTGTTTTCACACTAATTTTTTAAAGAAAAGTAGAGAAGTAAATGATTAAGCTTTTTTGTAGCACAAGGCCGCATGAATGGGGCACCCAATGAAATTTCGAACTCACCCGTGCAGGTTGGTTAGTCTGCCTTGCTAACCATTACACCACAAGTCGAGCGGTAAATCTGGTATGTGAGAGGGTCTTTATTTCTCCCGTTTAAAAAAATTGTGATAAAATCGAAACGTGTCAGCACAATAAAATAAAAAAAATCATCAAATATACCAACATATATCTTTCTTCCGTTTTACCTTTTTCTTTTACATAAATGTGGTATATATACATATTGGATTGCGCGTAAAAATGGAATCAGTTATGTCCTTGGAAATAGTATCAGTTGCTGGAGTTTAAATATAACGCCCTTGGGAAAGAGATGAATCAATTTGTTTTCTCCCATCAATCATTAAATAGTTAGACAGCCAGTTTAGGAGAAGGAAAACCGTTATTGGCAGACGTTTCAAAGCAGACTCTTTAATTTACTCAAGAGCACCTACAACTTTTCTGGAGTAAAATCAATGGAAAAATATTATCCTTTAATCAGATGCAATATTTATTTTATTTTATTTTATTATATATATATATATATATATATATATATATATATATATATATTTAATTTTATTTTATTCTATTTATTTATTTTAATTATATATATGCATATGTATATATATATATGTATATATATGCATATATATATATATATATATATATATATCTATTTTAACATTTATTTTATTTATTTATGATATATATATATATATATATATTATTTTTTATTTATTTATGTATTTATTTATTTTTTTATTCATCGTCATAAAGAAGGTAGGGAGAAAAAAGTTTTATATTTAAAAAAAAAAAGATTTTTAGTTAAGACTTACTTGTCAGAAGGATTTTACCTAGTATCTTGATCCAAACCCCTGCTCAGAGCGAGTGAGTGTATTCTGGACGAGACTGATTGCATTTGACATAGCACTAATACCCTTGGGAAAGGTATGAATCTAATTATTCTCCCTCCAGCTATGGGTAAATAGTCGGGCAGACTAGGTTCTTCAGCCTTGGTAAGGCAACTAGTCTAGGAGAAGGAATTCTCTGAATTCAAACCTGTTAAACTCCGCTTAAAATTTGACCTTGTGTCATATCCTGGCCGAGTGGAGGGGTTGGTAAATATGGTTAGCCACTAAACCTCGAAGACTTTCTCATGTGTGTTTTTCACGCAACAATCAATTTACAGAACTTTTATTAAAACTTCGATAAGTTCTCCACACGAGTCTCAATTTCTATCCTTGTCTTTCATTTGCCTCAGTAGCTTCTATCACATGACATATTCATCTGACACGTGATCTGTTTTGCACTAATCACGCCCAGCCCCGAATTCAACTTTTTTTTACACTTTTCGGGTACATTCGCACTACTTTTTATTCAGCACCTGGTGACACTGTGGTCATCAGTAGGTCTTTTAAAATACCTATTTTTAAATAAGCATTAATTGTATTATTATTGTTAGTATATTACTTTTAATGTTGACTTGTCTTGCCGGTATAATGGCTGGCGAAATACTGCTTAGGAGGCTCGGTGAGATGTGCTGCATCTGCCAATCCGATACTCTTATTTGTTCTCTAGGTAGAAAGCTCCCCTTTTTCTTTTGAAGGATGTGTTCACCCACTGAGTGCGACACAAGGCCAAATTTTAAGCCGAGTACAACTGATTTGAATTCATAGTTTTCCTCCTCCATGAACAGTTGCATATCAAAGAGCCCAGCATACCCAATTATTTACTCTCAGTTGGAGATAGAGTATTAACATCATGTGCGACGTCGAATTCATTTCTTATGACGATGACTGTAATATCTTCTTTTGTTGTCATGTGTCTGTTACACGATAAAGGTAACTAAAACTCTTAATGACAAATGAATTAAAAATCTAATACTTGTTTTTCTACCGGGAGTGACGTGACCTTGGAGATTTCGTTTCAGTTCTTTGTCTAATGGTGTATCAACCTTCATGGGTTATTCATTACCAAAGCTATCCTCGTAGAAAAACAGCAGATACTTTTTAACCGGTAGGGCATGGTTATATTTTGGTGGGACTGGTTTAGAGACCAAGTTAATGACCTTTTAACCTTTTTTACATGAATTGCAGTAAAATTTTGAATACGTAAGAATTAAATATTATAAGGGGGTGGGACATCAGAATTTTAGAAATAGCAACGCGGGGCATGGCCCCAAATCGGCTGGGAGCCAATGATTTAACTAATAGCTGGGGAGATAAGGAGATTTATACCTTTCCCCGGGGTATTAGTCTGAAAGTGAATATAATAGCACGACTGGAGTTCGAACTCACAACAATGTCATAGTTCGGCACGTTAGCCACTACACCATGGAAACTCTCTCTTAGAGGTAGGATGTCATATTTTTTGAAGTGCCGTATGAAATATTTGGATATTGGGTTGTAACAAGTAAAATAAGTTGATTTGGTTTGGTTTCTTTCCTTAATATCCAATCAACCTTCGTGGGTTATTTAATGCCAAAGCCGTTCTTATTGAAGAACAATAGTGGTATGATTTAACCCATAGTTGGGTGGGGAAATAAAATGGTTCATACCTTTCCCAAGGGGCATAAGTCACTAGCATTGTAACTCGCCTACTACGACGTTGCATTGTAGCACTCTACCTGAATTTGTAGAAAATATATATTGATTGAACACCGTTACAGCTAATTGTATTGTATGATATTAGGTTGATGACTGGAAAGTGAAAAAATCAGGGTCGAATTGATGTTAAATAGCAGATTGAGCGAATCTTTTATTTGCCAAGTAGTGTAAATTTGTTTAAAATCATTCGTTGGGCCATTGTTGTATTTTGACCTTCGACCCGGCCAAAAATGCCATTCCAAGGTGATGCACCGGAAGGAAGTGACACATTCTAATGGCAGTTATGAGAGGAAATCAAGTGGGCGGAAATTGGCTGATGAAATGGGACGAGGTAAAAAAATTCCCATGGTACACTCATAGACTGATGCACCGGAAGAGAGTGACCTGTGAACTGCATGACAGTTATTTCCGCTGGATGACGATCAATCATGCCATTCCAAAGATCGAGTAGGCGATTGAGAGGGTGTTGAACTATTATATAACTCAGTCAAGACAGAAGTCAGAGTTGCAGTTAGAGTAGAGATGTGGTAAGGAAAGCCACACCAGGCCGAAGGGGCTCGGGGCTCCCGATTGAATTGGGGTCCAGTGAAGATGCTGATAAGATGCAGTAAAGAAAGCCATCACCCGGCAGAGTGGGCATCTGGGCCTCCGGTTGAGCATCAGGAGAACAAGAAAGACACAACGCTGACGGCCATAAGAGTGGGAGTCAAAATATTTCAGTTCTGTTCGGTCTCCAGATCCCTCTCACACGCAAACCTTGAGTAACCCTTTTCGAACCCTTACAATAAAGTGAGAGGTACATATTTGTTAAAGAAGTCTTCACTCGTCGTTTATTACTGCGTCGGTGAGTATACAACACCATCTCAGTATGAGAGACAGTTAAGGTCAGTTGAAAGTATGGCTTTTATTGGACGAGTAAAAGTCAGGTGATTAAAATTCTAAAAGAAGCTGGATTTTTGCTGAGGATCAGTCTACAGAAAAACTGCAAAGATCGGGAGAGATTAAAGAAATTCGGATTAACTACTTTACTTGAAAGAAAAAGGTGTGGTAATCTAATTGAGACTTTTAAAAATAATTGATGAAATTTCTAATTATGGTAGACATCTTTTAAATATTTCTCCATGAGTTGTAAATTTATAGTCAAGACAGATTGCAAAAATAAGTCTGCTAACCAAATGGATTTTTTGCTAATAGAGTAATATTGTAACATACCCATACATGAATATGTGCGAAACGTACATAGAATGTTCATAACATATATACATAGAACATAGGAATCTCGAAACCAGAAAAACACGTAACGACTTCTTAGTTCAGGTACGAAACCTTTTATTACCTTAGAGTTTAAAGGTTCTTCGACATAAGGAGAGAGATACACATTCTTTCTATTCTGGCTTTTTTATCTGCACCCCCCCATCTCGTGCACACCCGTTGCAAGGCCTCTGCGAGCAAGCGAAAGTCAACCGTCTTCTTCCGAGGCAGGACTCAACTCAACTCACTGACTTTTTCAAAATCCCCAAATCCTCCGCGTGCTTCCCGTGCGTGACGTCACCCGCACTCTGTAGCCCCGTTTCCCATCTGGGCTATTGTGATATCTCTGAGTGACATGTCCCTTCCGCCCGCGCGCATGAACACCTGCGTTCATGTTGCACCTAAGTAACCCCCAGCCCAACTTAACCCAAAGGCATAAAATCCCTCGGCCATTATATTACAATATATTTTTGGAACAAATTGCCTAATCGTATTAAAAACAGCAACAGCGTAAAAATCAATTAAAAATTAAACAAAATGATTTCAGAAATAATGGTAGAGAAAAGAATTTGAGAGTCTATTTTTGGGAACGATCTAATAAAATACTTAACAGAATTTCATCTTTATATAAATATTGTATTCATTTAATCTCTCCCGATCTTTGCTCTGTGCAAAGGTTTTTTTTTAAAGTTTGATGTGTAAGGGTAAAAAAAAAAAAAAAAATCGGAGATGATCAAGGAGGCATGACAAACAAAAAGAAAACTATAAAAGACAGAACATCATTTCTCTCATGTGAATTGGTGGAATTAGTTTTGTATCCTTGGAAGTAAATAGGAGGCATTATTTTCGGAGTATCACTCTTACAAATATAATTCCCGGGAGAAATTTTAAGCAGCACTCACTGTCTTATGATAGATTGGTAGATGAAGCTTGATGGCATGTCCTCTGACATTTACGACCACATTTCTTAGTTCGTATTTTAAGGCATATAAACAATTGCAGGTTATCTAATGCCAAATACTTTATATATATATATATATATATATATGATTTTTAAGCAAATAGTTCGTTGTTAACCATTCTTATACGAGCAAGAGATCATTTATTTGCACATAGTTAAATGGTTTCAGGAAGTACTTTTAAACACTAATAATTCTCCGTAATATTAATCAATTATTTACATCAAACACTAATAATTCTGTTTCACATTAATCATTTGTTTGCATACAGTTAAATGGTTTCAAGTATTCCTATTTGACATTGGTAAATCTATTTATCAAGTATTCCTATCTAATTCAAACAATTTGCACACCGTTCTATGTTTTCAACTAACTAATAATGATAATTCTTAGGAAATGATTGAACAGTTCTATTTGAACCTAACACGTGTTTCCACTTCAGGACAGAGTGGACTTGAGAGTAATTGTAATGAAGGAATACTCCACATTCCCCAAAGCTCCAGGATTGGAGCCTGACATTCAGCTTCTGTTTTGTGTCATACTCAGGACAGTTTTTCTCGATTGACCCTCAGCCCCTGCCTTCTATGAGCTTTAAGATAAAAAGTGTTATGTGTTTGTTTGCGACAATAGCAATTTAAAGAAGACAGTCGGGACCTTCAAATAGGTGCTAAGGCTTGCTATGACCAGCCTAATGATCGGGTCGGGCCTATTCAACCATTCGTCTTGTAAGGGACAAAGTGGAGTGTTGCAAGTCATCTGACTATTTCGGTTAGCAAGTCGTAGACTGGTCAGCCACCAAGATCCAGTCGTCAAGCATCGCCACAAGTGTGCTGCGTTAATGGCTTCTTCTTGTCCCTTTGTAGAGATGTAGTCAGCTTATTCGACAGCCCCGGCCGACTTGAAGGAATCTTTAGATTTTGCTTACATAAACAGAATTAAAAAAAAGTTGACTACCAACAAATTACGTGGTAAGATCTGCACGGAATACATTTTCTGACGATTAATTGATTGTAACGACATATCAAACCATCTAGGGTTATTTTATACCAATAGGTTCGAGAATTTTGTTTATTGTACGCTTATATTAACTTTTTTTGTATAGTTATTTTTTAGGAAACTTTTGCACAAGGTTCTAGGATTTTAAGTATTCCTTTCTAATACAAATAATTATATGGTATGCCTAATTGATTATCAACTATTTCTATCTAATACAAATTATTAACGCAAGTTATATGGTTTTAAGTATTCCTATCTAATATTAATAATTGTATAAAAGTATTCTGTAATTTGCTTGAAGCATTGCATAAATTATTTTATTCTATAGTATTGAATTAATTTAGAGGGCAAATTGCAATGCAAAATAATAATCATTTGAGTCTGAGTGACAACAGGTCTCCTCAAGTCTCCAGGACTCTTCTCAGTATTCTGGCCGTTCTCAATAATGTAGTACTTTGTTTAACTGTAGTGAAGCTGTTAAATTTCTTCCACGCCGCCATTATGTCGTCTGCTGTCAGAACTCAAGATAGCCAACATAAATTCGCACGAATCTGATAACTTGCAATATGCTAAAATCGATAGACATTTCTTCAATACTCAATAATGTAGTACTTTGGATGGTCTCCACTCGTCCGCCAACTTCCAAGTCATCCAGTTTCTTCAATAATCCTTTAGTTACTGTTCCAAACGCACCAATTACAATTGGTATAATTCTCACCTGCATGTTCCATAAATTTTTCAATTCTCTAGCAAGGTCGAGGTACTTATCTCTCTTTTCACATTCTTTCAGTTTTATTCTGTGGTCACCTGGGACAGCAATGTCGACAATTTTGCAATTTCTCTTTTTTTTGTTGATTATTATAAGGTCTGGTCTTCTGGCCAAGATTAAGTGATCCGTTTGTATGTCAAAGTCCCATAGGAGTTTATGTGTGTCCTTTACTAGGACAGGTGCTGGGTTCTACATATACCATTTTTTAGTGTTGTCAAATTTAAATTTCTTGCACATTTCCCAGTGGATTACCTTACCCACCCAGTTGTGTCTTGTCTTATACTCTTTCTGTGCTAATTTGCTGCACTCGCTTATTATGTGGTTGACCGTTTCATCTCTGTCACCGCATAGTCTGCATTTGTTATTTTGTTGAGTCTTATCTATTCTCGCTTTGATATGATTGGTTTTTATGGCGTTGTTTTGTGCTGCTATTTGGAGGGATTCTGTTTCTCTCGTAAAGTTTCCTTTTCTTAGCCATGTCCGGGTTTTGTCGTGTGAGATGTTGTTTATTAGTCGTTTAAAACCCTCGCAGAGTTATTTTCTTCCTATTTTTGTTTCCTAGTTATTGTCATTCTATTGTCTATCGTGTTGTCAGTATTGTAGTCTTCGAGTCGTTGTATCGATGCGTCAACGCTTATTATTATTATTATTATTTTGCATTTCAATCACTCTCTAAATTAATTCAATATTATAAAATAAAATAATCATATGGTATCCGGTAATATATTTATCATGATTGATGGTTTACAAAGAAATTGAGGCAAGCACAAAAATACACGTTTTTACCTAATTTGAGGGTGCTGAATTCAAATTTCAAATCCGTTTTTACTCATCACCTCTAGTTTTTTTAGATATGCATAGTGTGCATTTTGTGCATATACGGTACATAAAGGCGTATATGAATTCAGGGTTAATTTTGATATTGTGAGACTTATGGCTTATTTTTTAGTTATTATGCACTAAATGTAAGTGATAGCATTACATTATATATATATATATATATATATATATATATATATCAAGACGGATTTTGACAGTTAAGGCAGCAGGTCTCAATCCACACTCTAGCAGTCATTGGAAGAGGTTGTCTCGCAGGCGGGGAAGGAGGTTGGTGTCCCTCAACTATCGTGTTACACATCTTTTGGATTACTAAATATTAGTATTACATTTTCAAATGCACATTTAGTTTTACTTTGTTATATTTTCAGATTCTCCAATGGCTTCAAGCACGTTAAAATGTCGAGGATGCCTTAACAAGGCCAATTCTTTCTGCTGCGTGTGTGGGGACTTAACAACAGTTGCACAGCGTCGAACCATCACTTCCCTCCTCAGAACAACCTACTTTCACAATTTTGACTGTAAAATTGGTGATCTGGACAAGTCTTGGGCTCCACACATCTGTTGTAACCCCTGCTACAATGGACTAACTGCATGGTTTAATGGCAAGAAAGCGGCTTTCAACTTTGCAGTCCCGATGGTTTGGAGAGAGCTGCGAAACCACGCAGATGATTGTTATTTTTGTTTAACTAATATAACTGGTTTCAATGTATCTTCTAGGAAAAAGATCAAATATCCCAACCTTCGATCCGCTATGAGACTCGTTCCCCATTCAGATGATCTTCCTGTACCCACACCACCAGTAAATAAGGATCTTCTTTCCTCATCAGATGAAGAAATGCCTTCAAGGGAGGATTCTGCCGAGTCAATATCTTTGGAATATATTGAGTCTACATATTCAGGAACAAGTGGCAATGAGCCACACTGGATCACGCAAGAAGACCTGAATGATCTTGCTCGTGATTTGTATATGTCAAAAGAGCAGTCAGTGCTCTTGGCTTCTCGACTTAAACAGTGGAACCTACCCCAGGAAGATATAAGTATAACCAGTTTCAGGAATCGGAACAAATAAAGTCATTGGTCTTCTTATGGGTATGTGAGCTGGCTTCACAAATTACTGTTGTTTTCTCTGTCTCTGGGATAATCGAGCTGTATCCCAGCATTATAAACAGAAAGACTGGAGGTCTAGAAGCACTTTTGTTCCTGGCGAATACAGCCTCAAGGAGAATCCTCTGGTGGACATGAATAAGGTGCTTCTTCCTCCTCTTCACATCAAGCTTGGTTTGATGAAGAATCTCGTGAAGGTGTTGCACAAAAATGGTCCTGCCTCCCAACACTTGTCTACTGTGTTCCCAGGTCTTAGTGCTGCTAAGCTCAAAGAGGGCATCTTTGTCGGACCTCAGATCCGAGAAGTGCCGAAGGATACTGATTTTGAGGAGCTTCTTAACTTAAAGGAACTGAGAGCATGGACGCATTCAAGTCAGTCTGTAGTGGCTTCCTTGGTAACACACGCGTACCAGATTACCAAGCCTGTATTGAGAAGTTGCTAAAGTCTTACGAGGATATGGGGTGCCGAATGTCACTCAAGATTCATTTTCTCCATTCCATCCTCAACTTCTTCCCGCCAAACCTTGGAGCAGTGAGTGATGAGCATGGAGAAAGATTTCACCAAGACATTATGAAGATGGAAAGCAACTATCAAGGGAAATGAAACCCCGGCATGATGGGAGACTTCTGCTGGATGCTCTTGCGTGACATCCCGGAGGCAAAATACACCAGATCTTCTAAGAAAACACACTGTTCACTGCCTGTGGTACTATGAATTGTGTAACTGTGTCATCCAAGTATATTGATTCAATCAGTGTTCTTTATCTATCCTGTTTTATCTGTTATAAGCCGCTGCTACTCTTGAAATATGCACATATATTCTCTGTTTATACTAAAATGAGACTATTTAAAACCCAGAAAACTAGAGGTGATAGAGCAAAACTATTTATAAATTTGAATTCAGCACACCCAAATTAACAAAAAACACCTATCCCCATTCTTGCCTCAGACCAAAAATTAATTTTTGTATGCCAGTGTAATCAGATATTTCTATCTAATACAAATTATAAACTCAGGGTGTAGCTATTTTATGAAAATAAAGCCTCTTATTTGTTTCTACGTAAACTGTGGCAGACACAGTAAATACAATAACACCTTTAGATAGAGTAATTTTTCAGCAACATTTTCAACTATTTTCCCCAAAGATAACAATTTTAGCACCACGGATGGTGTAATGGTCAGCTAGGTAGACTAGCAAACCTGCACGAGTGAGTTCGTTTCTCATTGGGTGCCCCATTCATGCGGCCTTGTGCTACATCTAAGCAAAAAGCTTAGTAAATCCCCTCACACACTTATATATATATATATATATATATATATATATATATATATATATATATATATATATACAAAATATTTTCATGAAAAAAGAATAGCTCCAATTATTTGTCTCTAAAATCATCGGCGGATGTTAGTAGTATGGCAGAAGATGTTGAACCTTTTGCTAATAATTAATATTTTTTCCTTTTTACCAGAAGTAACTGAGTTGAGGATGAAAGAAATCTTGACTAATATTTAAACCAGTGTGATAGACTCAGCACAATGGATTATGTGACAATAACTAAAGTACTTTACTACTACTAATAATTTTGGAAATGTTGCATATTTAGACAATATTCAAAAAGTGTTTACCCAATAGATTACGTCGTAAAATCTGCTCGAAGCCCAGACAATAGAATGAAAAAAAGTACTGAAGAAATGTCTATCGATTTGAGCATATTGCAAGTTATCAGATTCGTGCGAATTTATGTTGGCTGTCTTGAGTTCTGACAGCAGACGACAAAATGGCGGCGTGGAAGAAATTTAACAGCTTCACTACCGGTAAACAACGCAGTGAATCTTTATAGTCGAATTGTGAAATAGGTACAAACTTTGCAAGTTGATTTGATTGGATAAGCTAACGAGTGATTTCCAGAAAGTTTATACATATCTTTGGATTTCATTTTCCTCGTGAGGTTTACGCTTATGTTCACTTAAGGTGAAACAATTTACGCCTGTCACGAACTGATATATACGTCGATTTGGAGATGTAGGCCAAATCTGACCCGGAGCCAAAAAGATATGGAGTAAAAAGAACGAATTTTATGATAAAACTAGAAAAAAAGAAAAAGAAAGAAAAGAAAAGAAAAGAAAAAACAAACAAGCAAAAAAAAAAAAAAAAAAGAAATAAAGAAAAAGAAAAAAGAAAATGAGAGAATGATACAAGTTGAATAAATACATAAATAAGTTCCCGGATTTTACTACTTTTCTTTCTGCCGGTTGAATTACCAGATATCATTTTGTAAAACTTTCCCTTTCACTTATTGACTCTACTTAGCTTAAAGTGCATATAACCTTATAATTAACAACACGGAGAAAGAAATCTCTTCACAGTAAAGCCCTTGATATAGATACTATTTTCCCTATATATATATATATATATATATATATATATATATATATATATATATATATATATATATATATGAACATGTACAAATACAAAAGACCCCCCCCCCGGCAAAAAAAACCAAAAAAAACCCAACAAAAACACGATGATTTTAGAGGATGGTTTTAATTATAGTTAAATCATTTGCGAACAATTAACGTTTCGGTTTTTAAAACTTCATCAGGGTGTTTGAATTTTTAAAAGACCAGAAAGTTTTAAAAATTCTTTTTCCGTTGGTAGCGTTCCGTTTCAAATGCAATGTAGTTCGTGTTCGAAAACATATTTTAAAAATGTGACATATTTCCTCCTAAAAATTCATATTACATCTATCTATCTATCTATCTATCTATCTATGTCCATATTTATATCATTTTGTTCATATATACCTATTTTAAATATTCCATAACACATCCATCCATCTCTCTCAGTGTCGGTCTGCTTCTTTCGACCCCTCTCTATGATTAATTCAAATCCCCCTATACATACATACATACATACATACATACATACATACATACATACATATGTGAGTGGGAGTGTGTGAGAATGTAAAAGCAAAAAACCATGAGAGGCTTATTCATATTTATCAGTAACTGTCTTCATATCTATATATAGTATATATACTCTTTTCCCTATATATATATATATATATATATATATATATATATATATATATATATATATATATATATATATTGTTCTGAAGATTGGATAAGCAAGAAACTGACAGTTACCCAGAGCCATTTGCTCAGTGTCTACGCAATCTTAACTTATATATATATATATATATATATATATATATATATATATATATATATATATATATATATATATATTGGTCTGTTCAAATACACCTATCGATTTATCACAGTCTCTCCTTCTCTTTCTCCCTCACTTTCTCTCTATCTATCTCTCTCTCTCTCTCTCTCTCTATATATATATATATATATATATATATATATATATATATATATATATATATAAATATACATATATATAAGTACATATATTCTTCACTTGTAATAGTCAACATTCACTTCACACGGAAGACCTTGGTATGAATCCCCCCCCTCTCTCTCTCATAAAATGAATAGGTCCACAAGTAGATTTTTTTTCTGAATTATTTATTTTCTTCTGCACGTGTTTCCAGTGTTTACATTTTCAGCAGGAAGATTATAATATTTGATGGCGACGTTGTCTTTGATTTATACAGTAGCGACTGTTTTGATAAGGTTGTTTTTCTTTTTAATTCCTGTTTTTTAAAGCTGCTTCGCCATATTCACAGCTTTCTTGTCAATGTAAATGATCACGGCAACGAAACATTAGTTAAATTGGGTAATATATAAATAAACTGACCAGATGACGACGTTTATAAACTGAAAGTGGAATTGGACGTGAAAATTACTTGCAAAGTCAGTGTATAAGGACTTGATAATAAAGTGTTCATTCAATGATGTTTAATTTGAATTAACTGACGTCAAAATCAGTTGGAAAACGAAAGCAACTTTATTCATGTTCAAGTGACAATCTTTTAAATTGGTAACTTGTATTGACAAACAAAGGAAGATTGTGGGTTGTAGTAAAATCCTGACAGTGAATACTTTCACTTGATTTACAATGTCAGTCTGATATTTCCGCCATTATCAACGCAGGCAGCCAATTCAAACAATATGGCTTTTCACTGTTTTATGACGTGATGATGTTATTTTACTCTGAAAATACACCAGAAGCATATTCCATTTCTTTGTGACGTGATAGCGATTGTGTGAATCTTACCCAGCGAAGACCAAACTTTATCTATCTATCTATCTATCTATCTATCTATCTATCTATCTATCTAAGTCTAATTTCGATTTCTGATCAATGATGATTCAGATTTTTTCTGACTCAGATAATTTATGGTATTATATATATATATATATATATAGAGAGAGAGAGAGAGAGGGGGAGAGAGAAAGTGCGAGAGAAAGAGAGGGAGAAAGACAATGATAAATCGATTGGTGGATTTGAACAGAGCAATATATACATAAATATATATATGTATATATGTGTGTGTGTGTGTGTGTGTGTGTGTGTGTGTGTGTGAGTAAGTATCTATGATTGTTCTTATCTATCTATCTATTTATCTATCTACAATTGTCAATATATCTGTATCAATTAATCTTTTTTTATTATTTATTAATCTATTTATCTATTTCGAATTATCTATCTATCTATCTATCTATCTATCTATCTATCTATCTATCTATCTATCTATCTATCTATCTATCGTGCCAATAAGCCTGCTTCCCAATTTGTCATATATATATATATATATATATATATATATATATATATATAATGATTTCACCACCATTTGTTACGCCCACGTCTTAAAAGAATTCAAGTCATTTCGTGTTAAACATTTCAGTGGCTTTTAAACTGAACTTTTTAGTTTTTAAATAGATGCCACACCCTGGTGCTCGAGCTGAATGCTTTTTCACTTGTTATAGATTTTGTTTTTGAAATCTATTTTGTGTGTCTGTATTATCGACGACTAATTTCCCAATGTTCATTAGAACTGGATGGCCTTGTATCATATTGATGGCGATTTTTATGTCTGAGACATGGTAAATCAATTCAAGTTTGAAATATTTTTATGAGCTATTATGAATTCTATATGTTTGCTGTTTATATCAAGTAATATGCATCGAAGTGTGATATTCTTTATTGCTATTTGATCTTGTTTATAACTTTTTTCGGGCATTTTGTTATGATGAAATAGATTTCTTGTGTGGATCTTTTTTTATAGCTGTTTCTATTCGTTTTCTTGATTTTATTTCTTGATCAGCAACATAATTTGGAAAGCCGTCATTAATTAATGTCTATTTTATGTTATTAGTTTTTTTTTTTATAGAATCACTTGTTATGCTAAAGAAATTTGGTAAGCTCAGCTAAGCATATTCCTTTTATGAGAGATATATTGTATTCCTGTGAGACAGTTTGCCATTTTTGTTTAGGAAGCAGGAATTAAGACGCATTGGTTTTTTTTTATTGCGACGTAGAAAAAAATTAGTTTATTCAGTTCGTGCATCAAGAAATAAGGGACGTAAATAATTCGGGTCTACACAATAAACCCGCACCACGAGAATGAAAGGCAAAAAAAAAAAGACAAAACAGGTCAAAAGAATATTCGCTCTGTTGATAGGGTTTAGAATTCTTCGACTGCATTTCCTGCACACAGGTAAGACTACCTTAGAAAAATCAGGGGTTCTGGCTATGAGAGTATACTGAATTCAGGGGATGTATTCTTTATATAAAATCTGCTTACGTTTCGGTTTTAACAACCATCATCTGGGCAATGTAAACAATGATTAATGTTTTACCTGAAAAAATAATTTTCAAATAAGAAAAAAAAAACATCTTTCCAGTGAAACATTAATAAAATTGATACAATTATCACATATATAATAAGTCCTCATATAGATTATTGTATTCAGACCAGGACTACAGCTTCTTGGTTTGGTTTCTTCGTTTAATGGCATATCAACCTCTGTAGGTTATTTAATGCCAAAGCTATTCTCCTAGAAGAACAGTAGTGGTACTATTTAACCCATAGCTGGGAGGATAAGGGGGTTCATGCCTTTCCCAAGGGTTTTTGCCCGAAAGTAAACGTAATAGCGCGACTGGAGTACGAACTCGCTTACTACGATTCCGCAGTCCATCGCTTTAACCATTACATCACGAGGACACCTCTACAGCTTCTTGATATGGAAGGTGGTGTATAATATTGAGATTGGAGGGCATACAAAAAAGTAACAAAAATAATAAAAAGAGTAAAATATTACAGTTACTGGAAGGTATTAGAGAAATAAGGATTAACTACTTTGCTAGAAAGTAGAGTGAGAACCGATGTAATTGAAATTTAAAAATAATTAATGAAATTTTGAATTACGGTAGACATTTTTTCAATATTTCTCATCAAACTGTTAAGACAGATCGCAAAAACTAAGTTTACAAACCGACTGGGGTTTTTTGGCCAACACGATAGACATCTGAATGACAATAAATAGGAAACAAAAATAGGAAGAAAAACAACTGTATGGGCGTTTTAAACGACAAATAAACATCATCTCACACGAAAAAACCTGAACCAGGCTAAGAAAAGGAAACCTTAAGAGAGAAACAGAATCTCTCCTAATAGCAGCACAAAACAAGGCCAAAAGAACCAATCATATCAAAGCGTGGATAGATAAGACGCAACAAAACAGCAAATGTAGGCTATGCGGTGACAGAGACGAAACGATCAATCACATAATAAGCGAATGCAGCAAATTAGCGCGGAAGGAGAATAAGACTATACACGACCGGGTGGGCAAGGTGATCCACTGGGAAATGTGCAAGAAATTCAAATTTGACAACACTAAAAAATGGTATATGCACAACCCAGCATCTGTCCTTGAAAATGACACACATAAACTTCTATGGGACTTTGACATACAGATAGGTCCCCTAATCTCGGCCAGAAGATCAACCTTATAATAATCAAGAAGAAAAAAAAAAAAAAGAGAAAATGAAAAATTGTCGACTTTACTGTCTCGGCTGACCACAGAATAATGCTGAAAGAATGTGAAAAGAAGGATAAGTACCTCGACCTAGCTAGAGAATTGAAAAAACTATGGAGCATGAAGGTGACGATTATACCAATTGTGATTGGTGCTTTTGGCACAGTAACTAAATGGTTATTAAAGCGACTGGATGACTTGGAAGTTGGCGGACGAGTGGAGACCATCCAAACGACAGCATTATTGAGAACGGCCAGAATACTGAGAAGAGCCCTGGAGACTTGAGGAGACTTGCTGTCACTCAGACTCCAGAGAAAAACCATCGGCTAACGTTGACGGGAAAAACTCTAAAGGGGTAAATAATAATAATAATAATAATACTCGAGATAAAATTCAATAGCAGAAATCTTATCAAAGGAATAAATACCTAGGCTGTACCACTCGTTAGATATTCCGGACCCTTTCTCAAGTGGACCAGAGTCGAACTTAAACAAATAGACCAAAGAACAAGAAAACAAATGACAATGCATAAGTCTTTACATCCCAGAGACAACGTTGACAGACTATATATTTCAAGAAAAGAGGGAGGAAGAGGACTTGCCAGCATTAAAGACAGGGTTGACGCATTGATACAACGACTCGAAGACTATATACAAAAACACGAAGGAGGACTCATTACAGGCACCAGAAACGATACTGATAACACGATAGACAACAGAATGACAATAACTAGGAAACAAAAATAGGAAGAAAATAACTCTATGGGCGGTTTAAACGACTAACAAACAACATCTCAGACGACAAAACTTGGACATGGCTAAGAAAAGGAAACTTTAAGAGAGAAACAGAATCTCTCCTAATAGCAGCTCAAGACAACGCCGTAAGAACCAATCTTATCAAAGCGAGAATAGACAAGACTCAACAAAATAGCAAATGCTGGCTATGTGGTGACAGAGATGAAACCATCAATCACATAATAAGCGAGTGCAGCAAATTAGCGCAGAAGGAATATAAGACTATACGTGATTGGGTCGGCAAAGTGATTCACTGGGAAATGTGCAAAAAATTTAATTTTACCATACGAATAAATGGTATATGCACAACCCAGCACCTGTCCTAGAAAATGACACACATAAACTCCTATGGGACTTCGACATACACACGGATCACCTAATCTCGGCCAAAAGACTAAACTTAATAATAATCAACAAAAAAAAAAAAAAGAAAAAAAAAAGAAAATAAAAAATTGTCGATTTTGCTGTCCCAGTTGACCACAGAATAATGCTGAAAAAATGTGAAAAGAAGGATAAGTACCTCGACCTTGCTAGAGAATTAAAAAACTATGGAACATGCAGGTGACAATGGAGGACTTGGAAGTTGGCGGACGGGTGAAAACCATCAAAACGACAGCAATATCGAGAACGGCCAGAATACTGAGAAGAGTCCTGGAGACTTGATGAGACTTGTTGTCACTCAGATTACAGTGAAAAACTATCGGCTAACGCTGATGGGAAAAGCTCTAATGAGTGAATAATAATAATAATAATAATAATAATGTTAAAGATATTGAGAGGAGTACAGGAAACTTAATGAGACTTGTTGTCACTCAGACCCAATATAAGATCATCAGATAACGCTGGTGAGAAAAATTCGCAAGGAATAAAACGATAATATTTGGATGAGAACTTGAAGACAGCTTTGAAGCATAGATACAACGACTTCAAGATTACATAGAAAAGTGCGGGAGAAGACTGATTACAGCCACCAGAAGCAAAACTGACGACACGAGGATCAAGAGAATAGAAATAACCAGAAAACAAAAACTGGAAGAAAAACAACTCTATGGATTTTGAAACGACGAATTAGTGATATCTCTAACGAGAAGTCGTGGACATAGGTAAAAAAAGGAAACCTTGTGAGAAACTGAATCTCTTCTAATAGCAGCTCAAAACAACGCCATACAAACCAACCATGTCAAAGGAAGAATAGATAAGACGCAACAAAACAGCAGATGTAGGTAATGTGGTGATAGAGACGAAATGATCAATCACATGATTGATCGCTTCACTTTTACTCTGTGGTCAGTCAGGATAGCAAAGTCCACAATTTGGAAAGTTCTGTTTTTCTTGTTGATTATTACAGGGTTTGGTCATCTGGCTGAGATTAAGGGAACTGTTTGCATCTCAAAATCCCTGAGGAGTTTGAGAGTCTCATTCTCCAAGACAGACTCTGGGTTGTGCATAAACAAACTCTAGTGAAAGACCATCAGATAATAATAATATTGATGATAATAACCCAGCACCTGTCCTAGAAAATGACACACATAAACTCCTATGGGACTTCGACATACAAACGGATTACCTAATCCCGGCCAGAAGACCAGATCTTATAATATTCGACAAAAGAAGAACATTTTCAAAATTGTCGACTTTGCTGTGTCGGCGGACCACAGAATAATTCTGAAGGAAAGTGAAAAGAAGGATAAGTACCACGACCTTGCTAGAGAATTGAAAAAGCTGTTGAACGTGAAAGTAACGATTGTACCAATTCTGGTTGGTGCTTTAGGCACAATAACTAAAGGATTATTAAAAGGGCTGGAGGACTTGGAAGTTGGCGGACGGGTAGAGACTATGCAAATGACAGTATTGCTGAGAACAGCCAGAATGCTGAGTCCTGGAGACTTGAGGAGACTTGCTGTCACTCAGACTCCTGTGAAAAATCATCAGCTAACACTGACGTGAAAAACTAAATAATAATAATAATATATCAATACAAAGCCTCAAGGACGATGTTAAGAAGATCAAAGAAAGATACATTACAGTAGCCAATTGTAGCACTGCTAACTTAAGTTCAGATAAGGAAGCGGATATGGGAAGAAAAACAAATGTATGGATATTTCAAGCGGCAAACAAACGAAATTGTAAGCGAGAAAACCTGGACATAGCAACGAAAGAGAAACCTTATGAGAGGAATTGAATCTCTTCTTTTAGCAGCACAAAACAACACCATAACGACAAATTATGTTAAAGCGAAAATCTTTAAGACGCAACAGAATAGCAAGTGTTAGTTAATCGGAGAAAGATCAATACCATTGTAAGTAAATGCAGCACTATTGCACAGAAGGGGTACAAGACTAGGCACGATTGAGTGGGAAAGGTGATTCACTGGGAATTGTGCAAAAGACTAAATTTTGACCATACGTATATGTACAATCCACCCCAGAAAACGTAATACATAAAACCCTGGAGGATTCTGAGATACAAACGGATCACCTAATCCCAGCCAGAAGACCAGACGTAGTGCAAGTTAAAAGGAAAAAAGAATGTTTTGTCAAGTGGATTTTGCCGTTGCAGAGGATCACAGAGTGAAGATAAAAGAAAGTGAAATATAAACAAGTTCTTGCCAGAGAACTAAAAACAATGTAGAACATTTGGGTGACAGTGATACCATTTGTAATTGGAGCACTTGGAACGGTCCCCAAAGGATTGGAAAGGGGATTAGAACAATTAGAAATCGGTGGAAGAATCGAGACCATTCAGACCCCAGCATTATTGAGATTGGCCAGAATACTGAGAATGGTCCTGGAGTGCTGAGGAGACCTATAGTCACTCAGACACAAGTGAAAGCTCACCTGCTAAAGCTGGTGTGAAAAACTCGCAATATGTATATTAAAAATAATAGTAATAATGATAATGATTATAATAATTGAAAAATAAAATTGGTTAGAAAATAGTTTTAAGGACAATTTTTTATAGAAAAGATATTTTGAATATTTTCTTTGTTCATATTCTATATTTGCTTAATCATATTTACCCAACCCCTCCGCTTGGGCAGGATATGAAACAAGGTCAATTTTTAAGCGGAGTTTAACAGGTTTGAATTCTGAGTTTTCCTTCTCCTAGACTAGTTGCCTTACCAAGGCTGAAGAACCCAGTCTTCCTTACTATTTACCCATAGCTGGAGGGAGAGTAATTGGATTCATACCTTTCTCAAGGGCATTAGTGCTATGTGAAATGCAATTAGTCTCGTCCAGGATTTGAACTCGTGTCGCCGTGTCCATTTCCTACGACGATAACCATTACACCACGGGCACTTCCTATACACCACTGACACCTCCTCTCTATATTTACTTAATGTCGGATTTATTTTCATCTTTTTCTAATATATATATATATATATATATATATATATATATATATATATATATATATATATATATATATATATATATATATATATATATATATATATATATATATATATAAAGAAGACACAAAGAATTTCTAGGAAAACCTGCGATATCTTTCCGTGAACATGTTAAGATAGATAAGATTGAAAAAAAAACAACATTTATTTTGGATATATCCAGGTAGATTGAAAGCCAGTCACAAGGATACTGGAAAACATACATTTCTATGCGGACATAGAATGGACTGATTGAAATAGCACGACCGAAAGCTGCACTGATAAATAGGGACGGACTGTATATGTGCATATAAACCGAGATAAAACAAGACTGCAATATATTAAATAGAAATATTGCGCTTGAAGTATTTTGGGTGTCGTTGTCTTTACTAAAGCAATCTGTTCTCACGTAGATAAGATTTTCAAGCATATCGCATTTCAACAGGAGCCAGAGAGAGAGAGAGAGAGAGAGAGAGAGAGAGAGAGAGAGAGAGAGAGAGAGAGAGAGAGAGAGCAGTCCAAATAATTGATAATAATAATGATATCAACAACAAAAAAAATAAAATAAAACAGAAGCGAAGATAGAAAAAGAATGAGTGGAAAAAGGAAAATAACAAAAGGAAAATATAATAGTAATAATAATGAAGAAGAAGAAGAAGAAGAAGAAGAAGAAGAAGAAATGGAAGGAGGAAGAAAAGAGAAGGTCGTACTTCAAGAGGAAGAGGTGGAGTGGAATGATAAAAGAAGAAGGAGCGCATGTGAAGTAGAATTAATAATAATAATAATAATAACGAGTGAATAATAATAATAATAATAATAATAATAATAATAATAAAAATAATAAAAATAATAATAATCATTATTATTATTGAATTTAGAAGGAGGAAATAGAGGATGAGGTGGACTAGTGGAAAGAGGACGTTAATAAAGAATGAAAAAAAAATAGAATGAAAAATAATAAAGAAGTAGTAATTCTTGAAGAAGAAGAAGAAGAAGAAGAAGAAGAAGAAGAAGAAGAAGAAGAGACATTAATAAAACAACTATACCTTCAGCTAACGTTGATGTGAAAAACTCTCAAAGAGATAATAATAATAATAATAATAATAATAATAATAATAATAATAATAATAATAATGCACTCATAAATAATGTCATTTTTTTTTTTTTTTTTTACTACAGCTCGTATCTTTGCTCAGTTTAAAAGCCATATTGGCTGCAATGTTGTCGACACAGAACAAAATGGAAGGGGAAAAAAGATGTTAATGTAAAGACGAACTAAAATTTTAACAGACAACAACCAAAGGAATGAGGATCTGTGCCAAGAAAAAAAAAAATGAAAAGGAAAAAAGAAAAAAGAAAAAAAGAAGACGAATTAAGGAAGATTTATTAGAACTTCGTAGATATTCTCTTGTGTAAAAGAAAATTCACTGAAATATGGCACATTTTAAAACAAACCTGACTTTATATTAGTTCAGTACATCAACATGACATACAAGAATTGATTTCCTTTGGATTTGAAGTTTTCGGATTCGCTTTACTGATCTTCCGGAATTTCATGAGAAGATAGATATTTAAAAAAAAGAAAGATATATATATCTAGGATCATGTTTGAAAATGACATTCATGTCTTTAAAGGATTTTTTCTTTTTTTAAGTACAAACTGTTGCCATAAAGTGAGGGTGTAATTGATAATATACGTATAATACATCATTGAGCCACCAGTTTGTGTCCGATTTTAAGATGTTCAATTTACAATGTCAATTTAATGTAAACTAGACCCAGACTTTTTGTCCATTAATAATTGCATCGAAAAATAATTAAAAAAAATCTTTTGTATGTAGATCTGCAAAATTTAGAAATGAGTTTTAATTAATTTGAGAATTTTTTAATCTTTTTGAGAAAAATTCATTGTCATAAATTTATAATATTCATGAAATACATAATTGAAAATTGAAATTGATAATTGATTAATCGATTGATCTTTATTTTATTTTAAAGGTTTGTTTATTTTTTTAGGGTTATTTCATTTATTTTATTTGTTAAAAAAGATAAATAAATCTGACAAGAAAAACAAAACAAGATAAAAAACCAAAAATCTCTTAAATTATATAGATATATTTATATCAAAAACTGAACACACACACACACACACACACACACACACACACACACACACACACACACACACACACACACACACACACACACAAATATATATATATATATATATATATATATATATATATATATTCTATGGGACTTATATGATAATCGGTATACATCGAGCACTCCTATAGAACTAAATGAAAATTCTCATATATTCTATAGATAAATATTCCATATCTATCTATCTATCTATCTATCTATCAGTCTGTTCATATCTATCTATCTATCTATCTATCTATCTTATTCATGAAATTGATAATTGATTAATCGATTGATTTTTATTTTATCTTAAAGGCTTATTTATCTTTTTAGGGTTATTTCATGTCCAAAGTTTTGGAAATCGCGGTCATTGCCCATTTTCATTTTTGTCTTGTTATTTAAGAGATTTTTTTAAGCACAACTATATGATTTCAAATGTTCCTATATAATACAAATAATTTGCACACACTTTTTATAATATCAAGTATTCCTATCTAATACCAATAATTTGCACATCGTTATATGGTTTGTCACCAGTTCTGAATCTTTCATGTAAGTGGTAAAAACACCTTGTTTCTTGATGAATTTTTTCAAATGTTCAATTTTGTTCACTCGCGCTTGAGCAACAATTTTATCAAATTGGGAGGAGAGCTTAATTGTGTAATGGCGTTTAATTTGACCGACGAGGCAGAAAATATCTTGGTTATGTGGGGCAACAATAAATTTTGTGCGCATTCACTGTTGAATACCCTTCATTCGTCATCAATTTTCGTTTCTTGGCTGCCGATATGTTCATCTTTCAATGCCTATAATAAGCCAATTACTCCATGAAAAATGTGTTTTCATCGTTTTTTTTTTCATTAAAAAGCCAAAAGTTCAAATTGTTAAAAAAATGAAAAGTTTCAAGAAAATCATATTTTAATATTTTTAGCAGGATGGCAATTTAAAAAAAGATTTATTAAAATCACAACTTTAGGTTTTTAAATTTTAGAAGTTCAAAAATATACAAAAATTCAAAATATTACCTATCTGACATAAATTATCGACCAATAAATACTTCCAGGATTCCTCTACAAATGGTTATAAATATATTTTGCCTTTCACAAATTTTGAAGTAAAATCAATATTTTCATAGACTGCCTTTTTGCGGCTAAAATTAAAATTAAACTAAATTGCCATCAGCAGCATCAGTAAAAAAGTTGACTATTAAAAATACAGAAGCCTCAAAATAACAAAAAACCATAATTCTAAAATCGTAAAAACTATGAATTCAAAAGACATAATCATATTAATTTCCCTAGCGATAAAAATTGAATATTTATACAACATGATAATGACAACAAACACGTGACATCACACGTGTGTACAGAGAAATGAGTGTAAAATGGCAGTGGCAGTCACGTGACCCTTGACGAGGGGCGTGGTCGTTGGTTGTATCCGGAAAATGTCCATAACTATTTTTTCTTGTTAAATTTCTCAATGAGATTTTAAAAAATACGAATCAAATCAAAATTTTCATGAAATATTTTAAAAGTCAACACATTTTTTCTCACAATGAATAAAGTTAAAATCAGATTTTAAAATTCCAACTCAACTTTAAAATAAAACTGAAATCTTTTTAATTTAAACAATTTGTAAAAATATTTTTTAAAGTTGATTTTTAGTTTTTAAAAATTTTTCTTGACATCTGAAAACATAAAAAATGAATTAATTGAAGAGATTTAACTGATTTTCAAAGATTTTAAAATTTTGTAGCATTTATTACGTACATCGTATAAATCCATTTTGACATATTTATCTTTAAAATTAAAAAAAAAATTCTATAAGTTTTTATAAAAGACAGTTTTCATTATTTATTGTATAAAAATGTTTACTAAATAGAATCAGCACCACCCAAAACAAAACTGATAACTTTTACATAATTTAATCGCAGTTTCAAGTTAAGGATGTAGGTGTGGGATAAAAAAGAGCGATTTTTTGAGGCACCTGTATCTCTCTGCAGTACTACACTTGTGAAAGTCTCCTCACTGATTTGCAAAAAAATTCGAATTTTGTGCATGGAGGGGAAAAATCAGTGTTGGCGAGGACCGCACTGATAGTGGCTTGGCGGGCCTTTTGCACACAACTGACAGAGACACTCCATTACAGTGAATGTCTTTTATGAAACAGGATAGGCTAAAACCCCTCCCCGTTCACCCCTTCCACTTTCTTTTCCCTATTTCTTTCTTTTAGCTAAATTAATTCCACTCCCACATTATCAAAAATCTCTAAATGAAACCTGATATATTTCGCTTCATCACCATACACACATTGACAGTCAAAATCAAACCCCCACCAATACCACACAAACCCACACCTTCCTCCCTCTCCATTTCTCCTCTTACTTATCTCTTATCTTTAGAACCTCTCCCTCCCCTGTTATCTTATCCATTTACTCATTTGCTTAAATGTAGAAAAACTAAAAAAAATAATTTAGTCTGATGAAATTCTTTGAATAAAAAAGAGTGAAATATCACAACTAATAAAATTTTGTAAGCGTTTGAATTATCCATCTTTCCACTTATTTTTATCAACTTTTCAGATTCTGATTATTCAACACACACACACACACACACACACACACACACACACACACACACACACACACACACACACACACACATATATATATATATGGATCTGTCTATATATATATATATATATATATATATATATCTCATCTACTAAATACATTCTTTTTTCATATATGTATATTTGCACATACCCACAATATATATATATATATATATATATATATATATATATATATATATATGTATATAATTATGTCTGAAGCGTTTACATTTCAGATATGTTCGCTCAGTATGTGAGTTTTTTTTATGTATATTCTAAAAGACATCTATAATAATAGCCATACATCGGGCACTCCCATAGAATTCTTTGAAATCCCTCATATATTCTACATACGAATATTCCATACCCTTTGCCTACTAGACACTTACTGGATATATATATATATATATATATATATATATATATATATATATATATATATATATATATGTATATATATATATATATATATATATATATATATATTTATAAGGTGTGAAGAAAGTTTAAAAAAAAAAATATCTTTGAAAGAATCATTGGCTGGCATCTTTTGTACCTGAAATGTCTTCATAGTTTCTCGGTTCTTGTGTGAGGATTGTTTCGTTTTGTAGCTTCAGACATTGGCAATTTTTTAATCACATCGAACATTGCTACAATTTGTTCTCCAACAAAATGAAAATGTGACATTATATCTTCCATCTCCAGACTTTACGAATTGTCAGTAGTCACAGGAGAATAGAGAAAGAAGAAGAAAAAAATAGAAAAATAGTAAATACGCCTCAGAATAGTTGTGGAATTGAAAATAAGCTATAAATGATCATTTCCTTCAATTACAATCGTAAAAGTAGGTGTTCCGAAGAACGCTGATAAGAAGAAAGAAAGAAACAAAAAAACAAAACAAAAACAAAAACAACCCCACCAAAAAACCAAAAAAACAAACTAACAAACAAACAAAATCAAACAAAATAACATTCGATATTGAAAAAGAACGACGTAGTCATGGATGCAACTTGGCGTCCCTTACACACATGCACATAAACAGACATATATGCACATATGTACACAAACACACACACACACACACACATATATATATATATATACACGCAAATATATTCAAGCAGACGCACACACAAAATAAACAGATATATATAAATGAAAGATAATCAGTGATGCAGTCAATTTTGTGTCCTTTAAACACACTCACACACATATATGCATACACCGATATGTACACATATATGTTTATAAAATTATAGTCATCTACAGACAGACTATTTCGTTGTATCACAACTTTTCAGTGTGGCTAGACACGCAGGATGCTCCAATCTGGGATCGAAACCCACCTAAATTTACACTAGACATGGTATTTAACCGCTCAGCCATTTTGATGACATACGTCAGCTCAGGAATTATAACACATATGTATTAGCTTTTGTTTATGTACGCGCGTGCGCGCGCACACACACACACACACATATATATATATATATATGAATATATATTTATATTAGCACAATGGTCAGAGTGTTCGCTAATGGTCCAGGAGACTGGGGATCAATTCCAGGTGGAATCATACCAAAGACTTAAAAAATGGTACTTGATGCCCCCTTGCTTAACGCTTAGCATTATAAGGTTCCGATCAAGTGTAAGAGGAGCAATCCAGAGAAAGGAAAAGTGCCCCCTACACCCTGGTAAAGACAGTCGGAGTACAATTTAAGGTGAAGCTGAAAGGACAAAGGGGTTCATGCCTTTCCTAAAGATGTTAGTCCGAAAGTGAATGTAATAGCACGACTGGAGTTTGAACTCATAACGATGTGACACTGCATCACGGTAGCTATTACGCCATTATATATATATATATATATATATATATATATATATATATATATATATATATATATATATATATATATATATATATATATATATATATATATATATATATATATATATATATATATATATATATATATATATATATATATATATATATATATATATATATATATATATATATATATATATATATATGTATTCTTACACACATACTTATATAAAAAAAAAAAATTATTGTAGGTCCAAAGAGAGAATAAGAATATTTTAAAATACACATGCACACGCATATTTGCAAAAAAAAAAAAACACGCACACACACTTATATATATATATATATATATATATATATATATATATATATATATGAATTTCCGTTTATATATCTATATCTATATATATATATATATATATATATATGTCTGTGTGTGTGTGTGTGCATGTATGTGTGTGTACGTGTGTGTGTGAATGGAAATTTTTATAGGCTGTTATGGGTATCAATAGAATATTTGTTTATCTTCTTCAAATCACCAGACACAAGACTGAAATATAAAAACTGTTTCAACATCAATAAAAAAAAAGTGTGATATTCATAATTGAAAAAGAAAATGCCCTTATCAACATAAAAACGCAAGAGATAGTTTTATTCTTCAAGCAGACAAAAATTCTCTAATCCGAACTTCTTTTAATCCGGCCAACATTTGATCAAAGCGTTTTATCTCTATTTCTTATCGGTATGTCTTTCTATTAATCTAGATTGTCCGACTTTCTTTTAACCCAACCAACATTCGAGAAAAACGTTTTATTCATATCTATTTTTTTTTGTGTTGACGTCGATCTCATTCTCCCAATTAACAAGGGTTCAAAGAATATGCCAAAAAAGCGACAACAGATGTTTGTAGTATCAATTAAAGGAAAAATAATTAAAAACACACACACACAAGTATACATATTGAATGATTGATTTGAACGTCTCGTCCATCCGTCTAGAGCTATTTTAGAGGTTAGGGAATCGTGTTTACGGGATATTTATATTCATATTTGTTATGTAGTTGTTTCTTTAGGAGTTTTTGCCCACTGGAATATGATACTAAATATTCATGTATAATACAAATGGTTTTCAAACAGATTAATTTGAGCCATGTGACCCAAATATGTCTTACCATACCAAGTCAGAATGTATAGGAGAGTAATTTCAATGAAGGGAACGCCCCATTGACCATTGGTCCAAAACTGGAGCCTCACAATCAGATGCCGTTTAGTGTCAGTTGGGTTGGAGGGGGTCTTACTCTTTTGTTGGGGCGACAGTCAGTGGATTATAAATCCCGCCGATTTAGTGGGTATACATAGAAAACCAACATTTTATATACATGGATAAGAAATGAACTAACAAGAGTAATCGATACCTTATAAATGTAATCGAAAATGGAGAGATAGATAAACTGATTGAAGTAGACAGAATGATTTAGTTAATGGTATGATAGATAAAAATAAACGCATGGGACCACAAAAGTACGAAGCTGATCGATGGTTCTATAAATTGACAATAAATATATCCGTCAATAAATGTTCTTTCCGTACATGCGCAGATGTGCATAAATTCACACCTTTACTGTCAACCAATCTCAACAACCGTGTATATTATCGTCGCTCCAATGCTCTTCGTCTCTTCTTCCCTCCCCTGAATTTTCAGTCTCAATTGTAGTGTTGTATTGTTGACAATCCAGACGATACCCACACTTTATGACCAGTGTTTTAAAACAGTTCGATTGTATTCTTCTCTTTTGGGATTGATGCAACAATGTGATCTTCGACGCGTGTCTCTTCGTATTGTCCAGTTTTGTCCTGGCTCGTTGGTCAATTTGTCTGGCCCATTGAGAGCCCATCTACTCAGGTTGACAATCTGTCCGATCTAAACTATTTAATGTCTGACTACTTAGATTGAAAAAAAGGACTTTTGGGAATTCACTGTTATAAGAGTCGAGCAAAGGCTTTAAGATCGGCAGTCTGGTTGGCAGGTGCCGAGTTGAGGATTCTCATTGATACATAATGACAAAATTGGAAAAGTAACACAATAAACCTTGAAAGAAATCTTCTGCTATGTGAATTATCATTCGGTTTGTAAAATCTGTTTTAATAAGAAGTAAATATATATCAATATTTATAGAAGTCTTATTAAAAGTAAGAGCACGCGCCAGCACACACACACACACACACACACACACACACACACACACACACACACACACACACACACACACACACACACACACTATTTATATATCTATATTGATACGGATTTGGTTTGCAACCTTCACAGGAACAATACTTAATATCAGTAGAGCTATTTTTACAGGGGGAAAATGAACAAAAAATAAAACAAACAGAACTTTATATATATATATATATATAAACTTCTGTTTGTTTTATATATATATATATATATATATATATATATATATATATTACATGAAGAGAAAAGAAAAAAATCACTTTCTTAGTATCATTATAAATTTATATCAGGCTCCAACAAATTCTTATTGCCCAGTCGGCTGTGGCTGTAGAATACACCGACTGCACCTCTGCAGAGGGGTAAGACCCCCCACCCCAACGAGTGTCCTGGATATGACACAAAACAATCTGATGGTGAGGTTCCAGTAATGATGGGGCCTTGGGGAATACGGAGTACCCCTTCATTGCCATTGCTCCCAGGTCCACGTGGTAGCACCTGGTAGGGCCCTATCTATGGGTTAAATAGAACTAGCAGCTTACTTATGCTAAACTGAATATCTTGAAATAGAAATGTTTTTGAAAATTGAACCGTGCTTACATTTTGAATCGCGTGCTTATGCTGAACTGAATTATTTCAAATAGAACTGTTTTTGACATTGAAACTGTATTCACACCAAACTAAATTGTTTATCATAGAACTGTTCTAACATGTAACAGTGTGTAAACAAAATCTGTACTTATACTAAACTGAATTAGCTGAATTAGAATTGCTTGACTAAACTGAATAGCTCGAAATAGAGATGTTTTTTTACAATTAAACTATACTTACATTTAAACTGCGTGCTTATGCTAAACTGAATTATTTGAAATTGAACTATTTTTGACTTTGAAACTGTACTTATACTAAACTGAATTGTTATATATAACTGAATAGTTTGAAATAGAAATGTTTTCGACAATTAAACTGTGTACTCATGCGAAACTGAATTGTTTTAAATAGAACAGATTATTTACATAAAAATGGATTTGGCGTTAAATAACCTACAAAGATTGATATGCCATAAAACCCAACAAACCAACCAAACCTACAAATTTTAAAGTTTAACTTATAATATTTATAAAAATCATCTTCGGATGAAATATCTAAAATTAAAATTATATGTTACAGAATTTGAAAAAAAAATCTTAATTTTTAATTTTTTTATATTAAAATGATCTATTTTATTTGTATAACAAGAAAAAATTTAAAAAAATTGGAGATAATATATCTATTATTTTTCATATATATATATATATATATATATATATATATATATTTCTAAAAAAATATTGGACACTCCTACACCTTCAATTTCCTCCTTGAATCATATAAAAAAAAAACAATATATACACAGTTTGTAAGGAGCCCAGTCGGCTGAGAGTATAGCATACACGGACTACTTCTCTGCAGAGGAGTAAGACTCTTCAATGAGTATCTTGGTTATGACACAAAACAATCTGACGGCGAGGCTTCAGTAATGCTGGACTTTTGAGGAAAGTGGAGTATTCCTTTCATTGCCATCGCTCCCAGGTCCATTCTGGCCCCGAGTGGCAGCACCTGATAGGGTCCTATCAATGGGTCATAGAACTGTTTCACATTTAAATCGTGTGAAAACAAATGACTGATGTTTACTTGAATTGTTAGTGATACAAAGCAATACTTGGAACCATTGTTGACTTATGCTAAGTTGAATTGTTAGAAGTAGAACTGTCTGATCATTTAACTGTGTGAAAACAAATGACTGATGTTTACTTGAATTGTTAGTGATGCATAGCAGTACTTGAAACCATTTGACAGTGTGCAAGGTTCAAAAATAGCGTTAGAGTGCAATAAATTTAATCACTTCACTGTGTGTAAACAAATGATTAATAATAAATCGAATTATTTATCTAAGACAGCAATGCTAGAAAACATTTTACGAAGAGCAAAAAAACAAAAAACAAAAACAAAAAGAAAACAAGAGCTCAGGCTTTAAAAAATGTTATCAACAAAATGTGTTTGCTGATCATATATTTAAAACATATGAATAAAGAGGATTTAGCATTAAATAACCTACAATGGGTTATATGCCATAAAACCCAACCATCCCAAACAGTTTGTAAGCGAATAATTGGTGAGTTTATTTTTATATGGGTTAAATAGTTTCTGTATAGTTGTCTTGTGACACTAATATTTCTATTCAATCATTTGTTCCCATACAGGTAAATAGTTTCAAGTATCATTAATTAACACTAATAATTCTATTCAATATTAATCATTTGTTTGCACCCAACTAAATGGTTTCAATGTTGCTGTTTCACATTAAAAATTCTATGTATCAAGTATTCCTATCTAATATAGTTTCAAATAAATAATAATAATAATAATAATAATAATAATAATAATAATAAAAAGAGATTCTGCAAAATTGTCGACTTTGCTGTCCCGGCTGACCATAGAACAAAACTGAAAGAATGTGAAAAGAGAGATAAGTACCTTGACCTTGCTAGAGAATTGAAAAAAAACTATGGAACATGAAGGTGACAATTATACCAATTGTGATTGGTGCTTTTGACACGGTAACTAAAGGATTATTAAAGGGCCTGGGGGATTTGGAAGTTGGCGACCGAGTGGACACCATCCAAACAACGGCATTATTGACAACGACCAGAATACTGAGAAGAGTCCTGACTTGCTCTCACTCAATCTCCAGTGAAATACCATCAGCTTACGCTGATTTGAAAAACTCTGAGTAAGAATAATAAGTAAATGATTGAATAGTTGCATTTGGCCCATAGATAGGAACCTAACAAGTATCATCGTTCCGGGCCCGAGTGGACCTGAGAGTAATGGTTATGAAGGGGTATCCCACATTCTCGTGACTGGAGCCTCACACATACACACACACACACACACATATATATATATATACGAATAAACATTCCCTGGAATATCCGCACGAATACTTCCGGCTATACTGAAGCTCCGACCAATCAAAACTCATCTCCCGCCATTGCTCGTCACATCATCATCACGCCGCGCCACCAGCACGGATATCCTTGACCCTCTCTCGCCACCCTTCTCTATCGTCCATTGGTTCCGACAGTCTTCAGGGTTACATCCCGTATCGGCACAGAACTGCTGTATGTAGGTTCTGGCTGGTCGTTCTGCCTTTGCTCGTCCATGTGAATGGGTTCACAGGAATATATATATATATATATATGTATATATATATATATTGCAGAACAAATATCTGATGCTTGTGCACATCCCATGAAACTTAAAATAACGAACTTCTACTGTTCTCATGACTTGATATTTTTGTGGATTGTGTACATGCTCTGCTGTAGTACCTTCGAGCTCTTTTTCTGACAAACCTTGGCATATTCATGATTGCATATATATATATATATATATATATATAGGAATGCACGCTAAAATATCACTCCTACTTTTCTATTTGCATTAGTAAAGACAATCTCTTGTATCATATTAATGATCACATAAGTGGTAAGAGGCAGAGTTTTCCTACCTACATTTGGAAATTACTTCAACTGTTTTGTTGTATAAGCATTGTTGTTCAGGAAAGCTTACAATTTGCAGTTTCTTTTCTCAGAGTAACTTTCAATTTTTAGAGCCAGCATTACGAGCGTCCATTCATATGTAAAAATCAGTTTCTGAAAATCTTCTGGAGATTCTCACTTTTTATCATTCTGTTCAAATATTTAGAGTTGTACTGATATAGTGTAGCCCCTCTTTATAAAAGAGATAGTGTGGTTGCAAAACCGTTCTTTCTAAGTTTTCTCGGTAGCTCTGATATAAAAGTTACTAAGCGTACCTCTCACATTAACAGTAGCTTGGTGGACAATGTTTAGCATTAAACATCGTACATCTAAGGGTCAATCCGTGGAATGACGAAGAAACATACTTGTAGCATTGCTTGCTAATTGTTGTGCTTTTTATCTATTGAGTGGGGCAGAACTGTGTAGCATTTTAAGCGAATGGTACTTAGTGGCAAATGGATGAGTTATTAAAAAATCAGCAACCGGAAAAAGACGAATTGACAAGTTCAACATCTCGTCCAAGGACTTAGGTGTATTTAACAGTAAAGAAGAACCTTTACGAATTAACCAGGCCCGATCATCTATCAAAGCAGTAGCGTGGGTTGAGGCTGGAGGGACGATGCCACTCATTCGATGCTGTAGTGGGGGTTGGGCGTTCTATAAATCCAATAAAAGTGGATTTCTAGATTCACTCTTTCTTTTGTAAAGCCAGGATACGGAAAGACAAACGTTAATAAAAGATATCGTTTCAATGTATATATATATATATATATATGTGTGTGTGTGTGTGTGTGTGTGTGTGTTTATTTGGGTTTTTGATATTCACATGGATTTTCCAATTTAAGTGAGGAGGCCCAATTTCCTTTTCTTAGGCAAAGACGATCATCCGTCAATGGATATCACCGTGTTCGCCGCTGCCCCTGCTGTTGTCATTTGAATAGATCACAAGATGAAATTAAAAGCGATTAAAAAAATGTCTAAACCTCAGGAGCTTTGTTGTCCTACTCTACGCATCATAACTGATACGCTTGAAACAGGAAAATTGAAAATCTTAATAATTTAAATAATACCACCAGCATCAACGTAATTACTACGAGTCAGAGTAGAAAAAAATATGTTGGAATAATGACTGCATTAAAAAGCAAGAGATACACGGGTTTAAAAGAGTTTATCCTTCGCATCAGTAATTGTCTCTTGACCAGTCGGCTGGGACTGTAGAATACACCGATTGCTTCTCTGTAGAGGGGTAAGACCCCCACACACCAACGAGTGTTCTGGATATAACACTAAACAATCTGATGGTGAGGTTCCAGCAATGCTGGAGCTTTGGGAAATGCGGGGTATCCCTTTATTGCAATCGCTCCCAGGTCTATTCTAGCCTGGAGTGGTAGCACCTGATAAGGATCCTATCTATGGGTTAAATAGAACTAAACCATGCCTCTTTCACTATACTGATTTTTGCATTTAAACTGCGTATTTATGCTAAACTGAATTGTTTAAAATTGAACTGTGTTGACATTGGAACTGCTTACTAGTGCTGAACTGAATTGCTCGAAATAGAACTGTTTTGACGTCTAAACTGTGTACTTATGCTGAATTGAATTATCTGAAATAAAACTGTTTGACATTTAACACTGTGTATTGCCCAGAATACTGTAGAATACACCGAGTGCTTCTCTGTAGAGGGGTAAAAAACCCCAACGAGTGTCCTTGATATGACACTAAACAATCTGATGGTGAGGTTCCAGCAGTGCTGGCGCTTTGGGGAATGCGGAGTACCCCTTTATTGCCATCGATCCCAGGTCCACTCTGGCCCGGCATGTTAGCACCTGGTAAGGGTCCTAACCATGGGTTAAATAGAATTAACAGAATTCTTATGCTAAACTGAATTGTTTGAGTAAACTGAATAGCTTGAAATAGAAATGTTTTTGACAATTAAACCGTAATTACATTTAAACTGCGTGCTTATGCTGAACTGAATTATTTGAAATAGAACTGTTTTTCGACATTAAAACTGTATTTACACTTAACTGAATTGTTACATATAACTGCTTGAATAGTTTGAAATAGAAATGTTTTTGACAATTAAACTGTGTACTTATGCTAAACTGAATTGTTTTCAATAGAACATATTATTTACATAAAAATAGATTTGGCTTTAAATAACCTACAAAGGTTGATATGCCGTAAAACCCAACAAACCAAACCAAATCAGTAATTGTCTCAGTTCACTAAAATGCATCCATAAAAATCTCAAAGAGATGAAAAATAATAAGCCTTAAATCAAACAGGCAGACCCATAAAATGTATGATTTCAGATTGTTCGATTGATTGAGTGATTTTAACGGCAGAGTAACCTGTCTCGAATTATTTTATGCCTAGAGGTTAAGGAATCCTGTTCATTGTAAATTCATTTTTACATTTTTTTGTATAGTTATTTCTTAATGTTTTTTTTGCACAGCTATATGATATCACGTATTCTGGAAGAGTCCCCGTGGTGTAGTCGCTAGCGTCGCGAACTGCTACATCGTAGTAAGCGTCACTTTCAAACAAAAACCTTTGGGAAAAGTATGAAACCTCTGTTACAAGTGGAATAGTACCACGACTCATTTTTTACAAGAATTGCTTTGGAACTGATTAGCCCACGAAGGTTGATACGCCATTTGATAAAGAAACCAAACCAAATATTCCCATCCAATACAAATATTTGCAGGTCTGGATTTTGTACTTGTCTTTAATTGGAATCATTTTGAGATGAGGTTTCTTGATCTGAGAATTAATTTTTATTTATTTCGGACTTTTTTTCCTCATGTTGGTAGTTTTTGTGTTGTTTCTTCTTTCACTACGTTTCGGCCAAATGTCACCTCTGGCCTTCTTCAGGTGATTTTTACCGCGACCTCGGATAGGAATGCTGAGTCTTGTAACCGTATCCCCAGTAATTACTGCCTTCCATAGTTGTTGTCTATTTGTATCCGAAATTATGATGAATGCTATATATATCCTATGATAATTATTTTACTTTTTTGGATTGAAGAGCGACCAACGAACCTAAAAGGTAATGTTTAATTAAATGTGAATAATATTTCAGTAAGATTTTTTTAGATGTTTCATAATTTACGTCAAACCTATTGTTACAAACAATAAATGTCATCACGAAAGATATATCCATGTAAAAAAGTTTTACCATTTCATATCTTTTATATCTTGAATCTATTATGAAGTCAATATTCTTATCCTAAAAATTCCCTGAAGAGTTCTGCAGAGAAGATCTTTTTGTTACATAGCAAGATATATGGATGTGTGAAATGTCCATAGAATGTTCATAACTCATATATAGATAACTTAGGAATCCCGAAACACAAAAAACACTTGACGACTTCTTAGTTCAGGTACGAAACTTTTTATTACCTTTGAGTTAAAAGGTTTTTCGATATAAAGAAGAGAGAGGCACAATCTTTCTAGGCTGACTTTTCCATCTGCCCCCCACCACGCGCGGCACCCCGCCGCAAACTACTGGTCTGATCTCGGCGAGCCCCGAAAGTCAACCGTCTTCTTCGAACACTAAAACTCAACAAACTAACTTTTCTCAAATCCCCCAAATCCTCCGCGCACGTTTCCGGTGCATGACGTCATTCACATCCCCCGGTCATATTTACTATCTGGGATTTCTATTTTGACATCTCTGAATGACACATCCTCCCCGCGTGCGCGTGAACACCTGCGCTCATATTGCACTTAACTAACCCATGCGCTAAGCGAAAGGTTCTCAGCCGAACTAAACCGAAAGGCAAGATATATAAAACGAAATCCCTCGGCAATTATATTACATTTTCATGTAATTATAAATTTTAAATAATTCATTAAAAAAAGTTTCTTGAAGACTAAATAGCTAAAGCTTATAATATATGCATTCATAAATAATAACGTTATTTTTTTGTTGTAAATTTGCTCATTTGTATTATCGCTTTTTTCTATGATTTAAATGCACGTAAAAATTTGTGATTTTGGGGTGTGGTTGTTTTTATCGGCAGGTTCATCACCATCATCATCTTGTCGTGCCGCTGGCACGGATTTCCTTGACCCTCTCTCGCCACTTCTCCCAATCGTTCATCGCCTCTGGCAGATCTTCAGGGCTACATCCCGTATCTTCACATAGCTGCTGTATGTATGTTCGAGCTGGTCGTCCTGCTTTTGCCCGGCCATATGTGGGGGTTCATCTCCAGCAGTGTCCTGCATGTCTGGTTCGTCTAGCTTGGATAGTTTTCGTGATAGGAGGCAGGTGGCCGTATAGTTGGTGCCTTGTGGGGTGTTGCCGCCAGGACTTGTTCAATATTGCTCGCAGCATTCTTGTGTGACTATACGGCATTTTAATCAATCAAGGAGGATTTTATTCCTAGTGGTCAGGGAATCGTGTACACTGTATATTTATATTTACGTTTTTGTGTAGTTGCTTCTAAATAAATATACAGTTATATGAGGTATTACTATCTAAAAAAATAATTAGCATTCAGTTGTATGGTTTAAAGCTTTCCATTCCAATTCTACTAATAAATTCTTGGCTCACAATCACATGGTTTCAAGTAAATATTTATAATCTCTAGTAAACCATTATATTACTATTCTTAATTTAATTATTTAGTTTCAAGTATTCATATATAATAGTAATAATTTATCGACTGAACCAGAAGGAGCCATTTCTACTTGAAGGGGCAAACCTCTTAGATTAATTGACCACGTTGGCAGCAATATCACATCTACTGAAAACGATCTCATCATTCAAATAGGTAAGGGATTGACAACTACTGATAGGCAATTGATCATATGAAAATCTGATTTAATCTCTCTCAAAAAATAAAACGGGATTTATTCCAAGCTGTTGCTGTGTCAGTACTACTGTATTGATGCACCACCTGGATTCTAACAAATCGCATAGAGAAAAAAAACTAGATGGGAACTACTCAAAAATACTATGTACTGTTTTCCACAAATCCTGGAAACAATACCCAACAAAACAGTAGCTGTATGGTTATTAACCTCCCATCTTACAAACCATCCAAGTAAGACATGCTGGTACTGCTGAAGAAGTAAGAATGAACTCATATAAGAAGTTCTCCTATGAACTCCTACACATGCACGCACCAGTATTGACCGACCAGCAAGGATTTACATACTTCAGTAGTTCCTTGTAGTGTAATAGTTATCGTCAAGGGAAATAGACTGGGCGAAGCGGGTTCAAATCCTGGTCGAAACTGTTTGCATTTCACATAGCACGAATACACTTGGGAAAGGTACGACTCCGATTATTTTCCTTCCAGCTATGGATAAATAGTACGGCAGACTGTGCTCTCAAAACTTGGTGTGGCAACCAGTCTAGGAGAAGGAAAACTGAATTCCTGCCCATTGAACTCCGCTTAAAAACTAATATGTCGCTTCCTGTTCGTGCGGGGGCGTTGGTAAATACATATATACATCAACTTTGTGCGGACATTGGATGCTGTCTAGAAGACCTGCCATGAGTGATGTAAAATGAGGACGAAATCGTAATCGTAAATTCCATGCTATCAGCACGATTTAATGACGATAATGATGATATATATATATGTGTGTGTGTGTGAGAGCTTGTGTGAGCGTGTTCACATGATGTAAATTTCTCTTTTTGCTGTCTTTGTTAATATTTTTGAAAACGTTCCCAAATTTAATATTCGTTTCGCTTTAGCCCAAACAGGGAGAAAATATTTTTATAGTAACCTAAAATGTGTCAACTTATGAAAATTTATAAATAACTTTCACCACGAACAACACATTGACGAAATGCTCTTTCATGCGTTCCACTCATTTTCCCCGCATTATTTACAGAAAAACAAGAAACGCATTTCCATCAAAACTCTTCTTTTCTTTCTTTCTTTCTTTCTTATTTTTGTTTGCTTCTTTTCACATTGCCTTTGAGACTAAAACGAATATTGAAATTCCGTGAATAGCGAGTTGATTTATTTTCTGTTTTATTAAAATCCGGTTCTCAATTTCTAGGGTTGAGCAGGGTTGTTTATTTCCACACACACACACACACACACACACACACGCAAATACACACACATACACACACAAACGCGCGCGCACACACACACTCACACATACACACACAAATACCTGTCGCTTTATACTTTTTTGAGTGGGGATCAGGCTGCCTTAACTATGCCTCTAAAAGAAAATGTTTATTTGAATTTGAGCAATAAACGCGTTTCGGTAGAAGGCATGAAACACCCAATTGTCTATATCAAAAGAATAGTCTGTCAATTACGAATTAACCATTATACATATTAGATCTCCCCATGAATATTGGCAATTAATCGCACGTCTCTACAAGCCTTTGCAGCATCATCTTATTTTAGTCCTTATCCCTTTTAATTTTGTTTGCAGGGCCTTTGAAAATTTCACAGGTGTTGACAGCTACAGTTACCCATGATCTCACGACTCAGGTCTTTGTCTTTGTCTGTATCTTTTCAAATGTCTCCCTTATCCCTTACAACCTTCGTTACCTCTTCATGTTTTCATGAAAATGGTATACAAATACGGATTAGATTCATATATATCAAATGAATGAGAAATCCATACAGATTTTCTTTCTTTCTTTCCTTCTTTCTTTCTTTCCTTCTTTCTTTCCTTCTTTCTTTCTTTCCTTCTTTCTTTCTTTCTTTCTTTCTTTCTTTCCTTCTTTCTTTCCTTCTTTCTTTCTTTCTTTCTTTCTTTCCTTCCTTCTTTCTTTCTTTCTTTCTTTCTTTCAATAGAATATTTCAATGTATCAAGATTATCATGCCATCTTTGAGTGCTTTTCAAATTTCCGCTCATTGTCTCATTAATATACAGTCAATAAGCTCGTCTCTCTGAGTCCTTTTTTTTTATTTTTATTTTTTGTTTTTCGTTTTTCTCTAATTTTCTAACTTCTACATTCCTTCTTCGCTTTCCACCTCTTCCCAGCAGTAACCAATTTCCTTCCTGTTAAGCATTATATACATTTTCACAGACAACAAGAACAACTGATATTAAAAGGCATTAAACAGATCATCATCATCATCATCATCATGTCGTGCCGCCCGCACGGATATCCCTGACCCTCTCTCGCCACTTTTTCCAATCGTTTATCGCCTCCGGCAGGTCTTCTGGACTACATCCCGTATTTTCACATAGCTGCTGTATGTATGTTCGAGCTGGTCGTCCTGCTTTTGCTCGGCCATAAGTGGGGGTCCATCGGAGTACATCACTAATGAGCTCGTCTCTGCTCCTCCAGCAGTGTCCTGTGTGTCTGGTTCGTCTAACTTGGATAATTTTCGTGATAGGGGGCAGGTGGCCGTATAGCTGGTGCTTTGTGGGGTGTTGTCGCCAGGACTTGTTTAATATTGCTCGCAACATCCTTGTGTCGTTGCCGTCTAGCTTCTTTTCGAGCCGTTTTGTTAGCGTCCAGGTGGTGCATCCATACAGCAGTATCGACACGACCGCTGCTTGGAAGAAACTGCGTTTCATTTTATCGGTCAGGTCTGTTTTCCATAGGACCGATCGCTTATCGATAGCTGTCTATGCCTTCGTTAGCCGTGTGTCGATGTCTTTTTCAGTTGATGAGACACTGCTACCTAGAAACAGATAATAAGACAATAATATTATAGACAACTGTTATATTCTGTTAGTAACTCTTAGCTTAACACTTGCTAACGGACAATCTATTTTTCTGATAATTTTCAGTTTTTTTGTGAAAGTTATTTATTATACGATTTTATAGAAAAGTATTTGCAATACCTTTCTACTGTGGGTGAAGTCCCTGTGGTGCAATGGCTTTTGTGCTGTACTGTGAGATCGTACTGAGTTGGAAATCTAATCGCGCCATTTTGATCACTTTCAGATTAATATCCCTTTTGGGAAAAGTAGGAAACCCCATATCTATCCTGCTATAGTTTGAATAGTATCACTACTGTCCTACAACAGGGATAGCTATAACTTTAAATAGCTCAGGAAGGTTGATATGCCATTAAACAAAGAAAACAAAAACTAAAACTTTCTTGAATAAAAACAAATTAGCCAATTGTTTATTACGTGACGATCTTTTTCTTTGTATATTCTAAACGTTTATGAATTAACATTTGGCAATCTATTTCGTTTAATTTTCAAAGCATCTTCATAAAAAGTAATTAAAATTGAAGTAATTAAAATCATTAACATTAGCGTGCGCATTTACATTATATATATATATATATATATATATATATATATATATATATCAGGGGCGGAGACGGGACTAGTGCTATTCGTGCCCGGCACGACCAATAACTCGGTCAATGTTATTCAAAATGGATTAAAAATCATCCATTAATTTCAAGCAAACATACTTAGTCTGATCTCAATTAAATTACGTATCTATTCAAGTTTCGATAACTAAGTAGCCAAAAGTTCATAAATATATCTGGGAATAATACAACGATGCTGTTTTGAACGGATGATCTTTGTCCGGCCACCGTCAGATTCATTGAACATCCCATAAAATCGGCTATAATGTTGAACGCGCAATCTGTGCCAGGCACTAGACCCTTATAATAACAGTAATGTTAGAGAAATACGCTTTTGGCTGTAGCCAATAGCAAGAGCAACCCTAACACCGTGCTCAAAAATCTTAGCACATTCTGACTGCTGATAGATGTCTTGGAAGAGAGAGAGAGAGAGAGAGAGAAAGAGAGAGAGAGAGAGAGAGAGAGAGAGAGAGAGAGAGGGGGGGGAATAGCAGATTATAGCCGTCGCCGACGTCATCATCATCGCTATGGTAATTGTTGGTTAAACGGCGTGTTTTAATTCGTTTTTTCATTAACAGATGTCTATTTCTTTAATGAATGTTGCATATATTACATTCTGTAACTAAAATTTGTTTATTTGAGTACATTTTCAACAAATAATCTTTATTTTAAGCGAAATTGAAACTACTAGCTGTATTTGTGTATATTGTCATCAGTTTCTTTATTCTAATAAACATATTTTTCTCGTCATAATAATGAACATCTTCTCTTTTCTTCTATACTTTTGAAAGGAAAAAATATTATCTTATCTACTGTATTAACAAGACTACAAATTATATAGTATCTTGATTGTTTACAAAAAAAAACACCATGCAAGGTACATTTGTCAATCTGTGCTATACAATGGAGAATGACGCAATAGCAACTATGATGACTTACTTTGGGTCCACGGACCACGGGTTGGGAACTGAAGTTGACAGAGGGCGGGGGGGGGCACGAGTAGCAAAAATAGGCTAGAGTCGCCACTGATAAATATATATATAATAATAATGAATAAATATATATTAGATATATATATTTAATTCATGGAATTTAGACTGCGACCCCTGGGTTTCATGAAGTTTTTTGCAAAACAACAATCATCAGGCAGATAGGAAAATTCATTGTTGTTGATTATTGTTGTTTTGCAAAAAACAAAAAAACAAAAAAAAAACATGAAACCCTGGGGTCGCAGTCTAAATTCCATGAATTAAATATATACATCTAATATATATTTATTCATGATTATTATATAATAGCTCTATTCTTGATATTGAGCACTCTCCATATTATATTGCACTAGGTTCGACACAAACCCACAAATTGATTTAGTGACAACCAACACTGTTATAATATATAATATTATATATATATATATATATTGGCATAGTGGTTAGAGTATTCATCAATGGTCCGGGAGACCGGGGTTCAACTCTAGATTGAGTCATACCAAAGACTCAAAAAATGGTACTTGATGCCTTATGAAATCCGGTCCCCCGGACCATTGGCAAACACTCTACCCACTAATCCGATGGTTTTCTTGCTAATTTTGATTGAATTTCTGTCTTAGATTCATTCGCAATACATTTATATTATACATACTGTAGTCGTAGTCGAGGGTAACCCGAAGGCTCCCTTTTCAATAGCTACTACACAAAGGTGTAGGGGAGGGCACTACTCCTTTCCCAGAATTGACCCACTTTACGCTTGATCCGTACCTTATAAAGCAAGAAGGCATCAAATACCATTTTTTGAGTCTTTGGTATAACTCGACCTGGGATTGAACCCAGGTCTCCCGGCCCATTGGCGAACCCCTGACAATACCATTCTTTCTGAATTTTGATACACTCACATTGTATATATGCGAAACTTATTCGTAATATTTGCAATTATTCCTGACCAAAGAAAAATGTAAATACCCGCTGTGAAACCATGAAACTGTGAACAATATTTACATAGAATGCTGTAAATTTCGAAAATATATTCGAGATCAGCATATGTAAAATTTTCTGAATGTTTATTAAAATTTCCCCTGTGGGCAGAAATAATTGTTTTTGAAGAGAATGAGTAAAGATGAGCACTACTGAAATGGTGTAGAGGGAAAAATCATTGATAACGATAAGAAAAACACACAGATTGCTTGTTTTATATCAACTTGAAATACTGTCGGGGTTAACGTACAGCATAAATTATTGTTTCACATCTTTTCCTCGACCGAAAAATTTGATTTATCTAAATTATTTATATGAAAATGAAAGCAGCCGAAATGAAGAGGCTGTAACAACGAATTCGACAAAAAGGTAGATGCATTAATAAGAACTGCGATAGATTAATAGAAATGAATTGTGATTGATATACAAATATATATATATATATATATATATATATATATATATATATATATATGCATATATGAACAGAATGTATAGACATTAACTCTGTTCGTATTAAAGTTGTGAAGACTTAATATCTATCTATTCATATAATCTGGCAAATGAATATATATATATATATATATATATATATATATATATATATATATATATATAAACTCACAAACATATCTATATATAATAACTACAAAGAAATATTCTTATTTTTGTCATATCACCTTTTTGTTTATATATATATATATATATATATATATATATATATATATAGGTTGGTTGGCTGGTTGGTTGGCTGGCTGTTTTGTTTTACGTCGTATCAAACCTTTTCGGGTCATTTAACGCCGAATTAAATTTCAAACAATTCAGTTTAGCATAAGTACGCAGTTTAAATGTCGAAACAGATTTATTTCAAGCAATTCAGTTTAGCATAAGTATACAGTTTAGTTCTATTTGACCCATAGATAGGACCCTATCAGGTGCAACCACTCCGGACTAGAGTGGATCTGGGAGTGATGGCAATAAAGGGTTACTCCACATTACTTTAAGTTCCAGTATTACTGAAGCCTCACGATCAGCTTGTTTAGTTTTAACCCTCAGCAGAGATACAATCGGTGTATTAAGTAGCCCCAGCCGACTGGTCCATATATATATGAGAAAACTGGAACTAAATCCGACAGTTTGAAAATGTACAAACGTGAAAAACACAAGGTCTTCAGAGTTTTATTCAATGCCAACGTTAGCGTTTTGGTTTTTGTATGTGAAAACATTCAATTGTTTGATGTAAAAAATTAAACATTCATCAAGGTGTATGAATTTAAAAACGAAACAAAAAATGAAAAATTCTCAAGCATTGATTTTATGTTGTTGGTGTTCTACTTCTAGTTTCAAATTTATATATATGTATATATATATTAGCAGTATTTCTTCATCAATGCATATTTGATTGAATATAATAGACATTTTTTGTCTACATTTTTTGTTAATCCTTTCAAATTGCCGTATTGAACTTATGATATTCGGCGGGAATTTAAAAGAACATATATTCCCAACAACAGAATTACGGAAAATTCTTACCGAAAACACAACAATATTCATCATCATCATGTCGTGCTGCCAGCACTGATATCCCTGACCCTCTCTCGCCACTTCTCCCTATCGTTCATCGCCTCCGGCAGGTCTTCAGGGTTACATCCTGTGTCCTCACATAGTTGCTGTATGTAAGTTCGGGCTGGTCGTCCTGCTTTTGCACGGCCATATGTGGGGGTCCATAGGAGTACATCACTTATGAGCTCGTCCTTGCTTCTCCAGCAGTGTCCCGCGTGTCAGGTTCGTCTAACTTGTTTAGTTTTCGTGATGGGGGGCAAGTGTCCGTATAGTTGGTGTCTCGTGGGGTGTTGTCGCCAAACAAGCAAAAACTACAGATTCTCGCGGCACTAGATATTAGAAATATACAACCCAAACTTAATAAAATTAATTTTCAAACCAGTGCTAATGTACTTAAATGTCTTTATCTACTGACGCTATTTATAGAAACAAATTCGAAAAGTAAACGCTACACAATACAACAGTACAAACGCTCTTCTTCTTACAAAGTAGTAATTTACATACAAAAGTTAAATCACTTTTGTAATACACCCTCACCTGGTGATGGCCCAAAGTTGGGCAGAAAGTACTTGGGAAATAATTAATTATGGAAGATTTATCAACCAATTCTTGCCAAATATCGTAGGATCAATACGGCAATATATATATATATATATATATATATATATTGAAAAGATAGATTGGTAGTGAATCATCAGTATGATGGAAATATATGGAAAGTTAGATAAATCAAATACTTAACTCAAATTTAGATGTGTGATATTTCGTTCAGGTTTTATTTCACCTTCAGGAACTTCTTCAACACAGAGACTGCTTTCTGAGTTTTTCTATGTCTTGAAAAAGTTCCGGAAGATGAAATAAAGCCTGAACGAAATATCATATATCTAAATTTGAATTAAGTGTTTGCTTTATCCAACTTTCCATAAATTTCTTCCTCCCCCCCATATATATATATATATAGTAATCAGGTTTCAACAGGATTTCCTTCTCCTAGACCGGTTGGAATACGAAAGTTAAAGAACTCAGCCTGTCCTACTATTTACCCATAACCTGAAGGAGAATAGTTAGATTCATGCCTTCCTGAGAGTATTAACGCTATTTAAAACGTAAACAACCATGTCGAAGATTTGAACTCGGATCACCGTGTCCATTTCCTATGAAGAAAACCGTTGCACCACGATCGCCTCCACGTGTGTGTGTATGTGTGCATACGTGCATTAATGTTTTTATACACATCTAATTAGATATATTGTCAATTATGCTTGGAAGAAAAATATTCCACAATCTACATTTTAAGGAATGACCTTCGAATAGAATATTGGAATCGGTATTGAAATGCCGTCACGAAGGTAAATATTTTGTTATTCGCCGACCAATTAAGCCACGTAACTTAGTGAAGTAGTCACATTAAAGTCACGTGACTTGAATATTGCAATGAAAACTGCTACTTATTCAGTTGAATTCTATCGGTCGGATAGAAACTTATGTGAAAACCGGGCCCGTAAAACATGAGTTTTTACCATATTTTATTTCATTTGACAGTTGAAATATTGAGTTATTTTTCTTTTGTACATTGTTAGAAATAGACAGATATAAGCATATAGAGATTGGCAGAAATGATCAAATTGAGATAATAAAAAGACCGATATCTATCTATCTATCTATCTATCTACAGTTTGAGATAGATAGATAGATAGGTAGAAAAAGGCTGAGATTGATGGATATTATCAGACTGAAATAGATAATAAACAGAATATCTATCTATCTATCTATCTATCTGTTGTATAGCCATGACCAACTATACAAATATACATGTAGAAACACATATTGACGCAATAATAAAAACGAGCGAAGACTTCTTTAAAAAAAATATACCTCTCACTTTATTGTAAGGGTTTGTGTGTGAGAGGGTGTTGGAGACCGAACAGAACTGCAACATATTGACCTCCCCACTCTTATGGCCATCAGCGTTGTGTCTTTCTTGTTCTCCTGATGCTCAACCGGAGGCCCGGGGGCTCAGCTTTCTGCTGAGTGCTGGCTTTTTCTACCACATCTTGTCACCAACGGGTCTCCAAACTCACTTTGGAATGGCATGTTTGGCTGGGACGAAGGTCAATATACTACATATCTATCTATCTATCTATATATCTATTAGCAGACTGATATATATATATATATATATATATTCATGATAAAAATATATCGACTGAGAGATATGAACACAGTATATAGTTAGAAAGAGATAGATAGATAGATAGATAGAAACTGAAATTGAGAGATATAACACAGTATATAGTTAGAAAGAGATAGATAGATAGAAACTGAAATTGAGAGATATAATTAAACTGAAATAGATGATAAACAGACTGATATCTATCTATCTATCTATCTATCAGCAGAATGATATATATATATATATATATATATATATATATATATATATATCGATACTGCTATATGGATGCACTACTTGGACACTAACTAAACGGCTTGAAAAGAAGCTAGACGGCAATTACACAAGAATGTTGCGAGCAATATTGAACAAGTCCAAGCAGCAACACCCCACAAGGCACCAACTATACGGCCACCTGCCTCCTATCACGAAAACTATCCAAGCTAGACGAACCAGACATTCAGGACTTTGCTGGAGAAGCAAGGACGAGCTCATAAGTGATGTACACCTATGGACCCCCACATATGGCCGAGCAAAAGCAGGACGACCAGCTAGAACATACATACAGCAGCTATGTTAGGATACGAGATGTAGCCCTGCAGACCTGCCAGAGGCGATGAACGATTGGGAGAAGTGGCGAGAGAGGGTCAGGGATATTCGTGCTTGCGGCACGACGTGATTATATATATATATATATATATATATATATATATATTCATGATAAAAATATATCTACTGAGAGATATGAACACAGTATATCGATAGATAGAAACTGAGATTGATAGATGTAATTAAACTGAAATACATAGATCATAAAGAGACTGATATCTATCTATCTATCTATCTACAGACTGATATATATATATATATATATATATATATATATATATATATATATATATATATATTCATGATAAAAATATATCGATTGAAAGAGACGAACACAGATAGTATATAGTCAGAGATAGATAGATAGATAGATAGATAGAAACTGACATTGATAGATATAATTAAACAGAAATAGATGATAAACAGACTATCTATCTCTCTATCGATCTTTCAACAGATGACATAGATAGATAGATAGATAGATATGAACAGAATAGCATATATAATTCGGTTGATAGATACGAATAAAGGTCCCGTTATGTATTGCTTTTATTTTGACACGTCATAAGTCAAAATTGTTTTTTCATTCCAATTTTTCTAAATTTAATTTCACGGCCGAAGAATAAAGAGAAGAGGCCAATAAATACTTAAACAAAAACAAATAAGTAAATATTGAAAGAAAAAATTGAAAAAAAAATGAAGTTTTATTCAAAATTAATAATCAAATCAGTGGAATAAAAACATATCCCATTTTCTTTTCATTGGAATCGTATAAATTCCTTTTAGAAAGGGAAATATGATGAAATTATCAACCCTCACAATCAAAATAGACACAAAACCCTTAGTTAATTCGAAACACGAATGAATGAATGAAAAAAAAAAGTCTTCTAAATTTCCATAATTTCATAGGGATTTTTTTTCTTTTTTTTCTTTGCAAAGACGAAAGAAACTTGTTTGTCGCCTTGTTTATTAATATAAATGTTGTTTTTTTTCTTCTTGTCCCAAGGCATTTAATGGCTTCTCGCTGTTGGAAACAAACCAAATTTTTAGCGTCGGCGAATGATATTAACTGGCAAAAAATCTAGTTAAGTTGTTACCTGGTCATTTTGTATTAAAACTGTTAGATTTTTGATTTGAAGCTTGAAATATTTTTAACACGCTTACGTCATAGACATTCTTATTTCTTTTTTATCAGCAAATATCAGTGCTGTTCAGTAGGTTGATTTACGTGGTGCATTCAATAAGTTTCCAGGCCTTTTTTTGTACAGGCATTTAAAATTGTCGTAGACTCTTGAAAATTTAGTATGTTATTGCTATACATCTTATGAGATGACAGACCTTTTTTTTAAATTTCAGGTTCAAATGAACAGCTACAGCAGCAATTGGAATAAACCCTACTAATATATATAAGAGGTGCCTTCAATTAGTTCCCAGACACTTTTTGTACAGGCATTAAAAATTGTTGTAGACTCTTGAAAATTCAGTATGTTATTGCTATACCTCTTATGAGATGACTGACCTATTTTTCTTGATTTCAGGTTTAAATGAACAGCTACAGCAGCAATTGGAATACACCCTACTAAAGCCTCATTGTCACAGCTGGTGAATTTCAAAAATGCAATCTGGACGTGAGAACACTTTAGAAGAACGATATGCAATAAAATTCTGTTTTAAACTTGGAAAAATGCCACAGAAATGTATGGAATGCTTTAGACTGCTTTTTCGACCATCTTGCATGAATCGAGCATGGGTTTTTGAGTGGCATAAGAGATTCAAGGAAGTCACAGAGTCCGTGAGGGATGATGAGAGCTGTGGGAGGAGTAAGGAAGTCAGTAAACCAGAGTTGATTGGCCAAAGGGTTAGGATTAGGGTTACTATGTTGAGTTTTTAAGGGAGTTCAGGAAGAGATTCCGCCGGAAGAGGCCAGCACTCTTCAAATCGGCTCAGTGGCATTTCCAGCAGGACAATGCACCAGTCCACAATTCCATCCTTGTCACAGACTATTTGACCAAGATGGGCATCAAGACAGTACCTCACCCTCCCTATAGTCCAGACCTTGATCCCAGTGACTTTTGGTTATTCCCTAAGCTCAAAGGCTGTCGTTATGAGACAATTGAGGAGATGAAAGAGGCTATGACGAAGGTCAATGACACGCTCACACAATAGGACTTCCATGGGTTTTTCCAGAAGTTGAATGGAACGGTACAACAAGTGCGTTGCAGCCGGAGGAGATTACTTCGAAGAGCACTAGAGTTTCATGTGTGTACAATCAATAAAAGTGCCGATACGAAAAAGTCTGGAAACTTATTTAATGATCCTCGTATATATAAATTAAATTCTCACTATATATATATATATATGAGAAAGATGAAATAAATCCGACGGTATGTAAATATAAATTATGAAAAATATAATATTCAAATGATGCATTCGATATATAAACATTGCCAATGTAACGGTCCATCTGACTATCTTCAGGAATGTAAAAGATAGAATTTTCAAATGAAAAAATGAAGCAGAAAATGAAAAATGATTTTTTTTTGCGCTCTTCAAAGTTAAAAGTGTTCCATTTTAAAAAGCCTGACGTCACTTTTGTGTGTTCAAAATTTTCACAGACACACACACAGACATACACACAGACACTTACATACACACACACACACATATATATATATATATATATATATATTTGTGTGTGTGTGTGTGTGTATGTATGTATGTATATGTATATTAATATATATATATATTGAGAATTTGAACTATCCATAGATAAATGTTGCCACTTATTAAATATTATTCAATTATTTCTTTTTCTCCCATATTCCACTTTTTGCTTCCGTTCCTCCACCATACAGTCACATTTTTTTTGCATTGTACAAAGAACATTGATTCTTTTCGCTCTTTTTCGTTATTTTGAGTAAATCGCTTTGCTTTTTAAATACACACGTAATACTTGTTTTATACACACACACACACACACACACACACACACACACACACACACACACACACACACACACACACACACACACACTCAGATTCGTACAGATATATATATATATATATATATATATATATATATATATATATATATATATATAATTTAGGAAATCTGAATTTTTGAAGCATGAAAGTCAGTGTTATATAGGGTGTCTCCATATACATGGAGCCCATGTGACTGCTTACAACTGTCCTAATGATCATATCGTGCACTTATTTTTTGTTTCAGATTAGAGAATTGTATGCTATTAATTCTTGATCACAATGCCATGGACAAGAGAGGAAAACAATTTTGCATTATTACTTATTTGGAGATAAAACAATTCAAAACTGTCACAAAATAGATGCAACCCATTGATATAATTATGATTTATTCCTGAGGCAAGAAACTCAAAAAAGATTGCATATCCTGGAAGCTGATATGATAAAAAAAAACATTGATTTGATGTCTCTAGCTAAAAGAATGCATTTTTTACATGACATGTTTCAAATGACGGCCATTGCACTTGTCTCAGTAATAAATCATTATCATATTAATGGGTTGCATCTATTTTGAGACACCCTGCATATCTATAATAAACACTTTGACTTTTTTTTATGAATATTCTCTGACAGATGATTTCATTTAAATTCTATTCTGCTGATGTCATTTTCTACAATCTATGTCTCCTGCTTTTGGCATATTTTTTAAATTCTATCTGCTAAACTTATATATATATATATATAGATATATATATATATAGCTTGCTATATCTAAAAATAAAGAGTGCTCAGCATAGTTGATAGAGTGTATGTAGATCGAAGTAGGAGGCGTTTTTGGTGTTATGGGTACCGTTGTTGGGAATCGACCCGGTGACCTGGGTTCAAATACTGAACGAGGATGTTTGCATTTCTCATAGCAAGAAAAGCCATGAATCCAACTATTCTCTCTCCGGCTATGGGTAAATATGTTGCATAGGAATGAAGAGACCACAGAATTTGTTTATAAAACTTTCTTTCTTCTTTGTTGTTACGAAAGGATCGAAATGCTGTGTGTGTGTGTGTTTGAGAGAGAGAGAGAGAGACAGAGAGAGAGAGAGAGAAAAAAAATGCTGCTGGTGTGAAAGAGAGACAGAGATAAAGAAATGCTGCAGGTGTGTGTGTGTGTTTAAGAGAGAGAGAGAGAGAGAGAGAGAGAGAGAGGAGGAAAAACACAGGACTCGAACTACTATGATTGACTTCATATCTTCTTAACTCTCGTTGTGATTCTATACTGAGCAGCCGACCTAGTATTTCTTCTTTTCAGCCGGGGTGGGGGACTGACCGCCCCTTCTTATGGACACTCGCTGAGTCCTCTCCGAATCAGAGCGAATCTCTGCCGTATTTGTGTATCGACTGCGAATATATATGTATATAATATTTTCAACGCCCACGCGTTTCTCTGGCGGTTCTCAATTCATCTGATTTATTTCCGCTGTCTCCTTGTTTACACAGGTGCATATCCTGTTTAAAAATCCACAACTAACATGCGGTCAAAGGTCAATATGTAACAAATAGTAGAGCTGAGTTGGCTCTTTAACTTTAGCAAGGTAAAAAAAACCCCACTGAATCCAAAATTACTAAGTTCCTCTTAAAAGCGACCTTGTGTCACATCCTGCTTATGGTGGAGGGATCTAGTATATATATATATATATATATATATATATATGCATACGTAACTTTGATTAGCGTAGACACAGAGTCAATGGCGCTGGTTGATTCTGTGTCTACGCTATTCTAGCTTAGATCAATCTATCAAGTATAAAAATAAAGAGAGGAAAAACGAAATCTAATTGGAGATATCCAGTTATTCATGTCTCTTCAATAGATATTTTTTTTTGAAAAATAGATTTTTCATTGGGAAAAAAATCCTTTTTTCTAATATTCTTTCTACAAAATATTTTTGTCTCAGTTTATCTTAAATATAAAAATATTATGTTCTAAACTTTGACTAAAAATCACAGGCAAATCTAATTTAGTTTTCTTCCTATGGAATTAGACGTTTTCTTAGAATTGAAAATCGAAGCTTATAATCAATTTTGTACCAACAAATTAATTACTCCAAATAAAACATTTGACGCAATTTGACATAATTTGGTAAAGATGAAGATATCATTAATGACAGATTCCTTCCCTGGTTATTAAGGACTCAAAATTTGGTAATAATTTTGAAAGGGAAGGATTGTTTTAAGTTTTCTTTGTTTCCATTGGAACCAATAAGTGATAAGTCCTAATTCTGAAAGTCTTCGACACGATCTACAATTAGCGACATTTTACCAAATAATTATAAAGTTAAATTTGTCATACGAAAGAAAAATATCAGTGTGTGTCAACAGAAAATCTAGAGATTAAAGAGTACATATTGTTCTCACTGGCATGAGGTCTATATAATTGACAAGAAACACCAAAATATCTGTAAATGTCATAGAGTAATTTTTGGTGTATGTATTTAAAAAAAATCTTTTTGTTCTCCAAGATTCCAGAGAAATTCCTGTATATAAACTAAAACGATTGCATTGCTAATAAATAACTAAATCCGGGCTAATTCTAAATAAAAAGTTAATTTTCTTCTAAACCAAAGATAAAAAAGTAAAAAGTAAAGTTGGCGACCATAGTCGAGGGTAATCCGAAGGCTCCCTTTTCGATAGCTACTACACCAAGGTGTAGGGGAGGGCACTACTCCTTTCCTTGGATTGCTCAACTTTTACCCTTGATCCGTACCTTATAATGCTGAGTGTTAAGCAAGGAGGCATTAAGTACCATTTTTTGAGTCTTTGGTATGACGCGACCTGGGATTGAACCCAGGTCTCCCGGGCCATTGGCGAACACTCTAACCCCTAGGCCAATGTCCGGTATTGAAACCAAAGATACTGGAATTTAATTTCTATTAGTAGAATGTTATTTTCCTATGCCTTTTTACAGATCTTTACTAAACAGATTATTTTATGTTCAGAAAATCTTGAGAAAAAATATTACATATTGTGCTCTGTGGGATGAAGTCTATATAATTGACAAGGAATCATGAAATGCCAATAAATATAAAGAAATTTGTAAGTCAAGCCTGTTTTAGTTTTTGTTGTTCACTGTAGTTTTATATAATTTTTTTAAATTTCTCTTTTTCAAAATTCTTTTGTTCATCATATTTTTAACCTTTAAAAATAATTATTTTTAAATAGGATCATTAATATTAGGTAGGAAAACTTGAAATTATAAGAGCGTGCGAATTAGCTAGCTTGGTTTCTTTTTTTAATGGCATATCAACGTTTGTGGGTTATTTAATGCCAAAGTCATCTTTGTTGAAGAACAGCAGTGGTACTATTTAACCCATAGCTGGGAGGATAAGGGGGAGCATACCTGGTGGTCGAAAAGGATGTTCAAATGATTAATCAAGTTGTGATAGAGGAGGATGTTCAAATAATTTGGTTTCTTTGTTCAATGGTATATCAACATTCGTGGGTTATTTAATGCCAAAGCCATCCTTGTAGAAAAACATGGAGATACTATCTAGCCCTTTGATAGGTGATTAATGGGGTTTACACCTTTCCCAAGGGTTATTGTCCGAAAGGGAACATAAAGGCGTGACTGGAATTCGAACTCGCTCAGTATGATGTCGCAGTTCAGCACGTTAGCCACTACGCTACGGGGACTTATGGTTATCGTCGTTGAAAAATAAATCAACAGAGTTCAAATCCTGGACAAGGCTGTCTACAGTTTCCATAGCGCTGATACACTCATGAATCCAACTATTCTCCCTCCAGTTATAGGTAAATAGTATGTCAGACTGAGCCCTTTAACCAGTCTAGGGGAAGGAAGACTCTGAATTCAAAGCTGCTGACCTCCACTCAAAAAACTGACCTTGTGTTACACGCTGTTCACGTAGAGGGGTTGGGTAAATTGATTTATACACAAAGTGTGATAAAAACTTAAGTTTTAAATTTTTTGATATGAAAATTAGATAAAAACATGCGCACAGTTGAACAATTTAAATTATATCTTGACATTAAGACTTTATCTACGTGAGTCAAAGTTAATTTGAAAACAAAAGCAAAGAAAAATTATATATATATATATATATATATATATATATATATATATATATATATATATATTCTTCTTCCACACTTTCAAAATACTCTAGAAAACCGTCTTTATTGAGGTCATCACATCTCTAGTCGGATTATCCATAATCATTAAGCTAATCGACGGTTTCAGAAACTATTATACAACTGGATGATCCGATGTTTAGCCAAAAATCCTGGACTAGACGTCGTTCTGAATGTGATACCCACACGGTACGCAAGTTTACTCGATAGTATTTCGTTGTTGAATGAGCAACCGTGCGAGAAAATTCTTATGCATGTCTCCTTTAATCAAGGCTGCATAACCGGTTCTCGAGATATTTAAAACGGCGAGATTAATTCAGGAGAGAATTGGTACATTTGGCCGCCTTGATCCAGTTTATTTTTTAAAAATAAAATGAATAAATTAAAATTTTATAAATTTGGCAGTTTTGTTGGGGTTCTCGATGTTTTTACACAGTTTCTTTAATGTAGCAAAATAAAAACCTGAATATTTTACTGATGGCAAAAACATTTTCCTTGGACACTCACTTTTATTTTCTAATGAGTTTGAACCAAGGCTATAACAAGATTTAAGTTGCTATGAACTTACAATGATTGAGAACACTTTTAGCAAAAGGGATTTGTTCGTGATATTCAGTCAGTTAATTAGTAATGATACCTTTTGTTAAAAGTCAAATACAATCATTTCTTAAAATTCTTAGATTGAAATTTTAAAAATGTAACTTTGGTGTCTGGCATAATTGCTTAAAATGTAAATATTTGTTGAATGAAATTGCGTGCCAAATATTTGATCACTTACCAGAAATAGAAACTAGTCTCTCCAAAGTAATTAAATCATCAGTTTTTTTAAAATGTTGCAAGCTGTATTAAACAGAAAGATTGTTTAATTGAAGAAGAAATATCTAATGCTAAAGCTTTTTATTGTCAAGAATACGGAAACTTTTTTAAAGAAAAAGATTGTGGCCATTTAAAAATACCTCGGGATTTGTTTGGTCTTTCTTTGATTCAGGATGTTTAATGTTGCCAAATTAAAGTGTAAATTAATCATCATCATCATCATCATCATCATCATCATCAAGTAGAGCTGACTGCTCGGATATCCCTAACTGTCTCTCTCCCCATCCGTCCCTATCATTCATCACTTCCGGTTGGTCCTCCAAACTGCATCTAGTGTCCGCAATCTTTATGACAAATAATATGTGTAATTGTTATACTATATTTATTGTGTTACAATTATTTATCTTCATAACAATTCGTGTAATTGTTACAATACATCAATATGTTAACAATTATTTGTCATGTTGACAAATATTTGCTGTGATTATTTCTTTATATTTTTTCTGTAAAAGTTATGTTTTATCTTGACAAAACAATGTGTGTGATTTTTTCTACTATATTTTTTGTGTAACAATTATTTGTCATGTTTAGTTCTATTCGACTCATAGATAGGATCGTATCCGGTGTGATTGTTACATAATATTTATAGTATAACAATTCCTTTCATTATTAAAATAATGCACATGATTTTTGCACCATATCTATAGTGTAACAATTAATTTTTGTTTTGAAAAATAATGTATATAATTGTTTCATTGAATTTATTGGGTAAAATTATTAGTCTTTATGACAAATAATCCAGATGATTGTTACACTCTATTTATGGTATAACAATTTTGTGTTATATTAACGAATAATGCACGAGATTTTTTTTATATTTATAGTGTAACAACTATTGCTATATTGAAAATAATAAGTTTGATTGTTACACTATATTCAGAGGGTTTAGAATTATTTGTCACATTGACAAAGAATACGTTGTTACACTATATTTATGGTGGGAAAATGATCTCTAAGACAATAATGTGGGTAGTTGTTACACTATATTTATAGTGGGAAAATGATCTCTAAGACAATAATGTGGGTAGTTGTTACACTATATTTATTTTACAACCTTTATTTGTCATTAACATAAATAATACGTGTGATTCTTACATTATATTGTTTAAATTAGTTATTATAATGACAGATAATGCATAGAATTGTTAACTTATATTCATAAAGTAACAATATATATTGTATGTGATTGTTACGCGACATTTATAGTTTTAAAATTATTTGAGAAATAATACGTGAGTTTGTTACACTATATTTAAAGGATAAGAATTATTTAGCACTTTGAGAAAAAATGCGTGTGATTTTTTTACACTTTATTCATAGGGTAACATTTATTTGTCTTCATGACAAAAATGCGTGTGATAGTTACTTTAAATTATTAAGGTAACAATTATTCGTCACAAAGATAAATAATGCGTATTATTGTTACACTAAATTATTCTTACGCTATATTCCTATGATTATTATTGTTACACTATATTCCTATGATTATTATAGATACACTATATTCCTATGATTATTATTGTTACACTATATTCCTGTGATTATTATTGTTACACTATATTCCTATGATTATTATAGTTACACTATATTCCTATGATTATTATTGTTACACTATATTCCTATGATTATTATTGTTACACTATATTCCTATGATTATTATTGTTACACTATATTCCTATGATTATTATAGTTACACTATATTCCTATGATTATTATTGTTACACTATATTCCTATGATTATTATTGTTACACTATATTCCTATGATTATTATTGTTACACTATATTCCTATGATTATTATAGTTACACTATATTCCTATGATTATTATTGTTACACTATATTCCTATGATTATTATAGTTACACTATATTCCTATGATTATTATTGTTACACTATATTCCTATGATTATTATTGTTACACTATATTCCTATGATTATTATTGTTACACTATATTCCTATGATTATTATAGTTACACTATATTCCTATGATTATTATTGTTACACTATATTCCTATGATTATTATAGTTACACTATATTCCTATGATTATTATTGTTACACTATATTCCTATGATTATTATTGTTACACTATATTCCTATGATTATTATAGTTACACTATATTCCTATGATTATTATTGTTACACTATATTCCTATGATTATTATAGTTACACTATATTCCTATGATTATTATTGTTACACTATATTCCTATGATTATTATTGTTACACTATATTCCTATGATTATTATAGTTACACTATATTCCTATGATTATTATTGTTACACTATATTCCTATGATTATTATAGTTACACTATATTCCTATGATTATTATTGTTACACTATATTCCTATGATTATTATTGTTACACTATATTCCTATGATTATTATTGTTACACTATATTCCTATGATTATTATAGTTACACTATATTCCTATGATTATTATTGTTACACTATATTCCTATGATTATTATTGTTACACTATATTCCTATGATTATTATTGTTACACTATATTCCTATGATTATTATTGTTACACTATATTCCTATGATTATTATAGTTACACTATATTCCTATGATTATTATTGTTACACTATATTCCTATGATTATTATTGTTACACTATATTCCTATGATTATTATAGTTACACTATATTCCTATGATTATTATTGTTACACTATATTCCTATGATTATTATTGTTACACTATATTCCTATGATTATTATAGTTACACTATATTCCTATGATTATTATAATTACACTATATTCCTATGATAACAATTGTTTTTTTTAAATATTTGTTCAAAAATAATGAGTATGATTGTTAAACTATATTCGTGGTTTTTAAACTTTTTGTCTATATTAAAAGTAATACATATGACTGTTACACTATATTCATAATGTAATAATTATTTGTTTTCATTATGTCATTGTTGTACTATATTTATAGTGTGACTATTATCTGACATATCGATAAATAAAGCATGGGATTGTTACTCTATGATTGTTGTCTTATAAGGACAAATAATACGTGTAATTGTTACACAATATTTATTGCGCAACAATAATTTTTTATAACAAGTAATGCCTATGAATGTCCCACTATGTTTATAGGGGAACAATTGTTATTATTTCTGACAAATAATGCATCCTATTGTTACACCATATTCATTGCGAAATAATCATTTTTCTTATTGATAAATGATGTCTGATTTTTACATTATATTCATAATTTAATTATTATTTGTCACATTAAAAAATAAAGCATTTGATTGTTACTCAATATTTTTAGTGTAAGTATTTTTTGGTCATATTGACTAATAATGCCTAGGATAATTACACAATATTCATAATGCAACAATTATTTGAAATAGGGACAAATGATGCGTTTGGTTTTTTATACTATATTTATAGTATAACAATTATTCGCTTTATTTCAAATAATGCCTGTGATTGGTACACTATATAGGGTCACTTTTTTTGTCATATTGAGTATAATACATGCGAATTTTCCACAATATTCATGGTGTATTTTTTTCATATTGACAAATAATGCTTGTGATTGTTACACAATATTTATTGTGTGACAATTATTTGTTATATTGTAAAAAAAAAAAAAATTGTGTGATCGATTCCCTATATTTATAAGGTAACAAATATTTGTCATGACAACAAATAATGGGTGCGATCGTTATTTTATATTTATCGTGTAACAATGTTTGGTGATAATGAGAAATTGTATGTGTGATTGTTACACCATGTTTATTGTGTAACTGTTACTGTATATTTTTAGCACTTATTTGTTTTTATGACAAATAATGTATTCTATTGTTATACGGTTTTATAGTCAGACAATTATTTATTTTATGACTAAAAATGCTTTTGATTGTTACCGAATATTTATAGGGTACCAATTATTTGTCATATTGACAAATAATACGTTAGATGTTTTACACTATATTTGTTGTGTAACAATTATTTTTCTTCGTAATAAATAATGCGTGTATAAATAAAAATAATTTTTACATTATAAATATAGTCTAACAATTATTTTTTATAATAACAATTATTGCGTATGATTATTAGGCTATATTTATGGTGTAAAAATTATTTGTTTAATGACAAATAATGCGTTTGATTAATACACTATACATAACATGCATCCCAAAAGTCAGTTTAGTATTTAGGAATAAATAAACATGGATTTTAGTTGGCAGTTTTTGTTTTGATCGCAGAAAAACATTTATAACTAAATTATAAAAATGTTGTCGTTTACTATATTTGTCAATAAGAACAATTATTAGTTCACAAAAAAAATCAAATCTTTATTCTTTTTCAGAAAACCGTCGGCGACTATTTGGATATTCTGTGTGATTAAAAACATGTGGGATAAAACTTTCGAATATTATAAAACTTCTTGCTTTCATAGGTAACATCTTTTTACTATTTTCTTCTAAAATAGGCTTCATTGGTAAGTATTTAATATTATCACATAATAGACTGATGAGATTTATTATTGAAATGTGTATAATTCGAAAAAAAAATTCAAACGACAGGATTAAGTCAACTAGGTTTAATTGACAGGTAATGACCTTTAACGGTAGTTGAAAGCTTTCCCGCATTGAACGATTGTAAAACCTTGCGACTAAAATCGTTGAAGTTAGATTTAACTATAGTTTGACGAGATCATCTGTGATTTGGCGCTGGTGACCCGCGTACAGGGTCAGTGATATATATGAACTGACTAAAGATATAATTTCACATGAGAAAAGATGACTTCGTATTTGTTATTTATCTTAACGTACAGAATAGAGCAGCCAATAAAGAAAATGAAACAACGTTGAGGGTTGCAGGATTAGCAGCAAGAAGTGATGACAGGCCGGGGAAGAAAAAAAATTCTCTATGCAAGAATATTCTCATAGCTTTCCGATCAATAATTGAATCCTCGTAATAGGTATAGTCACTGCTCAGCTAATTAGTCGATATCACAAACAAGTGTGTATCTTAAAGTAATCAAAAGACCAACATTGAATATTCTGAAGTTATCTTAAAATTTTAAAAGGAAAAATATGTATTTCCTCTGGATTCTGTGAGCTAAAGACAAATTGGGTGTGAAAATTAAGACGATAAATACGACCGAAAATCTTGGAATAAAACTTTTGAATATAATCAAAATTATTGGTTTCCTGAGTCTTATTATTATGCATTATTTTTTCTGAAGTATTTTCAAGAGAGTTTCCTCATGGTGTAGTGGCTAGAGTTTTGAACTGCAAGATTGAAGTAAGCGATTTCGAACCCTAGTTTTGCTATTACGTTCACCTTTGGATTAATATCCTTGGGAAAGGTATGAACCTCCTTATCTCGCCAGCTATGGGTTAAATAGAGTCACTGCTGTCCTTCTACAAGGATAGTTTTGACATTAAGAAAAAATAATGCCTTTGAGAAATTTATGAACAATAGTATTGCTCTTAGACTTTTTGCCGATACTCCTTTGATGATCGATGGATTATCAGAATGTGTAAAGTTGTGGATCAATTTCTCCCAAAATTGTCCTGATTTCTCTTAAGAATTTTCTCGATTCCCTGTTTGATGTGGTTGAGAAGCTGAGCATTAGCTTCTGCAGTTCGGAGTGATTCCGAGGTCACCAATTTTTGGAAGGGGGGATGCAGCCTTTTGTCCATTTCTCAGTTGTATTTTGTTTATAGACAGCGTTGGAAAATCAAAGAAGTCAGTCAACATAATTCTTTGTCTTCCACTATCATCCCATATTCAAACCATCAACTCTACAGTATTATTAAGATAGGTCTCAGATACGTCCGGGAAATTTTTGGAGACTTGCTATCACTTAGACTCCATTAAAAGACCATCAACTAAGGCTGATGTAAGAAACTTGCAAGATGTATATTAATAATAATAATAATAATAATTGTAATATGTATGAACCATTTGTATATGGATAATAGAAATATATTTGACAAGAATTAAAGAAACCCTTATACAAAGTATAATAATTTACAGCCAAGATGTAAGAATCAATACGGGATTAAGATATGTGTTTTGCTTATAATGAAAAAAAGAGAGGAAAAGAAAATTATAGCAGAAATTTCACGAAAGAGATAAACAGCTGGGCAGTCCCTCTTGTAAGATAATCGGGACGATTCTTAAAATAGACAAGAGAGGAACTCAGAAAAGTGGACCTGAGGACAAGACAGTTGATTACAATGTACAAGGCTTGAGTGTAAAACTCAAGAGATGAAATAAATAGACAATAACACTGGTTCACAAAGAAATTGAGGCAAGCACAAAAATACACATTTTGACCTAATTTGAGGGTGCTGAATTCAAATTTGAAATCCATTTTTACTCATCAACTCTAGCTTTTTAGATATGCATATTGTGCATTTTGTGCATATACGGTGCATATATGAATTCAGGGTTAATTATAATATTGTGAGACTTATGGCTTATTTTTTAGTTATTATGAATTAATGGGAGTGAAAGCATTACATTATATATATATATATATATATATATATATATATATATATATCGAGACGGATTTTGACAGTTAAGGCAGCAGGTCTCAATCCACACTGTGGCAGTCATTGGAAGAGGTTGTCTCGCAGGTGGCGCAGGAGGTTGGTGTCCCTCAACTATCGAGTTACACATCTTTTGAGTTACTAAATATTAGTGTTACATTTTCAAATGCACATTTAGTTTTACTTTGTTATATTTTCAGATTCTCTAATGGCTTCAAGCTCGTCAAAATGTCGAGGATGCCTCAACAAGGCCAATTCTTTCTGCTGCGTGTGTGGGGATTTCACAACGGTTGCACAGCGTCGAACCATCACTTCCCTCTTCAGAAACGCCTACTTTCACTATTTTGACAGTAAAATTGGTGATCAGGACAAGTCTTTGGCTCCACACATCTGTTGTAACCCCTGCTACAATGGACTAACTGCATGGTTTAATGGCAAGAAAGCGGCTTTCAACTCTGCAGTCCCGATGGTTTGGAGAGAGCTGCGAAACCACGCAGATGATTGTTATTTTTGTTTAACTAATATAACTGGTTTCAATGCATCTTCTAAGAAAAAGATCAAATATCCCAACCTTCGATCTGCTACGAGACCCGTTCCCCATTCAGATGATCTTCCTGTACCCACACCTCCAGTAAATAAGGATCTTCTTTCCTCATCAGATGAAGAAATGCCTTCAAGGGAGGATTCTGCCGAGTCAATATCTTAGGAAGATATTGAGTCTACATATTCAGGAACAAGTGGCAATGAGCCACACTGGATCACGCAAGAAGACCTGAATGATCTTGCTCGAGATTTGTATCTGTCAAAACAGCAGTCAGAACTCTTGGCTCCTCGGCTTAAACAGTAGAACCTAGTCCAGGAAGATGTAAGGATCACCAGTTTCAGGAATCGGAACAAATAAGGTCATTGATCTTCTTATGGGTACGCAAGCGGGCTTCACAAAGTACTGTTGTTTTCTCTGTTTCTGGGATAGTCGAGCTGTATCCCAGCATTACAAGCAGAAAGACTGGGGGTCTAGAAACACTTTTGTTCCTGGCGAACACAGCCTCAAGGAGAATCCTCTGGTGGACATGAATAAGGTGCTTCTTTCTCCTCTTCACATCAAGCTTGGTTTGATGAAGAATTTCGTGAAGGCTTTGCTCAAAAATAGTGTTGCCTTCCAACACTTGTCTACTGTGTTCCCAAGTCTTAGTGCTGCTAAGCTCAAAGAGTGCATCTTTGTCGGACCTCAGATCCGAGAAGTGCTGAAGGATACTGATTTTGAGGAGCTTCTTAACTTAAAGGAACTGAGAGCATGGGAAGCGTTCAAGTCAGTCTGTAGTGGCTTCCTTGGTAACACACGCGTACCAGATTACCAAGACTGTATTGAGAAGTTGCTAAAGTCTTACGAGGATATGGGGTGCCGAATGTCACTCAAGATTCATTTTCTCCATTCCCACCTCAACTTCTTCCCGCCAAACCTTGGAGCAGTGAGTGATGAGCATGGAGAAAGATTCTACCAAGACATTACGAAGATGGAGAGCAACTATCAAGGCAAATGGAAACCCGGCATGATGGGAGACTTCTGCTGGATGCTGTTGCGTGACATCCCGGAGGTAAAATACACCAGATCTTCTAAGAAAACACACTTTTCACTGTCTGTGGTACTATGAATTGTGTAATTGTGTCATCCAAGTATATTGATTCAATCAGTATTCTGTTTTATCTGTTATAAGCTGCTGCAACTCTTGAAATATGCACATATATTCTCTGTTTATACTAAAATGATACTTTTTAAAAGCCAGAAAACTAGAGGTGATAGAGCAAAACTATTTATAAATTTGAATTCAGCACACCCAAATTAACAAAAAACACCTATCTCCATTCTTGCCTTAGACCAAAAATTTATTTTTGTAAACCAGTGTAATGCGTCAAGAAAAGAAGGAGGAAGAGGCCTCGCCAACATTGAAGATAGCGTAGATGCATCAAGAGGAAAACTCAAGGACAACATGAAGAAAACCAGATCTAGTGATAATCAACACAAAAAAAGAACTTGCTGTATAGTGGATTTTGCCGTTTCAGCGGATCACGAACTGAAAATCAAAGAATGCAATAACATAAACAAGTACTTAGTAGACAACCAAGAAAGCTGTGAAATATGAGAGGAACAGTAATACCATTTATAATTGGAGCACTTGGAATGATCCCTGAAGGCTTGCTAAGGGGATTGAAAGAGTTGGAAATCGGACCATCCAAACTATTGCATTGTTAAGATCGGCCAGGTTACTTAGAAGAGTTTTGGAGACTTGCTGTCACTTGCACTCCAGTGAAAATCCATCTACTCGAAAGCAGTATAATAATAATAATAATAATAATAATAATAATAATCACCTGAACCTGGCTGAGAAAAGGAAACTTTAAGAGAGAAACAGAATCTCTCCTAATAGCAGCACAAAACAACGCCGTAAGAACCAATCATATCAAGGCGAGAATAGATAAGACGCAACAAAATAGCAAATGTCGGCTACGTGGTGACAAAGATGTAACCATCAATTACGTAATAAGCGACAACAGCAAATTAGCACAGAAGGAGTATAAGACTAAACACGGCCGAGTGGGCTAGGTGATCCACTGGGAGATGTGCAAGTAATTGAAATTTGACCACACGAACAAATGGTATATGCACAATCCAGCACCTGTCCTAGAAAAGGACATACATAAACTCCTATGAGACTTTGACTTATACACGGATCACCTAATCTCGGCCAGAAGACCAGACCTAATAATATCCAACGAAAAGAAGTGAACTTGCAAAATTGTCGACTTTGCTGTCCCGGCTGACCACAGAATAAAACTGAAAGAATGTGAAAAGAAGGATAAGTACCTCAACCTTGCTAGGGAATCGAAAAAGCTGTGGAACATGCAGGTGACAATTATTCCAGTTGTAATTGGTGCATTTGGAACAGTAACTAAAGGATCACTAAAGGGACTGGAGGACTTGGAAGTTGGCGGACGAGTGGAGACAATCCAAACTATTACATTATTGAGAACGGAAAGAATACCGAGAAGAGTCCTGGAGACTTGAGGAGACTTGCTGTCTCTCAAATTCCTGTGAAAGACCATCAGTTCACGCTGATGTGAAAAACTCTAATGAATAAATAATAATTGCACAATCAAAAACATGACTGATGGAATGAGTTTCGGAGTAAAAATCAAATAAGCAACCAAAAACAAAAACAAAACCAAAAAACAAAATACTTTTGACACTTCAGACAAGTTCAATAATCTTAAGTTTTAAAATTTACGTAAAGAGTGGATATTCATTTAACCAATAATATTAACCTATCAAAGCAAATTATCAAAGTATATTATTTTAGAACGAAACTGTTCCCAATTTCCCTGTGTTCAGTAAAAACAAAATGATCTTAAATCTCAAAATTTTCTTCTTGTGCCCTCGAATAAAATGCTTTTCAAATCTCCTAGGTAATGGCGTCCTTGAATATAGCCGTTATGGCGTAATGGCAAAACGTATTCCCCGGCCGCTGTAAGGTAACAATTATATTTGATATCGGAATTAGTTGTTACAAGTCCAAAATGACAAGCAGGAATATCACCGGAATTCCATACATAATAAAATCGACTCAATATCTCAGAGGAACGGTGTAGGTGAATCAATAAAAATAACCGAGTTGTCTCCCCTGCTCCAACCGAGATAAAAGCAAATGGACGAGTGATTCGGATTTCCATTTTTCCATCCTCCCGACCCTCGAACCACCGTCGTTGCACTATGAGCCGTTGGAGGCAATAACAAGAAAATTCTTCTTATTTCATTTTCTATCAACACACACACACACACACACACACACACACTTGCGTACACATTCTTTGCCTCGTTCTGATTATCGACGCTAACTTGATCAATTAACCGCCATTTTAGATTCACTGGTTTGAAATTATTCACCATTTTTGTTCGTGTAACTTTGACCAAATGCAATCTCTTACGTTATTTTGTGAGGTGGAAATAAGTCTATCCCAAAAGGCGATTCTTCTCTTGGGTGGCTTACATGGCAATAACCTGGGCTAATCCATGCAAATATCTCACAATTCATTGTTTATAAGGATTTCTCCATCTCGAAGAAGAAGGGGGGATCTACTCATTTTCTAAACGGCACTCTACGTGACCTTTCGCTTATTAAATGTAATAATATCGATAATAAAAACAGGTAGGCGATAAAATAATCATCTTTTGTCAGCCAGCTGGATAAGGTGTACTTTTTATTTCTACATGAGCAAACAATATTAAACCTTGAGATGGGTGACCACTGAATAACAGCAGGTGCTGTAAGCAATTTGAAACCTTTTTGTAGGACTAAGCAATCTTATCAAATAACAGAATTATTGGTGGATATAACCCCTTACTTAGCGGAGCATCCAGATATGTCAGAAGTGGCGTGATTACGCGATTATAAAGAGAAAAAAAACTGAATCAGAACGAGGCATACTTAGCGTAACGGTTATCGACACTGAAAAACGAATCGGCGTCTCAAGTTCTAATTCTGCACGGGATTGTTTCTCTTTCACTTCATGCTAACACACTATGGAAAGGCATGAGTAACAATGGCTAAATAGTAGGGTAGACTAGTTCTTTAGCCTTGGTTAGGCAACCTATCTTGGAGAAGGAAGACTCTGAATCTAAATTAGCTTTATTCTGCTTAAGAATAACTTTATGTCACGCTCCTCGTGGAGTGAGCTTGCGTACATTCATAATAATTAAGAAAGAAGGGATATTCGAGAGAGACGATTGGGTCGAATGAAGTTAAATTTAAGCTATCGTTTCTATTTGTAGAAGACGTTGAAATTTCACTAAGTGAATATATTTCCTTCATTTAGCTTCCAAACTAAAAATCTGGACTTTGTATCATATTTGTTTATAATCTGCCGAGACTCTGTACTACGAACAACAATAGATCTAAAAAAAATGGCTTTACACAGAAAAAGGAAGAAGCAAACGATATTCTTTAAAAACTATGACACACGCAGACAACGCAGATGATGTAGGGCTTCTCACAAATATAACAGCACCAGCCGAATACTTGCTGCTGGCTCCAAGCTATGCAGCAGGAGATATCTGCCTCCACATGATTGCAGATAAAACAGAGATCATGTGTTTTAAACGAGGAGCTATCTTCATTTTAGTGGTAACATCTAAAATTAGTAGGCAAGTTCACCTCGTCAGCAATATCTCATCAACTGAATATGATGTCAGCATCCGTCTAGCGAAAGCGTGAACTACTTTCGACAGGTTGTCAATCATATGGAAATCTGATCTCTCCAACAAAATTAAAAAGGATTTCTTACAAGGTGTGGCTGTGTTAATACAGCAGTATGAATGCATCAGAATGACGCTGAAAAAATGAACAGAAAAAAAGACGAAAACTACACATGAATAGTATATGTTGTTTTTTTTCAAATCCTGTAAGCAAAAGCCGATAAAGCGGCAGCTGTTTGTCCACTAACCTCCCATCTCACGAATCTTTCAAGTAAGACGAACAAGATATGCGGAACACAGCTGGAGAAGTATAGACGAATTCATAAAAAAAAAAAATTCTTTTATAGAAACCTACATATGGTTGCACCAGGGATGGTCGGCTAACAAGAACTTACATCAGCTCTGTGCGGACACTGGATGTCGTTTGGAATACCTACCGAGAGAGATGGATGATAAAAACGGATGAAGAGAAAGATTCTAGGAAATACGGGCTGTCAGTACGATTTGATGATCATATATACATATATATGCTTTTTGTTTCGATAGTGAGTCTAAAGTTAAATTGGCTATTTTGATTTTCCAATGTGTAGTTTGTGGCACCGTATGCAATCTGTAAATAAATTATATTTTTGCTTCTGCTCGTAGATCTGTAATACATTCCATAAGCATTTTCAGTTGCGAGTTTAGTGAATGAGTTGGTTTAGTTCAGATGTTTGCACCTTCATTTTTCTTATTATTGTTATATATTGACCCTTGTCGAGCCATCAATCAGAGATGCACCTGTGTAAATGAGCGGAAGAAGAAGCGGAAGCAAGTGGGCGTTATGAAAGAATATAGGCAGGTGCCGGCGGCAGTTGAGTCAGTTGATGACAGGAAGGGCCAGAGTGAGGGCAAGCTTGCAAACTGAGAGCTGTGGCCCTCAGCGACCCCCGGTTGAGCAACACCAGCCAAGACGCGGAAGAAGTGCCAAGTAGGTTCTTGAAGATAACACAGTGTGCTATGGTCAAGAGAAGAAGTTGGGTCAATATAACAGTCTGTCCCTGTCTCCACCCATCTCTCACACACCACAGAAACATCAACCCTTTCGAGAATAAAGTGTGAGAGATATACTTTTTTTTTTTATAAAGAAGTGTGTTCGTTCGTTCATTGAATTGCGTAAATCGTGGGTATACAACATTATTACATGACTGGAAAAATGCTGTATTTCTTATGGATTCTTTATTATTCTCTCTTTATATATATATATATATATATATATGATAGAAATAAGCGGAATGATAGATTAATCAAACACAAAATATAGTAATAGTGATATTTCATTCTTTTTATTCTAAGAACTTCCTCAGACTAAACATTTTTTAGTTTAAGGACATTGAAGCGAATTAGTAATTAGATAAGATAAAGAAGAAAATAAGGGTATAAAAGGAGGAAGGAAAGGGTCTAAAGATAAGAGGTAAGTAAGGGGAGAAATAGAGAGGGAGGTAGATGTGGGTTTAAGTAATGGGGGTGGTGGTGGGTTTTGACGGTGACTGTCTGTGTGTATGGTGATGAAGTCAAATGCATCAAGTTTCATTAAGAGATTTTTGATCATGTGGAAATGGAATTAATTTTAGTGAGCTAAAAGAAAATGAATCGGGAAAAGAAAGTGGAAGGGAGTGGAAGGGAAGGTGTTTAGGCATATCTTGTTTTATCGAAGACATTGACTGTAATGGAGTGTCTAAGTGGAAGACTCAAAAATAGTACTTGATGCCTCCTTGTTTAACACACATCATTATAAGGTGGGAATAAAGAGTAAAGTGGAGCAATCCAGGGAAATGAGTAACACCTTTCCCTACACCTAGGTTTTGTAGCTAATGAATAGGAAGCCTTTTGGTCACCCTCGACTAAAGTCAAAATTTACTTACTTGTCAAGACTGAATAGCTTGAAATCATCATCATCATCATATCGTGCTGGCAGCACGGATATCCCTGACCCTCTCTCGCCACTCCTCCCTATCGTTCATCGCCCTAGGCAGGTCTTCTGGACAACAACCTGTATCCTCACATAGCTGCTGAATGTACGTTCGTGCTGGTCGTCCTGCTTTTGCGCGGCCGTGTGTGGGGATCCATAAGAGTACATCTCTTATGAGTTCAAGCTTGAAATAGAAATGTTTTTTACAATTAAACTGTACTTACATTTAAACTGCGTACTTATCCTAAACTGAATTGTTTAATTTGAATATATATATATATATATATATATATATATATATATATATATATATATATGTGTGTGTGTTGTGGAACAGTAAAGGGTCCGGAAGAATAACACAACTCGGGTTTATGTGGAACAAATTAAAGTAACGAAAGTATAATACAATAGACTGTCGAACGTCAGTCTGACTGCCAAAATGTTAGGCTGGGAAGAACTTGCAGTTACCGAGATGAATGTTCTACCGGTATTAATAGTCACTGAAGAATTCATTACCGTCTGCAGGTTGGGTACCATAACAATATATATATATATATATATATATACGTATTTACCAAGCCCTCTGCAAAAACAGGATGTAACACAAATTCAATTTTTAAGTGGAGTTTAACATGTTTGATGAACGGATTTTTCTTTCTTTTAGACCGGTTTCTATACTAAGGTTGAATAGAACAGTCTGTCCTACTATTTATATATAGCTGGAGGGAGGATAATTAGATTCATACCTTTCCCAAGAATATTAGCCCTATGTGAAATCCAAACAGCCTCCTCTATGATTTGAACTTGGGTCACCATATCCATTTTCTATTTAGATTACGATTCCACCACGAGGTCTCCTCACACACACACACACACACACACACACACACATATATATATATATATATATATATATATATATATATAGGACTTTACACTCCTATAATTTAATTTGGGCGGTATGCCACTTGTTCCCACAAAGATGGCGGACGCTCAATGTTCAGTCTCGGGAAACCATTGGCCAGGAGGACCACGTGATATGCTTACAACTACGTCGGCGCGCGAAAATTCAAGTCCTGCGTCTTGAGCCACTGATAAGAAGATTTTTTCTATAAATACGCTGTCTTAAAACACATTCTCCCTCTTTTACGAATTTTCGTCGTAGCGGCAACACTCTCTTACGAAATTCCTTCGTAGCGGCAACACCTTCTCTTTGACCAAAATTCACCCGTATCAGAAACACCATGCCTCGCAGACATTATTGTACAAGAACTATGAGACGCTTTCCCGTCTCCAAAAAACTACCTATTTCAAATCATAGAAAAAGGACATTTTAATTTTACACTTCTTTTTGTAGTTTAGTTGTGTCACACACACACATACACGAGCTCACACATATATACACACTATCAGTATGTTAGTAGAGTTAGTTATGTTTTCATGTATTAATGTAAGTTTTGATATTATAGAATATAAATTTGTTTTTGTTCGTTCGCCTTGTTTTTAAATGTTCATTTTGTCCACGCCGTTTTACAACCATTATCTATACCGCTCTTTTACGCACACTCCCCCCACAAATTGGTGACCTTCCGACAAGTGAAAGCACGCAACCACACATAAAAACAAAAACAGCTCTCATTTTAAAAAACAGCACAAAAAAATTATTACAACGCGTAAAAATGATAACCCCTACTTAGAACACACAACCAAAATATAAAGATAAATTAAATACACCCACAGCACATGGAACTCTTTCTACACTACCTCCTAAACATTTGAAACCATACTTCTTGAGAGAAAACTCAACCACAAAGGTTAACCCAACGACGTAAAATGAACATACAAAATTTCCTAAACATTCGAAACATTTAAGAATATATTTCACTCATTTCAAAGACAACATGAAAATTCTATCACGGCGCGTGAACTTTTGGAAATAGGAGCGGCGAACACATGCAAATTCTTTAAATATCTTATTAAAAAATTTCATATAAAACAATTACATGCAAAAATTTAAACAAAATTTTCCAAGCTAAAACTCCTACACAGAAACAGGACGGCAGAATTTATTTCACAGCACACGAGGAGAGGAATTTTGACACGAGGCATATTTCTTCACTTTCCCCACTACCAAAAATCAGGCAACCTTTCACTCTTTTGACTTGCCCACCTAATCTTACTGGCCACCAAAGACACTATCTTCTGCTGCTACCAGACTGGTCAGTAGACGACACATACTTCTTTTACTACTACCAAACTTGTCATTGGGACGACATTCACAACGACAAGGAAGAACAGGACTACGCGATATTCTCCACCAGCATCGTGAAGACGACTCCTCCTCCTACTAAGGAGTCTGGGCACACTCTCTCCACTTTATCAACTGACTCTTCAATCATTTGTGCTCTCTCTGTTGCAAATAAAAAAAAATTTTTATATGAAAAAAAAAAAAAAAAAAAAAAAAAAAAACAAAAAAAACAACACTTGCATTCATAAAGTCAACAGTCACGTAAATATTGCCTCCACGTTAGAGAACATATTGAAAAATATTTTCAATATTTATCAATCTGCGGGGGGGCATATAGGACTTTACACTCCTATAATTTAATTTGGGCGGTATGCCACTTGTTCCCACAAAGATGGCGGACGCTCAATGTTCAGTCTCGGGAAACCATTGGCCAGGAGGACCACGTGATATGCTTACAACTACGTCGGCGCGCGAAAATTCAAGTCCTGCGTCTTGAGCCACTGATAAGAAGATTTTTTCTATAAATACGCTGTCTTAAAACACATTCTCCCTCTTTTACGAATTTTCGTCGTAGCGGCAACACTCTCTTACGAAATTCCTTCGTAGCGGCAACACCTTCTCTTTGACCAAAATTCACCCGTATCAGAAACACCATGCCTCGCAGACATTATTGTACAAGAACTATGAGACGCTTTCCCGTCTCCAAAAAACTACCTATTTCAAATCATAGAAAAAGGACATTTTAATTTTACACTTCTTTTTGTAGTTTAGTTGTGTCACACACACACATACACGAGCTCACACATATATACACACTATCAGTATGTTAGTAGAGTTAGTTATGTTTTCATGTATTAATGTAAGTTTTGATATTATAGAATATAAATTTGTTTTTGTTCGTTCGCCTTGTTTTTAAATGTTCATTTTGTCCACGCCGTTTTACAACCATTATCTATACCGCTCTTTTACGCACACTCCCCCCACATATATATATATATATATATATATATATATATATATATATATATATATATATATATTCGTGATAAATTATGTGCACCTTTGAAATTCAAACATTTTGTTTCTACGGTAAAGAAATATTAGTACTATTATTCTGACTTTGTTGCGCGCTGTAAGAAATGTCTTTGTTCACCATGGAAAAATATATGACAGATGAAGTTACTGAAACCTTATCCATCTTTCTTGATTGAGGAGTCCACAATATGTGTGTGTGTGTGTGTGTGTGTGTGTGTCATAGCAAGCATAATTCTTTTGAGAAACAGTTTTTTTTTTCAAAAGTGTTTTTAATATGATGCATGTATCAGCGTTTGAACTAAAAGTAGAAAGATCATTCGCTACTTATAACGAATCGTCTGAGAAAGCATTGAATTCAATCGGCAAACGCATGATACAATGAAATATTTCAACCGAAAAACAATTTACATCACAAGCCGAATACTTTCATTTTTATATATTGTAGAGAAGCATGATATGTACAAGGATGTTATATTTCCGCTAGAAATAAATAAAATCTAGACACGAAATAAATCTGTGTCTTTTTTGACAGTTTCTGGTGTGCAATTGTTTTATTTATGCCACGTCAAAATAAGAATAAAACAAAAACGATGAAGATGTTTTTGGAAAAAAAAAGAAAGATAAAAGAATCGACTCAAATACTTACGGTCAGTTCGTTCAAGTTTACGTTAAAAAGCAAAAAATATCCGACATGAATAAGATGAAATCATATTTTCTTATCTGTCAGACTTAAGAGACAGTTGTGGTGCTGAAGACAGACGCCGAGATCTATAAATGACCTTTGTCGTCTGTTCTGTCATTTCAAATTCTAAAGACCGCCTCCTAAGATGACTGCACTTTTCCCGCATTTAAAACTAACAAAGAGTAAAGAAATAATAATAATAATAATGATGATGATAATAATTATGGGTTTAGTAGTTGTAGTAGGGAGACTCACTCTCGTTACTATGTCTATTATAGCAATGATGCCACACAGTCAGATACTAAAGGAAATACTCAGAAAGCTACAAAATCACCAAGTCATAGGAATAAATAAACCACTTTATGTAACGTGCTGATTTGCCAAAAATGAAAAAGAACTTGAAACACATAAACAAACTATAAGAATATCCAGCCAGGGATATAGGAATGGAATCTGGCATGGAAAAATTCGCCATTCTTATAATGAAAAAAAGAAAAAAAAGAAAAAGGAAAATAACCACAATAATAGAACTGTTTTATCAGGAAAACATCAAAACAATTTGGGAAAAAGAAAATTACAAGTAATAGCCAAAATTGTAAGCGGATTCGATCGAATAAACAACAACAACAAACAAAAAAAATGAAAAAAAAAGAGTACCCCTGAAACGAAGCTCTTCAGCAGAAATCTCAACAAAGGAATAAACCGAAAGGTTGTACAGCTTGTAAGATACTGTAGATTATTCTTAAAATGTTCAAGGGATAAATTTATACAAATGGACCAAAGGATAAAACAATTGATGACCATATAAAAGACCTTACATATATTAAAGATAACATAGGCAGACTCTATGTATCAAGAAAGGAAGGAGGAAGAATATTGGCCAGCATTGAGGAATGCATAGAGGCAACAGATCAAAGACTCGAAGAATACGCAAAATAGAGTAAAGAAAGATTAATTATTGTTGCCAGTCATAAAAATGCCAACATAAGGGAAAATAGAAAGACAAAAAGAAAGAAAAGAAAACAAAACAAAAAACCCACACAAACTAGAAAGGCAGAATTGAGAAGAAAAACAACTGTATGGAGAGTCCAAGCGACGAAATCAAGAGTTGCATACGAGATGACCTCGTCATAGCTAAAAAGAAGAAATGTCAAGAGAGGAAAGGCATCTTTTTTAACAGCGGCACAAAATGATGCCATAAGAATAAATTATATCAAAGTAAAAATTTATAATACGCAACAGAATAGACAAAGTAGGATATGTGGAGATAGAGATGAAATGGTTTTGGGTCCTTTCTTTAATATCATATCAAACTTTATGGGTTATCTTAAGCCAAAGCCACCCTTGCAGAAGAGCAGTCAATCAAGAGATACACCTGTGTAAATAAGCAGAAGAACAGCGGAAGCAGGGGGACGTTAAACAACGAATATAACCAGGGCCAGACGGTTCGAGTCAGTTGGAGATAAGATGCCGAATTGAGAGCCAGCGGCAGACAGAGGGCTTTGGGCCCTCAGTGACCCACGGTTGAGCAACCCAGCCAAGATGAGAAAGAAATGCTGCTATGATCAGAAGAACTTTGGGTCAGAAGAACTTTGTGGCAGTCTGTCCCCGTCTCCAGCTCATCTCTCACACACAACAAACATCACCCTTTTGAGAATAAAGTGTGGGAGAGATATTTTTTTAAAGAAGCGTGTTCGTTCGTTCATTGAAGTTCGTTATTATTGTTGACTAAGTTTCCGCTTATATTTGTATATATATATATATATATATGTGTGTGTGTGTGTGTGTGTGTGTGGCTATTCAGCAGTAGTAATAAGGGGTTCATAACTTTCTCAAGAGTATTGCCCCGAAAGGGAACGTAATAACCCGACTGGATTTCAAATTCGCTTTCTCCGAGTCAGAAGTCCAACACGATAGCCATTCGGCCATTTTAGCCATTACTCCTCAAGAGATGAAAAGGTTATATAATAAGCAAAAAAAGCAAACTGGTACAAAAGGAGTGCAAGACTAGGCGTTGATTTAGTGAAGAAAGGTGATCCACTTGGAATTGTGTAAGAGATTAAGATTTGAACATATCACCTAATCCGGACCTGAAAACTTGGCCTTGTATTAAGTTGGCAGGAAAAAAGTATTTGTCTTGTAGAGGAATTTGCCATTCCAGCAGACAACAGAGAGAAAATAAAAGAGATCGAAAAGATAAACAAATTCTTGGATGTTGACCGAGAACGCCAAAAGTTGTGGAATATGAAGTTGACGGTGATAAAGGTATTGTAGTTGGTATACTTGGAACGGTTCTCAAAGGTTTGGAAAAAAAAACAAACTGGAGGAATTGGAAATTATCGGAAAAATCGAGGCCATCCAGAATACAACATTGATAAGATCAACAATAATACTAAAATGAGTCGAAGAAATCTGACGTGATTTGCTGCCATTTAGACGAAAGTGAAGGACAACCAACTAACATTGGTGGGAAAAACACGCAATATTGATAAAATACAAAACAAAACAAAACAAAACAAAACAAAAAAAAAAAAACACTTTGCGGAACTGCTAATCATCTTCGGAGATTACTATCAATGTGAATGAAAAAATAACGCTCAAAAGATGCAGTAATCCCCCAACCCTACCCACCTCAAAAAAAAAAAAAAAAAGAAAAAGAAAAAAGAAAACATCAAATTGGATGCATATAATCACTACCTTCGCTCACGCAAAGTCTTTCGTAAAAACCCGGTGAAGGATTGTTAAAAATCGAAAATAAAGCTGAAAATTGAACAATAATAGTAATAATCATAAAAATGATTTTGAGATACAAACAGATCACATAATCTCGGCCAGACGACCAGACCAAGTTATAGTCAAAATAAATAAAGAGAATATGCCGAATAGTGCACTTTGCCGTTCCAGCTGACCACAGAGTAAAACTGAAAAAAGCAAAAAAGAGATAAGTACTTAGACCTTGCTAGAAAACTGAAAAAAAAACAAACAAACTATGACACTTGAAAGTGACGGTGATACTAATTGTAATTGACACGTTCGGTACAGTCACCAAAGGATTGATCAAGGGACAGGAGGGTTTGGGAATAAGAGGACGAATGGAACCATCACTACAGCATTGTTGAGATCGGTCAGAATACCGAGAAGAGTGCTGGAGACTGGGGGGGGGACTTGTTGTCACTCAAACTCAAGTGAAAGACCATCAGCTAACACTGATGTGAAAATTCGAATCATAATAATGATAATATTTCTTTTTCTTTTACACTCGGGTGTTGAGCTACGTGTCATAGCTAGGGGCAGGTTTTGAGGAAGTGGAAATTACGAGTTTAATAAAAAAAAGCAACAACCCCAAAACAACAACAACAACAACAACAACAACAAAAAGATGTTTTTAGTAGGTGTGCCGAATGTGGAGAGAATGTTCTATGTTATCAACGAACCGTGTGAACAATCACTGAAGTGTATCAAATCAGAAAATTTGTTTTCGGCAAGTGTACATAAGGGATAAAAATCGATCCTTGCTTTTTTTATGCAATATCAGAGACCTACAACTATTTTTTTGTCTGATTCCTGGAGCGTAAAGACTTAGTCGAAGAGAAACCCTCGTTGGTGTTTATTCTTCTAATTGCTTTTAATAAAGATCACCGCGTTGCAGATGGCTTAAATATCACTCACAATTTGGTCAATCGGATAGAAAAGATGACCACTTGACAGTGTTCTCCCCTTTTTCATTCACAATCAGGAGTGTCTTTAATTGCAGGTTGGTTGGAAACTTCTATAAAATAAGAAACATTTAATCAGAGATTTCATCATCTAAAGACAAACAGAAACAAATGCTTGTGGAATTTAAAATGGCGACAGTAATGGCGTTGTTTTTAAAAACTGTCAAGACTAAATTAAAAAGAAAAACAAAAAACATGGGGCACCCACACATTATTTATAGTTTTTGAATATAACTGTTCGACAAAAAGACTTGATAAAGTGGGAGAGAGGTTATTCAGTGCATATCATGGTCAAGTATTTCTTTCTTGCTTGTTGTCCGTCTAGAATTAAAAGGCTGATTTTCAAGGCGGTCAATCTTTTATCACTAAGAAGATTGACGCAAAAGCAATGAGCTCAGAAGAAAGCCCTTCTTTAATGATTATAGGAAGCATGTTGTCTTTAACGTCTGTACATATCTATCTATCTATCTATCTAAGTGATCCTCTTTTTAAAAATTCCCTTTCTCTTAATCTGTTTTTGTCGTATATGAACGTTGAATAACGTCCAACTGTACAACGCCCGTTTACTTATACGTCCGTTGTTAATAGCATGAAAAAATGAAATTCAAACACTGGCGTGCACAAAGTGTTAATTTTGTATGTTTGTTTAAAATCTGTATATGTTTACATAATTAAATCTTCAGCTGTTTTGTTTATCTTTATTTACTTCTTATAAGGGATTATGAACTATGGAAACCATACAAATATGTGTTAATTATTTTTATTAAGAATAATTACTTAAAACTATAATTATTTACAAATCATAATTAATATCATCATTAATTACTTGAAAATATTTTACTTGAAATACAAGAAACAATTTAGTTTTAGATCGGAATACTTGAAACCATATAACTGTGTAAACAAGTGATTGATAATAAAAAGGAATAGTTGCTTGAAACAATATAATTGTGTATAGATTATTGGTATTAGATAGGAATACTTGAAACCATATAAAATCAAATAATTCTTATTAGGAATGGTTACTTGAAGCTATAATTGTTTACTTGAAAGCATATAATTGCTGGCAAAAAAAGAGCCAAAACATCTGCCTTAACTAACTTGACATTTTTTTTCCTTGTGCTCATTTGTCTGAGCTAGTTGAATCTATTAAATCTTGCAATGAACCTAGTGACTGGCTGTCGAACTTACAGCAATGAATTCGATTCTCACTGAGATCCCTACATACACACGGAAACTTTGTAAAATCAGGTTGATTCAATAATAAAAAGAAAGAAAAAAAAAGAAAAGAAAAATCAGGAATGGTTTGGAGTCACTGGATGAAAATTCTTGCAGAGTGTTCTTTATTTTTTTACCCTTCTTTTCTTCAGTGGGTAGTAGCATGCAATTCAATCATAAAGTATATCAGAACCTATTTCCTTAACAAAAATGCCTTTTAGGAGGGTGAAAAGATCGACAAGACACAGATAGCCGGCAAAGGTTTTTGTTTGTCTCCATCAAATTAGCCGCAGCGACATTAGACTGTCACAGACAGTTCTAGTAATTCCTGCTTTTGAAGAAGAAATACGCCCAACAGAAGAAAAACTATTAATTTTGTCTTGCAATCTGTTTTGCCAGAAGGATTCAACTCTTCTCTTTGGAATCTGCGTGGCAATGTCTCCGATGACTGTTATTGCACCAATTACGGAAATCAGGTTTTTTTTTCTCTTTCCCAGGCAGACAATGTCTCCCCACAGATCAGATTAAACTCTAGATATTGACGGAGAAGTTATTTCTTTTTTTGCTTGAATAATCGACACTTTACAAGAATGTGTTCACATTAAATAGAAAGGTAGACATGAAACAAACAAACAAAAAAAAAAAATGAAAGTTGGGTGGATAAAAAAAAAAAGTTATTAATTTCGATTATTTTATTGTTTTTTTTAAATGAATTTTACATGTTAAAAGTCATTCAACAGCATGTCGATGAGGTTTAGAATATGCTGTTATCTCTTGCACAGAGGTAAGTCCTCTCCTCGAAAAATTAGTGTCTTGGGTATGACATTAAACTGGTGAGGCTCAAGCTCTAGAGCTCAGGTTAGTATGGAGTATCCCATAGTTGTCATTACTCCCTGGTCCACTCTGAGCTGGAGTGCCGTAACCTGTTAGAGTCTCATCTACCGATTAAATAGCCCAGACTGAAAATTATTAGTGCTTGGTAGGAAAACTTGATACCGTATAACTTGGCGCAAATTATTTTTTATAGAATAGGTTTGGTTTGGTTTGGATTTTTTGTTGAAGGGCATATCAACTTTCGTGGATTATTTAATACCAAAGCCATTCTTGTAAAGAAAAGGTAATGGTACTATTTAAGCCATAAGTAGAACATACGGAGGTTCATACGTTTCCCAAGGGTATTAGCACGAAAGTGAATGTAATAACGCAACTGAATTTCGAACTCATTACGATGTCACAGTCTACCAGGCTAGCCACTGCACCATGGGAACTCCATACCTGTCTTAAAAATAATTACATAAAGTTTTAATTGCTTACAAAGGATTATTTTTGGGTACTTGAAACAATATAATATAAAAATAGTAGGGCAGACTAGGTTCTTCAGCCTTGGTGAGGCAACTAGTCAAGGAGAAGGAAAACTCTGAATTCAAACCTGTTAAACTCCGCTTAAAAATTGACCTTGTGTCATATCCTGCCTGAGCGGGGGGGTTGGTAAATATGTACGGGCGTATTTTTGTAATCACTATCATAAAAGTGAGTCTTCTCCTTTCAATTCATTTTCAGCAACTGTCTTTTCTAGGAAAAAAATCATCATGTGGTCTCAATTGTTTGGCCTTCCCGCGATTTATCTATTCTCTGTTGGTTTTATCCAATCGGAATTCTCATCTGACTTTTAATTGTATTGACGGTTCAGTTTGTTTGGCACTTGCTGCTATCTAACTACGCAGCCACCCAGAGAGAGAGAGAGAGAGAGAGAGAGAGAGAGAGAGAGAGAGAGAGTATCAATAGGAGTGATGGCGGGTTTCTGTTTGGCATCTGTCACAATAGGAATTCTTGAAAGCATACAACTGTGTGCAAATTATTAGTATTAGATAGGAATACTTGATATCATATTTACCCAACCGTTCGCACCAGCAGAATGCGATACAAAATTAATTTTTAAATGGAGTTCAACAGGTTTGTATTCAGGTTTTCCTTCTCCTAGACTGGTTTCCATACCAAGATTAAAGAGCTCAGCGTGAATTTAAACCTGTTAAGCTCCACTTTAAACTGACTTTCTATCGCATCCTGATTCAGCTGAGGGGTAAAGAATGTCTGCTTGACAAAATATTTTCTTTTGATCTTTTAGGAATATTAATTCTTGAATCATAAATTTTAGCATAGAAAATATATGCCACCATTTTTATAAACGAAAGGAAGAAGGTCTCACTAAATGTCTATTGACATTATGATATTATTTCAGATACCCTTCCCGACGATTTTTTTTTATGAATATTAAATTGATCCACCGATTGATGTATTGTTTTAGATTTATTTCTCAAGTCTTAGAAGTCTCGGAAAAAAAATTACATAGACGAAATGCCAGGACAAAATCACGCGCCAACGATTAGCAAACAAAGAATCGGATTAAATGTTTGTTGCTTAAGCCAAAATGTCGAAGAAGAAGAAGAAGAAGAAGAAGAAGAAGAAGAAGAAGAAGATCGGTAAAAATATTGATTTAAAATTGATATTCTGCAGATTATTTTGATTCAGAATATTTATCTGCACAAAAAGTCCAGATTAATGAGATTGATTTAAATAGCTTAGAATGAGAGAATGGGCTGAAAAGTTATCGGCCTTACCAAGCAGACAAAATCAGCGAAAAAAAAGTTCATTCCGTTTTCTTTACGAACACACACACACACACACACACACACACACACACACACACACACACACACACACACATATATATAATATATATATATACATATATATACACGCACACACTCATACAGAGAGAGAGAGAGAGAGAGAGTGATTGCTGACTATCAGTTTCTCGCCTATACAATCATCAGACCAACTGATTTCCACAATATAGCAATCTCTTTAAGCTTTGCATATTATATATATATATATATATATATATATATATATATATATATATATATATATATATCATCAACTCGCGCTGATAGAACGGAGTTCCCTGACTCTGTCTCGCCATCTATCTCGATAATCAATCGCTCCTGGAATGTCATCCAAGCTGCGTACACACACACACACACACACACACACACACACACACACACACCACACACACACACTCTTACATGTACATATATATATATATATATATATATATATATATATCAATACAGTGTTGGTTCTCACTAAATCACTTAGTGGGTTTGTGTCGAACCAAGTGCAATATAATATGGCGAGTGCTCAATATCTAGGATAGTGTTATTATATAATAATAATAGATAAATATATATTAGATGTATATAGATATTTTAGATATATATTTATTTATTTATTAATTTATTATTCATATTTAATCTAAATTTAAATTCCATGAATTAAATATATATATATATAATATATATATATATATATATATATATATATATATAATATATATATTTTTATTGTATAATATATATATATATATATATATATATATATATATATATACTCCTCCGTAGATTATTTTCTGCATAATAACTGTTTGTTTTTAGCTTCAATTCACAAGCACAATGTTGAGGTCATCAAATCATTAAAAGAAAGACTTGTAGAAATCATTGAAGACCCGTATTTCGCATCAGAAATATTGAGCATATAGTTCAATGAGACTTTTTTTCTGTGATGAGAAAACATCAGTGAGAATTTCAAGCTTTTAAGATGCCAACACTCGTTGAGATCAAACTCCCGAAAACTTTTCCGTAATGGAATTTGGTCGTATTAATAGTAATATCGGTAAAGTTATTATTGAAATAAGAAAAAAATCAAAATATTTTATGATTGATACTTACTACCCTATCCAAATGACGAAAACAGGCTTTATTTCAATATCGAAAGAAAATCTGTCAAATGAATGGTGTGCAGAATCGATAGAATATAATGAAAGGTTATATGACATTGTTGCATAGAAAAGCCCCCCCACCAAATAAAACTAAAAAAATAAATAGAATAAATAAATGAAATAAAATAAAATAAGATGAATAAATAAATGAATAAAAATACCAAAAATCCTTAAACAAAAAACAAACCAAGAAAAAACAAAGAAATAGAAATCTCGAACCCAAAGTTGACAGTCGTCCCTATACTGCAAAAACACTGGGATTAGAGAAAAGAGTAAAACCTCCAGAAATTCCCTACCCTTTTTGTTTTGCTTAAAATACGCTGGACAGGATGTGTGTGTGTGTATGTGTGTGTGTGTGTGTGTGTGTGTAAGAGAGAGAGAGAGAGAGAGAGAGAGAGAGAGAGAGAGAGAGGAGTGGAGAGTCAAAGGAATCCATGCTTAAAAATGATGATGATGATGATCTCGATTATATGTGAATGAGCTACTTGTAGTGTAATGGTTATCGTCGTAGAAAACGGACATGGCAAACCGGGTTCAAATTTCACACTAGGAAATCTATGAATCCAACTACTCTTCCTCCAGCTATGGGTAAATAGTAGGGCAGACTGTGTTTTTTAACCTTGGTATGGTAACTAGCCTAGGAGAAGGAAAATTCGGAATTCAAATATGTTAAGCCGCTTAAAAACCAACCTTGTGCCACATTCTGCTCGAGCCGAGTCGTTTGGTAAACACACACACGCATACACACACTTATATATATATATATATATACTACGCTTGTTTTGGCAGACGGACAACAATATAAGTATATACTAAAAATTAAACCAATTTCATATGCGTATTTTTCAAAAGATCCCGTTTGGCTAACAACAAGTGAGTTCGAATTTCATTCAGTGCTCCATACATTCGGCCTTATGCCACAATTAACCCTAGTTAAGTAAATACTAGGAGTAAATCTGCTTTTTTAAACTTCAATTTTTCTCATAATGTTGTATTTTAAATGTTATCAACACACACACACACACACACACATATATATATATATATATATATATATATATATATTAGTATTGTTAACTGGGGATCAGTCATAGTGTGTGGTTTTGGCTGTTTGTGTCGTATTACTGTGCCGACAATTCTGTGATTGGAAGATACTCCCTCAAAAGAGGAATATGCCTTACACTTCAGCGTTTGATTAATCCTTTTCATATTCATGAGTATGTAATCTGTCTGGGCTTCAACATTGGTTGTGTAAGGGTAGGTTCATAGTTTTTCTTCCCTTTTCTGGAATTTAGTAATAAGGCATGTTAGTCTGTTTTCAAAAGAGGATTCAATTAGATATTCCCTATTTCTGTTTGACGATTTGTCTAAGCAGAATTTGTTGTTTTCGTCTACACCAATTTGAGCACTGATGATTAGAACGCAACGGACAAGGGAGGATTGCTCGTTGTAAAAGCTGATTAGGTCAGTTTCATCACTAACATTGGAAGGACTAAAGCAGAAGATGATTGTTACCCTGGGTTTGCCGTTTAATTTAGCTACCATCATTCTCGGTTGTATTTTCTCGATGCTGTTTAGAGATTTTAGGACATGAGGACTGAGAAGGACTCCTATTCCTCCTATGACGATATTGACGGAGTTTTCCATGCAGATGCTAAGGTAAACGTCCATCTATTGCTGGCATCGAGGTATTTTATTTCTAGTTTGCTATGTTAATATCAAGGTTCTTGTATGCATACTATGTCTATATTATGCTCTGCTGCAGATGCTGTCAGCTCCAGTAGTTGACTTATTCAATTTAAAGTTCTCAGGTCAATTGTCACTATGTGTACTATGCTTTTGCATTTAAGTAATTTTTTGTTTGGGTTCGAGTTTGAGTTTTATAGCTGAATTTTCGAGCACTGAGGTCAGAGCTCCAACCTCAGCAGAACGCGCCCATTTTTTACCCACGCAAAGTGTGATGTGGTTTGGACCCATGGTTTAAATTAGTCATGGCAATCTTGCGATGGTAGTACTTTTATCTCATCAATGGACGCCACCCTTATAGAGGAGTAGCAGTAGTTTCCTGACTGAACCATTTGATCTTGGCCGTTGACTTGTGGGTTTCTTCTACTCAGCATCTTGTGAAGCGCACCGTTTACCTAATGTTGTGTTTCATCCGCCTTACTTTACACCCACCATGCTGCTTCCCATGGCTTTTGAAGTTTTATGTGTGTATAGAAAAAAGATCTACAGTATATTTCTTTATATTTCATTTGATATATTCATTTATCTTGCTGTATTTACACATATATTGATCAGATTAAAAGTTGAGTTCCAGAAATATGTTCAATATTCTGTACATTTCTCCTGATTTCCAGTATAACACTAAACAGCTTTCTATGTTCCTATATTTCATAATTGATATTCACTGGGGAAGAAATGAAACAAGAATTTTTAGAATTTCATTTAGCAATAAATATACGATAACACTGAAAAACAAATTCGATTCGCTTCAGGAGATATCCGAAACACTTACTCCGAATGTCGAATATGAGAACTTTGTTAACGCCCTCGTGGAAGCAGCAGTAGAATGCATAGTAACCAAACTAAGAGCCAAACATAGAGTTCCATGGGAGACACAAGCGGTTAGGAAAAACGAGATAACGTTAAAACAGCATCCCTATGTAAAAAAAGAAATCTAACTAACGTGCAGAAACTTAAGAAGACTCAAAGAGAATCAATTAATGCATACCAAAAAGAACAAAAACATTCAAGTTCAGACGAATCAATTAAGAAATTCAGTAGAAGATAGATAATCTGGAATAGCGTGGCAGAGAGTAAATGAAGTGAGTAAAATGAAGAGTACCCCAAGAGCTAAACTAAAAGCTGGCAGCCAAGAAGAACGAATAAAGCTGTTAAAAGAACATTTCAAGAATCTGCTTGGATAATCCCCCTACAGTCACAAATAAACCAGTCACGAAAATTATTATAAATCAACTAGACATCAAACTAGAACTGTTTACTCTAGAAGAATTCGACGAAGAACTAATAAAACATAAAAACAGAAAAGCTGCTGCTTTCAACGAAATACTCGCAGAGAAGTATGGAAGACAAGGAAACTTTGACGACTCACTGTTCTGATTCAGTAATTACTTATATAACAAGAACAAAATAAAGTGATGGATAAAAGGTTTCATTCTCCACTAGCCCAAGGAAGGCGACTTCGGAATCCTCCAGAACTACCGAGGCAAAACTTTTACTTCCATCGAGGCTAAGGTTTATAATGTTCTGCTTCTTAATTTTATCGAATCAGAAATCGAGAAGATTCTTCAAAAGAATCAAAATAGTTTTCTGAGAAATCGATCCACAACATCACATATTCTGACAATCCGAAGAATTTGTGCCAAAAACTTCGAAGTGATACTCTTGTTCGTAGATTTCTCCGAGATATTTGATTTCATACCCTACGGGAAGATGGAGCAAATACTTATGGTCTCCTCAAAAAAAAAATTGTCACTGCCATAATGATGTCTATAGTAACATGAAATTCAAGGTTCATTCACCTGATGGAGACACCGACTTCTTCGAGATTGTTGCTGGTATTCTCCTAGGGGATACATTAGCGTTATATCTGTACATAATCTGCTAAGACTACGTACTTCAACCCTCTATAGATCTAAAAAAAAATGGTTTTACACTAAAAAAAAGGCAAGAAGTAGACGATACCCCGAAGAAACCATTACGGACGCAGACTACGCAGATAACATAGGGCTTCTTACAAAGAATCCCTGCTGCATAGTCGGGAGCAGGCAGCATATGGAATCGGCCTCCATGTGATCGCAGACAAAACGGAGTACATGTGTTTTAATCAAGAAGGAGTCATCTCCACTCTAAACGGCGGTTCTCTGAAACTAGTGGACAAGTTCACATTTCTCGCCAGCAGCGTCTCATCTACAGAAAGCGACATCAATACGCGCCTAGCAAAGGCATGAGCTGTTATTGATAGGGTATTGATCATATGGATGACCAATCTGATAAAATAAAATAGAATTTCTTTCAAGGAACGTTTGTGTCAAGTTTACTGTATGGATGCACCACATTGACGCTGAGAAAGGATATAGAAAAAAAAAGCGAGATGGGAACTGCACAAAAATGCTACGAGCTATATTGAATAAATCCTGCAAGCAACATCCCAGGAAACAACAGTTGTACAGCCAACTACCTCCTATCTTACAAACTATCCAAATTAGACAAACAAGACATGCAGGACACTGTTGGAGAAGCAAGGACGAATTCATTAGTAATTTTCTTTTATGGACCCCTTCACATGGACGGGAGCGGTGGATGATAGGGTCGAATAGCGAGAAAGAAGTCAGGGAAATCCGTGCTAGCAGCGTGACTTGATGATGATGATATATATACATAGAGAGAGAGAGAGAGAGAGAGAGAGAGAGAGAGAGAGAGAGAGAGAGAGAGAGAGAGGCGATGAAAGTATAATGTGAGTTTGCTTGAATAATTAGGAGCATACTTTTCCTCCTACATCCTAAAAATCGTACTTGGTAGCCAACACATTATAAGAATTCCCTTAATATAGCTATGGACAGAAATAAACTCAATAAAAGGTTAGTAGAAATAGCAGGAAAAACCCATTTAATTTCTATTTTATTATCGCATAAGTTTATTTGTTTAATGGCATAACAACTCCTTACTGGTTATTTAATGCTGAAACTTGATTCACCTGTAAATGATTGGTTGCATATATTCCTATTCAGCATTAATAATTCAATTTATCAAGTATTCCTATCAAATACAAATAATTTGCACACAGCTGCATGGTTTTCAAATAATAGAAATAATAGTAAATAATTGAAAAGTTCTAGTTGACCTGCTGAGTGGACCTGGGAGTAATGTCAATGAAGGAATATCACACACTTTACAGATCTCCAGAACTGGAGCCTCACCATCGGGTGTAGTTTATTATCATTCATATATGTGATATAAGTTTTGTTTATTAAACGTTTCATTACAGGGAAATAGGCGCAGATTGTTTTCTTTTCTTTTTTGTGTGACGGGGTTGGCGTCCGAACTGAGTGAATGATAACTATTCTCTTTTCATCTAAAAGAGATATACACACTTGTTATGAGACAATAGCTGTCATTCTTGTTACATGTCACCTGGTCATAATGTTTTGACCCATTAGTATATATATATATATATATATACGCAACAACAGATAGGGGTATCTATGCGTGTATGTATGTGTGTATTTGTTTTAAGCAACATTACCTAAATCAGGAGAAGACTGCCGGTAATGTATATGCTTACGCAGATAGAGCAATGCATATTCATGATATTCAGATGAAGTGCGTCATCAAATGTAGCTAAATTGGCCTCAGATTGTTGTGTGTAATTCTGATCGATTTGCTGATGTTCAGACTTCTAGTTTAAAAGAAATTCATGATATAAAGTAATTTTACGTTGCCGGAGTGTCTTGATCCCAGACAGTATTCGAAAGACGTTCCTTGTCGGTGAAGCTTACAACTCTCCCACTGTATCCTAGGCAGATGAGTACCCAACCCTAAAGCGAGTACTGGGTATAACACCAAACAGAATCTGATGGTGAGGTTCCAATTCTTGAGATCTGGGGAGTATTGAGTACTCCTTCATTGACTTTACTCACAGGCTCACTCTGATACTGAAAGGAAGTATCTGTTAGGGTCCCATGTACGGGTTAAGTAGGTCTGTTGAAAATCATTACTATTAGATAAGAATACTTGAAACCATATAACTAAATTATTTGTATTTAGCTTTCTTGAAGATATAACTGTTTTATAGGAGAAAGGAGAAACCTTTTAAACGAGTCATTTCTACTGTAGCTTTAAAGGACTTCAATCTTCCCCCTTTCGAGGAGAGCTGACTCAAGGTTAGGCCTTCGAAAATCTATCGTCGGAAGCCCGACCGATTAAAAACCCTATTGAAATCCCTGTCTGCCTTTTTCAATCAAGAGATATCTCTATTAACAAATCAGAGCTCAGGTTTCTATTACACTTTATTTCAAGCCGGTTCCAAGAAATTAACATTATTAACCCCTTGCCTGTCACTCAAAATTTCCAACGTATTGCAGGTGTTGACCCTAGAGTTAAATCAAATTTAAGCATCTGCGCTATATTACAATAATCTACCTGAAAAAGCATTCCTATTTTCATGGTCTTTATCGTATGGTCAAGTTATGCTTAAAGCACAGGGTCTCGTCAGATCAAGCAGTGATAAGCCTGCTCAATACTTAAGTGGGTAACCAGTCAATAATAGTAAGTACTCTCAGCAATCTGAAGCATGTGTACCGAACTAAGAAATGTTTAGTAAGTTTTAGTAAAGCAGCGACGTATGTAGTCTGTACTCAAGTGTGTGAACACTTCGATGCTGCTGTGTCACACGAAACAAAACTGAATAAATAAGAACAAAAAAATTCTGCAATGTTTTTGGCATGTGCTAAAGATGATGTAAATAAACTCTAAAATGTTAGTACATTTACTCCTAATGGATAATTATTTAACCCGAGAAAACTTACAGCTTTCAATAGGAGGTGCCCGTGGTGTAATGGTTATCGTCGTAGGAAATGGACACGGCGACACGACGACGAGACTGATTGCATTTCACATAGCACTAATACCCTTGGGAAAGGTATGAATCCAATTATTCTCCCTCCAGCTATGGGTAAATAGTTGGACAGACTGGGTTCTTCAGCTTGGTGAGGCAACTAGTCTAGGAGAAGGAAAACTCTGAATTCAAACCTGTTAAACTCCGCTTAAAAATTGACCTCGTGTCATATCCTGCCCGAGCGGAGGGGTTGGTAAATATGTATAGCTTTCAATAAATCTTTCGATAATGAAATGTATAGAATTATCTGGAAGGTCAATATAAAAATAATTTGTTCATTTTTAAATATTTTGCTTCGATAAATAAAAAAGATGGCAGTTAAAGAATTTAATTATTAAGAAGAAGCTTTTCACTTGATGCGTCCCTTTAAACCAAAACTAATTTCCATACACCCAGAAATGAATAAATTGATGGTTTGGTTTGGTTTGTTGGGTTTTATGGCTTATCAACCTTTGTAGGTTATTTAAAGCCAAATCCATTTTTATGTAAATGATATGTTTTATTTCAAACAATTCAGTTTAGCATAAGTGCAGAGTTTAATTGTCAAAAACATTTCTATTTCAAACTATTTAAGCAGTTATATGTAACCATTCAGTTAAGTGTAAATACAGTTTTAATGTCGAAAAACAGTTCCATTTCAAATAATTCAGTTAAGCATAAGCACGCAGTTTAAATGTAAGTACGGTTTAATGGTCAAAAACATTTCTATTTCAAGCTATTCAGTTTATTCAAACAATTCAGTTTAGCATTAGTATGCTGTTAGTTCTATTTAACTCACAGATAGGGCCCTATCAAATGCTACCATTCAGGGCCAGAGTGGACCTGGGAGCGATGGCAATGAAGGGGTACTCCACATTCCCCAAAGCTCCTGCACTGCTGGAACCTCACCATCAGATTGTTTAGTGTCATATACAGGACACTCGTTGTGGGGGGATCTTTCTTACCCCTCTGCAGAGAAGCAGTCGGTGTATTCTACAGCCCCAGCCGACTGAGTAATAAATAAATTGATTACTAAACATAACTGACTTACGAGTTTTTAATATGATTTACGCGAGAATAGAATCAATAAACAATAAATGCATTCACACTTTTAATTTTTGAATGATTTTTAATGGGATGAAAGGGTTTGGTGGGCACCGAGGAGATCACGAATATTAGTTTGCAGGTTTGTGAATTTCAACAGCAAAGTTATTTCAGTAAATTCTTCTTTAAGAAAGGTGTCTAAATATACACTTTCCCTTCTAACATTGTTCGTTTATTTTAATGACTTAAATGTTTTGAACTGATCTATGTGATCGGCAAATCCCTTGTGGCCATCGAACCCAATCAGGTTAGGCATTATGTACTCATCTTGTAATAGTTATTGTTGTGGAAGAAGGACGGTGAAACGATTTCAAATCTTGGATGAGGTTGTTTGCCTTTCAAATAGCACTAATATCCCCGAGAAAGGTATGCACATAACTATTCTCCCTCAAGCTATGGGTAAATAGTAGGAGAGACTGGGCTTTTTAATCTTGGTATCGCAACCGATCTAGGAAAAAGAAAATCCTTCATTCAAACCTATTAAACTCAGCTTTAAAATTGACCTTGTGTCACATCCTGCTCATTCGGAGAGGTTGGGAAAATAGTTATAATATCTGGCTACTAGTCAAGAGTGTTCGCCAATAGCTCGGGAGACCTGGGTTCAATCCCAAGTCGAGTCATACCAAAGACTCAAAAAATTGTACTTGATGCCTCCTTGCTTAACACTCTGATTATAAGGTAAGGATCAAGGGTAAAGTTGAGCAATCCAGGGAAAGTAGTAGCGCTCTCCCCTACACCTTGGTGTAGTAGCTATCCAAAAGGGAGCCTTCGGGTCACGCTCGACTGCAGTCGCCAACTTTACTTTTAGTCTACATGATCCAACGATTTTTTCTCCCTATACTTTTATTCCCACAGTCAAAATTTTATTTTCCCCGTGGGTCTACATGAGCCATTTTGTAAAGCCTACTGATATGGGTATGATATCTAACGACGAGTCTATATGACTCAGTAATTTTTATTCTTCTGTTAATCTATCCAAACTTATATATTCTTCCACTATGAAGCCCTATGTTTTTATTCATCGCCCCTGCCAACATTTTGTTCTTCCCCAGGGGTCGATTTACACCATTTTGAGAAGCTCTAGTTTAGAATATAGAACAGGTTTACAATTTAACTGTTGTCTAGTAAAGAATGTCCTGCCAGTGTTTCTTAGAATACGCTGACCCTACCAAAAAGGTGTGTTCGGGGCACGAAACTAAGCTACCTCTGATAAGGAGGCTCCAGTTCTGGATATCTAAGGTGAGGTGATGTATCTCTTCATTGCCATAATGCATAGGTTCACTCAAAACAGTTTGGCTCTCATCTATGGTTCAAATAGAACTGTTAGAGCCCAATCTATGGGTCAAATAGATCTATTAGGGCCTCATCTTTGGGTCAAATAGATCTATTTGAAAATTGTTCGAATTCGATGGCACTGTATTAAAAAATCTTAAAAGCCTATAACTTAAAAACATGAAGATATGAACATACAATAAATCGATTTCCTAAACTCTTGGTAAAAAATAACCCTTGACGGTTTGACAAGCCGTTAAAATCTATGCATCAATCAAATGGAAGTCTGCATTAGTCGTACAATAGGTGAAATGATATTCACAGCTTACCAAAGACACTTTGCTAACTCCTCGCGTGCAACAGAAAAGAAGATTATTATTCAGATTTCTTTGTCCAGTTGGTTTTAAATACGAAAAAAATGTAGCCATCTTAGAAGGCAAGCTTGGGACTTTGAAAGGACAGAGTAAGCGACAAAGGTCACTTGTAGTTCTCGGTGTCTGTCTTCAGTGTTAGAACTTTCTGTACAGTTTGACAGATAAGAAAACAGGAATTCATCTCATTTATTCCAGATACTTTTTTTTGCGCTTTAGAATATAAAGCTGAAGGAAGTGGCCGTAAATATTTCAATCAATTATTTGTTTCTGCTTTATTTCCAAATATTTTTTCATTATTTTTTATTCTTATTTTGACGTGTGGTATAAGTAAAACAATTGCACACCAGAAACTGTCAAAAAAGATACCGGTGTATTTATTTTTTCTGGTTTTGTTTATTTCTAAGAAATATGTCACCTCTGTCTACATTATTTTCCCTAGAATATTTACAATATAAAAATGTATGTGTGTCTGTACCCCAGTAGAAATATTAATTTTTTTTAATGTGCAGATATAGTTCAGTGGTTATTCATAATATTCGTTACTAGCAAGGACTGATCTTGAATTTTTAGTTCAAAATATTATTATACACATTTCTTCTACCCCGCCAAAAAAAAAAAAAAGAAAATACCCCCCTAAAAAAAACAATCCAAAAAACAACCCCCCACCAAAAAAAAAAAACAAACTCTCACACATTTAAGAAAAGAATATTCTGTTCTTTTGATGTGAAATGATCGATTAGGAATTCTGTGAATAAGGATGCTATCTATTGTAAATTCAATGAAATTATTTTTATTCATTTTTTAGTTCATTGAATGGATTGAAAAAATAGATTCTTCCAGTTCTATTAAGAGTGTTGTCTTTCTCTTCAAGAAATAAAGAATGATAAAGTTATTTGACTATAAAGTCTTTCTTATTAAATAGTGTTCTTTCTTATACACTCGTTCTTTCTTTCTTTCTTTCTTTCTTATACACTCTTTCTTTCTTTCTTTCTTTCTTTCTTTCATTTCGACGATTAAGACTTAAAGCCACTATAATTTCTAATCCGACTTATCTCCAAATAACATTGATTCTTTAGAACTATTAAAGGTTTCGGCTTCTTTGTTTAATGGCATATAAACCGTTTTGGTTTATTTAATGTCAAAGTCATTTTTGCAGAAGAACAGAAGTTGCACCATTCAATCCAGTTTGAACTCGTTTATTAGGATATCACATATCCATTACCTTCTGTGTGTGTGTGTGTGCGTTTAAGTGTGTGTGTGAGTGTATGTGCGTAAGTCTGTGTGTGTGTGTGAGTGTGTGTGAGTGTATGTATGTGTGTGTGAGTGTGTGTAAGTATGTGTGTGAGTGTGTGTGTGTGTAAGTGTGTGTGTAAGTGTATGTGCGTAAGTGTGTGTGTGTGTGTGAGTGTGTGTGTTTGTGAGTGTATGTGTGTGTAAGTGTGTGTGTGTGTAAAAGTGTGTATGTGTGAGTGTGTGTGTGTAAGTATGTGTGTGTGAGTGTGTGTGAGTGTGTGTATGTGTAAGTGTGTGTGTGAGTGTGTGTAAGTGTGTGTGAGTGTGTGTGTGTGTAAGTGTGTGTGTAAGTGTGTGTGTGTGTGAGTGTGTGTGTTTGTGAGTGTATGTGTGTGTGTAAGTGTGTCTGTGTGTGTGTGTAAAAGTGTGTGTGTGTGTGAGTGTGTGTGTGTAAGTATGTGTGTGTGAGTGTGTGTGTGAGTGTAAAAGTGTGTATGTGTGTGTATGAGTGTGTGTGTGTAAGTGTGTGTGTGAGTGTGTGTAAGTGTGTGTGAGTATGTGTGTGTGTGTATTTAAGTGTGTATGTGTGTGCGTGTGTGCGTATGTGTGTGTGTGTGTGTGTGTGTAAGTGTGTTTGTGTGCGAGCGTGCTAGGAAAGAAATTCTGTCTGCTGGGGTAAAATCCTGACACTGATTTCCGTCAATTGATGTGCTGGCTGAATCTGAGATTTAAGCAATTATCAATGCAAGTGACCAATCAAGTAGCTTTGCCCCTTCTCTCTTTTTCTCTTTCTCTCACTATCCTTCTCTCTAACGGATGTACACACGTATATGATTCATATATATATATATATATATATACGAATAAATATACGTGTGTGCGTCAATCAGAGAGAAGGAGAGTAAACATATATATATATATATATATATATATATATCAGTAATGTAGAGATCTAATGGACAAATGACGTCAAAGTTTATTTTCGATTGAAACAGGCGAATGGAAAATTTGCATTTTGAGTGTTTTTTTTTTTGGTTGGGGGTAGTTACACTTCTGATATGTTGCAGAGCGAGTGTGCGGTTTTTCAGTTTTATATCTTAGAAGCTTTTTTTACGGGATTCGACATTTTCCATAAAATATCAAAGATTTTTTCACCTCAATATGAAAGACGGTTTGGAAATTCATGGAGATGGACAGTCTGACTTTGGGTAAATCAATTGTGAAAATTTCGAGTGATCAAGCTGCCTTTTCACATATTTTAGGTAAGTCAATTGTGAAAATTTCGAGTGATCAAGCTGCCTTTTCACATATTTTGGGTAAGTCAATTGAGAAAATTTCTAGTGATCAAGCAGCCTTTTCACATATTTTGGGTAAGTCAATTGTGAAAATTTCGAGTGATCAAGCTGCCTTTTCACATATTTTGGGTAAGTCAATTGTGAAAATTTCGAGTGATCTAGCTGCCTTTACACATATTTTGGGTAAGTCAATTGAGAAAATTTCTAGTGATCAAGCTGCCTTTTCACATATTTTGGGTAAGTCAATTGTGAAAATTTCGAGTGATCAAGCTGCCTTTTCACATATTTTGGGTAAGTCAATTGTGAAAATTTCGAGTGATCTAGCTGCCTTTTCACATATTTTGGGTAAGTCAATTGTGAAAATTTCGAGTGATCAAGCTGCCTTTTCACATATTTTGGGTAAGTCAATTGTGAAAATTTCGAGTGATCTAGCTGCCTTTTCACATATTTTGGGTAAGTCAATTGTGAAAATTTCGAGTGATCAAGCTGCCTTTTCACATATTTTGGGTAAGTCAATTGTGAAAATTTCGAGTGATCTAGCTGCCTTTTCACATATTTTGGGTAAGTCAATTGTGAAAATTTCGAGTGATCAAGCTGCCTTTTCACATATTTTGGGTAAGTCAATTGTGAAAATTTCGAGTGATCAAGCTGCCTTTTCACATATTTTGGGTAAGTCAATTGTGAAAATTTCGAGTGATCAAGCTGCCTTTTCACATATTTTGGGTAAGTCAATTGTGAAAATTTCGAGTGATCTAGCTGCCTTTTCACATATTTTGGGTAAGTCAATTGTGAAAATTTCGAGTGATCAAGCTGCCTTTTCACATATTTTGGGTAAGTCAATTGTGAAAATTTCGAGTGATCAAGCTGCCTTTTCACATATTTTGGGTAAGTCAATTGTGAAAATTTCGAGTGATCAAGCTGTGCGTAAGTGTGTGTGAGTGTGTGTGTTTGTGAGTGTATGTGTGTGTGTAAGTGTGTCTGTGTGTGTGTGTAAAAGTGTGTGTGTGTGAGTGTGTGTGTGTAAGTATGTGTGTGAGTGTGTGTGTGAGTGTAAAAGTGTGTATGTGTGTGTATGAGTGTGTGTGTGTAAGTGCGTGTGTGAGTGTGTGTAAGTGTGTGTGAGTATGTGTGTGTGTAAGTGTGTGTGAGTATGTGTGTGTGTGTGTATTTAAGTGTGTATGTGTGTGTGTGTGTAAGTGTGTTTGTGTGCGAGCGTGCTAGGAAAGAAATTCTGTCTGCTGGGGTAAAATCCTGACACTGATTTCCGTCAATTGATGTGCTGGCTGAATCTGAGATTTAAGCAATTATCAATGCAAGTGACCAATCAAGTAGCTTTGCTCCTTCTCTCTTTTTCTCTTTCTCTCACTATCCTTCTCTCTAACGGATGTACACACGTATATGATTCATATATATATATATATATATATATATACGAATAAATATACGTGTGTGCGTCTATCAGAGAGAAGGAGAGTAAACATATATATATATATATATATATATATATATATATATATATATCAGTAATGTAGAGATCTAATGGACAAGTGACGTCAAAGTTTATTTTCGATTGAAACAGGCGAATGGAAAATTTGCATTTTCAGTGTTTTTTTTTTTTTTTGGTTGGGGGTAGTTACACTTCTGATGTTTTGCAGAGCGAATGTGCGGTTTTTGAGTTTTATATCTTAGAAGCTTTTTTTACGGGATTCGACATTTTCCATAAAATATCAAAGATTTTTTCACCTCAATATGAAAGACGGTTTGGAAATTCATGGAGATGGACAGTCTGACTTGTTAACTCATGAATAATCATTGAAAACAAACTATGACAATGTGTTTGTAAGTTCTTTTGTCTTTGGGCTAAAGCGATTCATAATTCACAACATTAAAGGGTTAATGTCACATCAATCCTTTATGGTTATACATATTTACCCAACCCCTCCAATCGGGCAGGATATGACACAAGGTCAATTTTTAAGCGGAGTTTAATAATTTTGAATTCAGAGTTTTCCTTCTCCTAGACTAGTTGCCTCACCAAGGCTGAAGAACCTAGTCCGTCCTACTATTTACCCATAGCTGGAGGGAGAATAAGGGGGTTCATACCTTTCCCAAGGGTATTAGTGTTATGTGAAATGCAATCAGTCTCGTCTAGGATTTGAACTCGTGTCGCCGTGTCCATTTCCTACAACGATAACCATTACACAACGGGCACCTCCTCACACTTAATGGTTATTGAATGCCAAATCCTGCTAATTTTTATATTATGATTTTTAAGGGAATAGTTTGTAGGTAAGTTAATTTCTAAACGACTTAGTGCTCATTTATTTGCACACAGTTAAACGGTTTCAAGTATTGTTATTCAACACTGATAATTTTATTAAATACCAATCATTTTTTGCTACACTGATAACTGGTTTCAAATATAGGACATACTTAAATAGTCCTATTTGATAGATATACCCTTAACAGCTACTATCGAACCGGTTTGATTTGGTTGGATTTTATGGCATACCAAGGTTGCAAGTTATTCAAAGCCAAATCCCCTCTCTCTCTCTCTCTCTCTCTCTCTCTCTACACACACACACACACACACACACACACACACACATATATATATATATAATTTGTTAACATATTTTGTTGATAACATTCTTAAACGAGCCTGAGCTCTTTTTTGCACGCAGTTAAACGGCTTCAACTATTGCTATATATCGGTCACATATGGACATAAAGTGATGGCCAGCCGACAAAAACATTCATTCGTTCTGTGATGACTGAATCCTGTCGAGATGATTTACTTAGGCTGTTAGGGAGGGATGGCAAGAAAGAGAGAGTCAAGTGAATCCGTGCTGTCAGTGCACTTTTGATGTTCCTAATTTTTCGCCAGTCATATTTATTTATTTATTTATTCACATATTTTTGACATTTTATGACAAAATTCCACTTCGAGGCTCGGTTTCAGTTTCTTTGTTTAGATGCATATCAACCTTCATGGGTTATTTAGTGTCAAAGTTATCCTTATAGAAAAACAGTAATAGAACTTTTTAACGCATAGCTGAAAGGATAAGGGACTTTATGCCTTTCTCAAGGGTATAAGTTCAAAGGTGAATGTACTGGCATGACTGGAGTATCAGTTATTTGTTTGCACACAGTTTGTTCTATTTGAACCATAGATAAGATCCTATCAAGTACTACCACTCCGGGCCAGAGTTGACTTGGGAGGGATGGTGATGCAGGTGTAGTCCTCATTACCGGAGCCTCACTATCAGATTGTTTAGTGTCCTATCCTGGACACTCGTTCGGTGGGGGGGGGTTCTTACCCAACTACAAGGATGCAATCGGTGTATTTTACAGCCCTGACGACTGGGCTCCCCACCGGGTAAGGGTGGACTTATGAGTAATATCAATGAAGAAAAACTCTTCACTTCCAGGCTTTCCAGAATTGAGGCCTCACCATCAGCTGAATTTTAATAATATTCTTAGGAGTCTTGTATTTTTGCAGGATTTTATCTCACTGCAAAGGATAAATCATTATTTTCATTTTGTTTACAAAGGAAATAAAATAAAGTCATTAACCTTCGAGTGATCAAGCTGCCTTTTCACATATTTTGGGTAAGTCAATTGTGAAAATTTCGAGTGATAAAGCTGCCTTTTCACATATTTTGGGTAAGTCAATTGAGAAAATTTCTAGTGATCAAGCAGCCTTTTCACATATTTTGGGTAAGTCAATTGTGAAAATTTCGAGTGATCAAGCTGCCTTTTCACATATTTTGGGTAAGTCAATTGTGAAAATTTCGAGTGATCAAGCCGTCTTTTCACATATTTTGGGTAAGTCAATTGTGAAAATTTCGAGTGATCAAGCTGCCTTTTCACATATTTTGGGTAAGTCAATTGTGAAAATTTCGAGTGATCAAGCTGCCTTTTCACATATTTTGGGTAAGTCAATTGAGAAAATTTCGAGTGATCAAGCTCCCTTTTCACATATTTTAGGTAAATCAATTGAGAAAATTTCTAGTGATCAAGCCGTCTTTTCACATATTTTGGGTAAGTCAATTGTGAAAATTTCGAGTGATCAAGCTGCCTTTTCACATATTTTGGGTAAATCAATTGAGAAAATTTCGAGTGATCAAGCCGTCTTTTCACATATTTTGGGTAAGTCAATTGTGAAAATTTCGAGTGATCAAGCTGCCTTTTCACATATTTTGGGTAAATCAATTGAGAAAATTTCTAGTGATCAAGCAGCCTTTTCACATATTTTGGGTAAGTCAATTGTGAAAATTTCGAGTGATCAAGCTGCCTTTTCACATATTTTGGGTAAGTCAATTGTGAAAATTTCGAGTGATCAAGCCGTCTTTTCACATATTTTGGGTAAGTCAATTGTGAAAATTTCGAGTGATAAAGCTGCCTTTTCACATATTTTGGGTAAATCAATTGTGAAAATTTCGAGTGATAAAGCTGCCTTTTCACATATTTTGGGTAAGTCAATTGAGAAAATTTCGAGTGATAAAGCTGCCTTTTCACATATTTTGGGTAAGTCAATTGTGAAAATTTCGAGTGATAAAGCTGCCTTTTCACATATTTTGGGTAAGTCAATTGTGAAAATTTCGAGTGATAAAGCTGCCTTTTCACATATTTTGGGTAAGTCAATTGTGAAAATTTCTAGTGATCAAGCAGCCTTTTCACATATTTTGGGTAAGTCAATTGAGAAAATTTCTAGTGATCAAGCAGCCTTTTCACATATTTTGGGTAAGTCAATTGTGAAAATTTCGAGTGATCAAGCTGCCTTTTCACATATTTTGGGTAAGTCAATTGTGAAAATTTCGAGTGATCAAGCCGTCTTTTCACATATTTTGGGTAAGTCAATTGTGAAAATTTCGAGTGATCAAGCTGCCTTTTCACATATTTTGGGTAAGTCAATTGAGAAAATTTCGAGTGATCAAGCTGCCTTTTCACATATTTTGGGTAAGTCAATTGAGAAAATTTCGAGTGATCAAGCTGCCTTTTCACATATTTTGGGTAAGTCAATTGAGAAAATTTCTAGTGATCAAGCAGCCTTTTCACATATTTTGGGTAAGTCAATTGTGAAAATTTCGAGTGATCAAGCTGCCTTTTCACATATTTTGGGTAAGTCAATTGTGAAAATTTCGAGTGATCAAGCTGCCTTTTCACATATTTTGGGTAAATCAATTGTGAAAATTTCGAGTGATCAAGCTGCCTTTTCACATATTTTGGGTAAGTCAATTGTGAAAATTTCGAGTGATCAAGCTGCCTTTTCACATATTTTGGGTAAATCAATTGTGAAAATTTCGAGTGATCAAGCTGCCTTTTCACATATTTAGGGTAAATCAATTGTGAAAATTTCGAGTGATCAAGCTGCCTTTTCACATATTTTAGGTAAATCAATTGTGAAAATTTAAGCCAAAGAATCATGTTAGAGATCGATTGTTTACGATCAGAAAATAAAATGAATGACTCGAGAATCAAAATGTTCCGTTTGGTTAAGGCGTTAGATATGTCATGGCAAAATTATTCGGTTTACTGATATTGTAAAACTTTGTTCGGTTGGTCGGGTTTTATGGCATATCAACCTTTGTAGGTTATTTAACGCCAAATCCATTTATATGCAAATAGTCAGTTCTATTTCAAATAATTCAGTTTAGCAGGAGTACACAGTTTAATTGTCGAAAACATTTCTATTTCTAGCTATTCAGTTTATTCAAACAGTTCTAATTTAGCCGATTCAGTTTAGTATAGATTTTGTTTACTCACAGTTAAATGTCAAAACAGTTCTATATTAAACAACACAGTAAAGTTTCAATGTCAAAAAACAGTTCCATTTCAAACAATTCAGTTTAGCATTAGTATGCAGTTTAAATTTAAGTACACAGTTTAATTGTCAAAAAGATTTATATTTCAAGCTATTTAGTTTTGTCAAACAGTTCTTATTCAATTAATTCAGTTTAGTATAAGTATGCAGTTTAGTTCTATTTAACCCATAGATAGGCCCCTATCAGGTGCTACTATTCCGGCCTGGAGTGGACCTGGGAGCAATGGCAAAGAAGGAGTGTTCTGTATTCCTCAAAGCTCCAGCATCAGTGGAATCTCACCATCAGATTGTTTAGTGGTAATTTACTAAGCTTTTTGCTTAGATGTGGCACAAGGCCATATGAAAGGGGCACCCAATGAGACTCGAACTCACTCGTGTAGGTTTGCTAGTCAAGCTTGCTAACCATTACACCACCCGAGGCGCCTATCAGATTGTTTAGTGTCATATCCAGGACACTCAGGGGGGTCTTACTCCTCTGCAGAGGTGCAGTCGGTGTATTCTACAGCCCCAGCCGACTGGGCAATGATATTGTAAAAAGAAAAAAAAAAGAGAATCCAAATAAAAATGATTGTGTCCATATTGAAGATCAACAAAATACATTTTTGTTGTTTACTAAAGAAAAAGAAAAAAGAAAAAAAAAACAAGAAAAGAAGATCGATTGGCGTTAACGAAATATAGCAGTGAATTTGTTCGGAAGAAATCGATCACTGAAAATTATCAACTGATAAATCGCTTTTTAAAAAAATATCGTTTGTGAGTCATTGTTTTTTGGTCGTCAACAGCGGATACAGAGACCAAAATAGCTGACCTTTGTTCTGAATTTCGTAAAAAAGTTCATAAAAAGAGAGTTGAGTTATGTTGATAGAAAATGATTGATATATTTCGCTCATTCATTTGGTCATTTTAAGAAATTTCTTTTTTTTTAATGACTGTTGAGTTCGTGTTGGGCAGTTCGAGATAAATAAATAAACAGAAGAATAAGAAAAAATTAGGCCAGTTATCCTATTTACCAACCCCTCCGCTCGGGCAGGATATGACACAAGGTCAAATTTTAAGCGGAGTTTAACAGGTTCTAATTCAGAGTTTTCCTTCTCCTAGACTAGTTGCCAAACCAAGGCTGAAGAACCTAGTCTGCCCTACTATTTACCCATAGCTGGAGGGAGATAAGGGGGTTCATACCTTTCCCAAGGGTATTTGCCCGAAAGTGAACGTAATAACGCGACTGGAGTACGAACTCGCGTACTACGATTCCGATATATATATATATATATATATATATATATATACATATGTATATATATATATATACATATATATATATATATATGTATATGTATATATATATATATGTATATGTATATGTATATATATATATATATGTATATGTATATGTATATATATATATATATATATATATATATATATATAGAGAGAGAGAGAGAGAGAACACTTAAAGAGCCACCACTTATCTCACCAACCGGTAGATGAAACTAAGCCAGATACGTGTTGGCTCCTTAGGTTTTCTAGTTTTGTTTGTCTTAGTGTGTTGGACACTTTCATGTATTAGCTTAGGTAACTCTATTGGCGATTTTTTCTTTTGGCTAGACATTGCGGTGCTGATTAATAAGTATAAAGCAGTACGGATATTTTTAATCTTTTCTTTTTTTGATTGAAATTTTTCTTTCAAATATCAGTTTGTGTAATATTTATTTTTATTTACAAACTGCATCCTCTGTTTTTTTCACACCGTCAGAATTATGAAAGTATGTTTAAAAACATAAAAATAAGATATATATTTGCATGAACGAGTAATGGCAACCCATTGTAAGTGAGTTCAATTCTCACTGAGTTTCCCATATATCTGGCCTGATGCCAAACTAAACAATGAATAATTACTACGACAACGTGATCTAAAAGACGACACCTGGTTGATTCTAAAAAGCAGACGATAAAATAAAAATAAGGTTATTTCGCTGTTTGCATATCAGTAATGTTATTTATCGATTTCTTATTACGTATCAAATGATCAATATCAAACCGTTGATATTTTCGTAGAACTGCCGTTTCCTCTTGTACTTGTCTGTCTAGAACACAGCACATAAGTACTGCTCGATAAACATCGGTATCGTTTTTACATTTAAACCAAACCTGAAAATGAACTCACAACTGCATCTTCTTCCAAGGTCTCGTGTATTCTTCCTTTTTGGAAACTTGCAAATTTCCGATCGCCATTCCTGTCAGCAGTCCCCTCGGATATTTCGGAAAGTTTTCCCCTTTTATCAGGTCTCTTATTTTAGTACCCTTTTCTCTAGCTTGTTTAGAGTCAAGCAACAGAGACTGAAACGAAATGCACATCGGAGAAAACTTTCAAATTATCGAAGTGAAGTGTTCTGATCTATCTATCTATCTATCTATTTCCACATCCCTCAATTATTTATATATAACTTTTTCCACACACACACACACACACACACACACACACACACATATATATATATATATATATATATATATATATATATATATATATATATACATACATTAAAATTGATAACAAGGTAATCCAAGTGGAAGGAGAGATTTATTGAGAAGTCGACACTATTGCGTTTCGGTTCTACTGAACCATCATCAGCACCATGAAAGAGATTTCGAGTCAAAAGGAAGAAAAAAAAAAAAAATTGAAAGCATAAAAATTATGATATATGTGGAAAATATTAACGAAAATGGAATATATTGTAGTTATCTGTTTTTCTTCCTTTTGACCCAAAAACTTTCTCGATAACCAATGATGGAATAGCCAAATGAAAGAGTGGCGATGGAATAGCCGAATTATAGAGTAGAGATGGAATATCCGAAAGAGTGTTTGGTTGGTTGGGTTTTATGGCATATCAAACTTAGTTGGTTATTTAACGCATAATCCATTTTCATGCAAGCAGTTCTATTACAAACAATTGGAGGTTGAATAGCCGAATGAAAGAGTGGAGGTGGAATAGCCGAATGAAAGAGGGGAGATGGAATAGACGAATGAAAAAGTGGAGATGGAATAGAAGAATGAAAGAGTGGAGGTGGAATAGCCGAATGAAAAAGGGGAGATGGAATAGACGAATTAAAGAGGGGGGATGGAATAAACGGATGAAAGAGTGGAGATGGAAAAACCGAATGAAAAAGTGAAGGTGGAATAGCCGAATGAAAAAGGGGAGATGGAATAGACGAATGAAAGAATCGAAATAGAATAAACAAATGAAATAGTGGAGATGGAATAGCCGAATGAAAGAGTGGAGATGGAATAGCCGAATGAAAGAGTGGAGATGGAATAGATGAATGAAAGAGTCGAAATAGAATAAACGAATGAAAGAGTGGAGATGGAATAGCCGAATGAAAGAGGGGATATGGAATAGACGAATGAAAGAGTGGAGGTGGAATAGACGAATGAAAGAGGGGATATGGAATAGACGAATGAAAGAGTGGAGATGGAATAGCCGAATGAAAGAGTGGAGATGGAATAGACGAATGAAAGAGTCGAAATAGAATAAACGAATGAAAGAGTGGAGATGGAATAGCCGAATGAAAGAGGGGATATGGAATAGACGAATGAAAGAGTGAAGATGGAATGGACGAATGAAAGAGGGGATATGGAATAGACGAATGAAAGAGTGGAGATGGAATAGCCGAATGAAAGAGGGGAGATGGAATAGCCGAATGAAAGAGGGGGGATGGAATAGCCGAATGAAAGAGGGGAGATGGAATGGACGAATAAAAGAGCGGAGATGGAATAGACAAATGAAAGAGGGAAGATGGAATAGACGAATGAAAGAGGGGAGATGGAATAGACGAATGAAAGAGTGGAGATGGATCAGACGAATGAAAGTGGGGGGATGGAATAGCCGAATGAAAGAGGGGAGATGGAATAGCCGAATGAAAGAGGGAAGATGGAATAGACGAATGAAAGAGGGGAGATAGAATAGCCGAATAAAAGAGGGGAGATGGAATAAACGGATGAAAGAGTGGAGGTGGAATAGCCGAATTAAGGAGTGGAGATGGAATAGACGAATGAATGAGTGGAAATGGAATAGCCGAATGAAAGAGGGGAGATGGAATAGCCGAATGAAAGAGGGGATATGGAATAGACGAATGAGAGAGTGGAGATGGAATAGACGAATGAAAAAGTGGATATGGAATAGCCGAATGAAAGAGGGGATATGGAATAGACGAATGAAAGAGTGGAGATGGAATGGACGAATGAAAGAGGGGATATGGAATAGACGAATGAAAGAGTGGAGATGGAATAGCCGAATGAAAGAGGGGGGGATGGAATAGCCGAATGAAAGAGGGGAGATGGAATAGCCGAATAAAAAAGGGGGGATGGAATAGCCGAATGAAAGAGGGGAGATGGAATGGACGAATAAAAGAGCGGAGATGGAATAGACAAATGAAAGAGGGAAGATGGAATAGACGAATGAAAGAGGGGAGATGGAATAGACGAATGAAAGAGTGGAGATGGATCAGACGAATGAAAGTAAGGGGATGGAATAGCCGAATGAAAGAGGGGAGATGGAATAGCCGAATGAAAGAGGGAAGATGGAATAGACGAATGAAAGAGGGGAGATAGAATAGCCGAATAAAAGAGGGGAGATGGAATAAACGGATGAAAGTGTGGAGGTGGAATAGCCGAATTAAGGAGTGGAGATGGAATAGACGAATGAATGAGTGGAAATGGAATAGCCGAATGAAAGAGGGGAGATGGAATAGCCGAATGAAAGAGGGGATATGGAATAGACGAATGAGAGAGTGGAGATGGAATACACGAATGAAAAAGTGGATATGGAATAGCCGAATGAAAGAGGGGATATGGAATAGACGAATGAAAGAGTGGAGATGGAATGGACGAATGAAAGAGGGGATATGGAATAGACGAATGAAAGAGTGGAGATGGAATGGACGAATGAAAGAGGGGATATGGAATAGACGAATGAAAGAGTGGAGATGGAATGGACAAATGAAAGAGGGGATATGGAATAGACGAATGAAAGAGTGGAGATGGAATAGCCGAATGAAAGAGGGGATATGGAATAGACAATTAAAGAGTGGAGTTGGAATGGACGAATGAAAGAGGGGATATGGAATAGACGAATGAAAGAGTGGAGATGGAATAGCCGAATGAAAGAGTGGCGATGGAATAGCCGAATGAAAGAGTGGAGATGGAATAGACGAATGAGAGAGTGGAGATGGAATAGACGAATGAAAAAGTGGAGATGGAATAGCCGAATGAAAGAGGGGATATGGAATAGACGAATGAAAGAGTGGAGATGGAATGGACGAATGAAAGAGGGGATATGGAATAGACAAATGAAAGAGTGGAGATGGAATAGACGAATGAAAAAGTGGAAATGGAACAGCCGAATGAAAGAGGGGATATGGAATAGACAATTAAAGAGTGGAATTGGAATGGACGAATGAAAGAGGGGATATGGAATAGACGAATGAAAGAGTGGAGATGGAATAGCCGAATGAAAGAGTGGCGATGGAATAGCCGAATGAAAGAGTGGAGATGGAATAGACGAATGAGAGAGTGGAGATGGAATAGACGAATGAAAAAGTGGAGATGGAATAGCCGAATGAAAGAGGGGATATGGAATAGACGAATGAAAGAGTGGAGATGGAATGGACGAATGAAAGAGGGGATATGGAATAGACGAATGAAAGAGTGGAGATGGAATAGACGAATGAAAAAGTGGAAATGGAACAGCCGAATGAAAGAGGGGAGATGGAATAGCCAAATGAAAGAGTGGAGATGGAATAGACGAATGAGAGAGTGGAGATGGAATAGACAAATGAAAAAGTGGAGATGGAATAGCCGAATGAAAGAGGGGATATGGAATAGACGAATGAAAGAGTGGAGATGGAATGGACAAATGAAAGAGGGGATATGGAATAGACGAATGAAAGAGTGGAGATAGAATGGACAAATGAAAGAGGGGATATGGAATAGACGAATGAAAGAGTGGAGATGGAATAGCCGAATAAAGGAGCAGAGATGGAATAGACGAATGAGAGAGTGGAGATGGAATAGCCGAATGAAAGAGGAAGGATGGAATAGACAAATGAAAGAGTGGAGATGGAATAGACGAATGAGAGAGTGGAGATGGAACAGCCGAATGAAAAAGTGGAGATGGAATAGCCGAAATAAAGAGTGGAGATGGAATGGACGAATGAAAGAGTGGAGATGGAATGGACGAATGAAAGAGGGGATATGGAATAGACGAATGAAAGAGTGGAGATGGAATAGCCGAATAAAAGAGCGGAGATGGAATAGACGAATGAGAGAGTGGAGATGGAATAGCCGAATGAAAGAGGGAAGATGGAATAGACGAATGAAAGAGTGGAGATGGATCAGACGAATGAAAGTGGGGGGATGGAATAGCCGAATGAAAGAGGGGAGATGGAATAGCCGAATGAAAGAGGGAAGATGGAATAGACGAATGAAAGAGGGGAGATGGAATAGCCGAATAAAAGAGGGGGGATGGAATAAACGGATGAAAGAGGGGAGACGGAATAGACGAATGAAAGAGTGGAGATTGAATAGACGATTGAAAGAGGGGAGATGGAATAGACAAATGAAAGAGGGGAGATGGAATAACCGAATGAAAGAGGGGATATGCAATAGCCGAATGAAAGAGGGGAGATGTAATAGCTGAATGAAAGAGGGGATATGGAATAGCCGAATGAAAGATTGGAGATGGAATAGCCGAATGAAGGAGGGGAGATTGAATAGCCGAATAAAAGAGTGGAGATGGAATAGCCGAATTAAAGAGTGGAAGTGGAATAGCCGAATGAAAGAGGGGATATGGAATAGACGAATGAAAGAGTGGAGATGGAATAACCGAATAAAAAAGGGGACATGGAATAGCCGAATGAAAGAGGGGGGATGGAATAACCGAATGAAATAGTGGAGATGGAATAGCCGAATGAAGGAGTGGAGATGGAATAGACGAATGAAAGAGTGAAGATGGAATGGACGAATGAAAGTAGGGGGATGGAATAACCGAATAAAAGAGGGGATATGGAAAAGACGAATGAAAGAAGGGAGATGGAATAGACGAATGAAAGAGGGGAGATGGAATAGCCGAATGAAAGAGGGGAAATGGAATAGCCGAATGAAAGAGGGGAGATAGATCAGACGAATGAAAGAGGGGGGATGGAATAGACAAATGAAAGGAGGGGATGGAATAGCCGAATGAAAGAGAAGAGATGGAATAGATGAATGAAAGAGGGAAGATGGAATAGACGAATGAAAAAGGGGAGATGGAATAGACGAATGAAAGAGTGGACATGGAATAGCCGAATGAAAGAGTGGAGATGGAATAAACGAATGAAAGAGTGGAGGTGGAATAGCCGAATTAAAGAGTGGAGATGGAATAGACGAATGAATGAGTGGAAATGGAATAGCCGAATGAAAGAGGGGAGATGGAATAGCCGAATAAAAGAGGGGATATGGAATAGCCAAATGAAAGAGTGGAGATGGAATAGACGAATGAGAGAGTGGAGATGGAATAGACAAATGAAAAAGTGGAGATGGAATAGCCGAATGAAAGAGGGGATATGGAATAGACGAATGAAAGAGTGGAGATGGAATGGACAAATGAAAGAGGGGATATGGAATAGACGAATGAAAGAGTGGAGATAGAATGGACAAATGAAAGAGGGGATATGGAATAGACGAATGAAAGAGTGGAGATGGAATAGCCGAATAAAGGAACGGAGATGGAATAGACGAATGAGAGAGTGGAGATGGAATAGCCGAATGAAAGAGGGAAGATGGAATAGACAAATGAAAGAGTAGAGATGGAATAGACGAATGAGAGAGTGGAGATGGAATAGCCGAATGAAAAAGTGGAGATGGAATAGCCGAAAGAAAGAGTGGAGATGGAATGGACTAATGAAAGAGTGGAGATGGAATGGACGAATGAAAGAGGGGATATGGAATAGACGAATGAAAGAGTGGAGATGGAATAGCCGAATAAAAGAGCGGAGATGGAATAGACGAATGAGAGAGTGGAGATGGAATAGCCGAATGAAAGAGGGAAAATGGAATAGACGAATGAAAGAGTGGAGATGGATCAGCCGAATGAAAGTGGGGGGATGGAATAGCCGAATGAAAGAGGGGAGATGGAATAGCCGAATGAAAGAGGGAAGATGGAATAGACGAATGAAAGAGGGGAGATGGAATAGCCGAATAAAAGAGGGGGGATGGAATAAACGGATGAAAGAGGGGAGATGGAATAGACGAATGAAAGAGTGGAGATTGAATAGACGATTGAAAGAGGGGAGATGGAATAGACAAATGAAAGAGGGGAGATGGAATAACCGAATGAAAGAGGGGATATGCAATAGCCGAATGAAAGAGGGGAGATGTAATAGCTGAATGAAAGAGGGGATATGGAATAGCCGAATGAAAGATTGGAGATGGAATAGCCGAATGAAGGAGGGGAGATTGAATAGCCGAATAAAAGAGTGGAGATGGAATAGCCGAATTAAAGAGTGGAAGTGGAATAGCCGAATGAAAGAGGGGATATGGAATAGACGAATGAAAGAGTGGAGATGGAATAACCAAATGAAAAAGGGGACATGGAATAGCCGAATGAAAGAGGGGGGATGGAATAGCCGAATGAAGGAGTGGAGATGGAATAGACGAATGAAAGAGTGAAGATGGAATGGACGAATGAAAGTAGGGGGATGGAATAACCGAATAAAAGAGGGGATATGGAAAAGACGAATGAAAGAAGGGAGATGGAATAGACGAATGAAAGAGGGGAGATGGAATAGCCGAATGAAAGAGGGGAAATGGAATAGCCGAATGAAAGAGGGGAGATCGATCAGACGAATGAAAGAGGGGGGATGGAATAGACAAATGAAAGGAGGGGATGGAATAGCCGAATGAAAGAGAAGAGATGGAATAGATGAATGAAAGAGGGAAGATGGAATAGACGAATGAAAGAGGGGAGATGGAATAGACGAATGAAAGAGTGGACATGGAATAGCCGAATGAAAGAGTGGAGATGGAATAAACGAATGAAAGAGTGGAGGTGGAATAGCCGAATTAAAGAGTGGAGATGGAATAGACGAATGAATGAGTGGAAATGGAATAGCCGAATGAAAGAGGGGAGATGGAATAGCCGAATAAAAGAGGGGATATGGAATAGACGAATGAGAGAGTGGAGATGGAATAGACGAATGAAAAAGTGGATATGGAATAGCCGAATGAAAGAGGGGATATGGAATAGACGAATGAAAGAGTGGAGATGGAATGGACGAATGAAAGAGGGGATATGGAATAGACGAATGAAAGAGTGGAGATGGAATGGACGAATGAAGGAGGGGATATGGAATAGACGAATGAAAGAGTGGATATGGAATAGCCGAATGAAAGAGGGGAGATGGAATAGCCGAATGAAAGAGGGGATATGGAATAGACGAATGAAAGAGTGGAGATGGAATGGACGAATGAAAGAGTGGAGATGGAATAGCCGAATGAAAGAGGGGAGATGGAATAGCCGAATGAAAGAGTGGAGATGGAATAGACGAATGAGAGAGTGGAGATGGAATAGACGAATGAAAAAGTGGAGATGGAATAGCCGAATGAAAGAGGGGATATGGAATAGACGAATGAAAGAGTGGAGATAGAATGGACAAATGAAAGAGGGGATATGGAATAGACGAATGAAAGAGTGGAGATGGAATAGCCGAATAAAGGAGCGGAGATGGAATAGACGAATGAGAGAGTGGAGATGGAATAGCCGAATGAAAGAGGGAAGATGGAATAGACAAATGAAAGAGTGGAGATGGAATAGACGAATGAGAGAGTGGAGATGGAATAGCCGAATGAAAAAGTGGAGATGGAATAGCCGAAAGAAAGAGTGGAGATGGAATGGACGAATGAAAGAGTGGAGATGGAATGGACGAATGAAAGAGGGGATATGGAATAGACGAATGAAAGAGTGGAGATGGAATAGCCGAATAAAAGAGCGGAGATGGAATAGACGAATGAGAGGGTGGAGATGGAATAGCCGAATGAAAGAGGGAAGATGGAATAGACAAATGAAAGAGTGGAGATGGATCAGACGAATGAAAGTGGGGGGATGGAATAGCCGAATGAAAGAGGGGAGATGGAATAGCCGAATGAAAGTGGGAAGATGGAATAGACGAATGAAAGAGGGGAGATGGAATAGCCGAATAAAAGAGGGGGGATGGAATAAACGGATGAAAGAGGGGAGATGGAATAGACGAATGAAAGAGTGGAGATTGAATAGACGATTGAAAGAGGGGAGATGGAATAGACAAATGAAAGAGGGGAGATGGAATAACCGAATGAAAGAGGGGATATGCAATAGCCGAATGAAAGAGGGGAGATGTAATAGCTGAATGAAAGAGGGGATATGGAATAGCCGAATGAAAGATTGGAGATGGAATAGCCAAATGAAGGAGGGGAGATTGAATAGCCGAATAAAAGAGTGGAGATGGAATAGCCGAATTAAAGAGTGGAAGTGGAATAGCCGAATGAAAGAGGGGATATGGAATAGACGAATGAAAGAGTGGAGATGGAATAACCGAATGAAAAAGGGGACATGGAATAGCCGAATGAAAGAGTGGAGATGGAATAACCGAATGAAATAGTGGAGATGGAATAGCCGAATGAAGGAGTGGAGATGGAATAGACAAATGAAAGAGTGAAGATGGAATGGACGAATGAAAGTAGGGGGATGGAATAACCGAATAAAAAAGGGGATATGGAAAAGACGAATGAAAGAAGGGAGATGGAATAGACGAATGAAAGAGGGGAGATGGAATAGCCGAATGAAAGAGGGGAAATGGAATAGCCGAATGAAAGAGGGGAGATAGATCAGACGAATGAAAGAGGGGGGATGGAATAGACAAATGAAAGGAGGGGATGGAATAGCCGAATGAAAGAGAAGAGATGGAATAGATGAATGAAAGAGGGAAGATGGAATAGACGAATGAAAGAGGGGTGATGGAATAGACGAATGAAAGAGTGGACATGGAATAGCCGAATGAAAGAGTGGAGATGGAATAAACGAATGAAAGAGTGGAGGTGGAATAGCCGAATTAAAGAGTGGAGATGGAATAGACGAATGAATGAGTGGAAATGGAATAGCCGAATGAAAGAGGGGAGATGGAATAGCCGAATAAAAGAGGGGATATGGAATAGACGAATGAGAGAGTGGAGATGGAATAGACGAATGAAAAAGTGGATATGGAATAGCCGAATGAAAGAGGGGATATGGAATAGACGAATGAAAGAGTGGAGATGGAATGGACGAATGAAAGAGGGGATGTGGAATAGACGAATGAAAGAGTGGAGATGGAATGGACGAATGAAAGAGGGGATATGGAATAGACGAATGAAAGAGTGGATATGGAATAGCCGAATGAAAGAGGGGAGATGGAATAGCCGAATGAAAGAGGGGATATGGAATAGACGAATGAAAGAGTGGAGATGGAATGGACGAATGAAAGAGTGGAGATGGAATAGCCGAATGAAAGAGTGGAGATGGAATAGCCGAATGAAAGAGGGGAGATGGAATAGCCGAATGAAAGAGTGGAGATGGAATAGACGAATGAGAGAGTGGAGATGGAATAGACGAATGAAAAAGTGGAGATGGAATAGCCGAATGAAAGAGGGGATATGGAATAGACGAATGAAAGAGTGGAGATAGAATGGACAAATGAAAGAGGGGATATGGAATAGACGAATGAAAGAGTGGAGATGGAATAGCCGAATAAAGGAGCGGAGATGGAATAGACGAATGAGAGAGTGGAGATGGAATAGCCGAATGAAAGAGGGACGATGGAATAGACAAATGAAAGAGTGGAGATGGAATAGACGAATGAGAGAGTGGAGATGGAATAGCCGAATGAAAAAGTGGAGATGGAATAGCCAAAAGAAAGAGTGGAGATGGAATGGACGAATGAAAGAGTGGAGATGGAATGGACGAATGAAAGAGGGGATATGGAATAGACGAATGAAAGAGTGGAGATGGAATAGCCGAATAAAAGAGCGGAGATGGAATAGACGAATGAGAGAGTGGAGATGGAATAGCCAAATGAAAGAGGGAAGATGGAATAGACGAATGAAAGAGTGGAGATGGATCAGACGAATGAAAGTGGGGGGATGGAATAGCCGAATGAAAGAGGGGAGATGGAATAGCCGAATGAAAGAGGGAAGATGGAATAGACGAATGAAAGAGGGGAGATGGAATAGCCGAATAAAAGAGGGGGGATGGAATAAACGGATGAAAGAGGGGAGATGGAATAGACGAATGAAAGAGTGGAGATTGAATAGACGATTGAAAGAGGGGAGATGGAATAGACAAATGAAAGAGGGGAGATGGAATAACCGAATGAAAGAGGGGATATGCAATAACCGAATGAAAGAGGGGAGATGTAATAGCTGAATGAAAGAGGGGATATGGAATAGCCGAATGAAAGATTGGAGATGGAATAGCCGAATGAAGGAGGGGAGATTGAATAGCCGAATAAAAGAGTGGAGATGGAATAGCCGAATTAAAGAGTGGAAGTGGAATAGCCGAATGAAAGAGGGGATATGGAATAGACGAATGAAAGAGTGGAGATGGAATAACCGAATGAAAAAGGGGACATGGAATAGCCGAATGAAAGCGGGGGGATGGAATAACCGAATGAAATAGTGGAGATGGAATAGCCGAATGAAGGAGTGGAGATGGAATAGACGAATGAAAGAGTGAAGATGGAATGGACGAATGAAAGTAGGGGGATGGAATAACCGAATAAAAGAGGGGATATGGAAAAGACGAATGAAAGAAGGGAGATGGTATAGACGAATGAAAGAGGGGAGATGGAATAGCCGAATGAAAGAGGGGAAATGGAATAGCCGAATGAAAGAGGGGAGATAGATCAGACGAATGAAAGAGGGGGGATGGAATAGACAAATGAAAGGAGGGGATGGAATAGCCGAATGAAAGAGAAGAGATGGAATAGATGAATGAAAGAGGGAAGATGGAATAGACGAATGAAAGAGGGGAGATGGAATAGACGAATGAAAGAGTGGACATGGAATAGCCGAATGAAAGAGTGGAGATGGAATAAACGAATGAAAGAGTGGAGGTGGAATAGCCGAATTAAAGAGTGGAGATGGAATAGACGAATGAATGAGTGGAAATGGAATAGCCGAATGAAAGAGGGGAGATGGAATAGCCGAATAAAAGAGGGGATATGGAATAGACGAATGAGAGAGTGGAGATGGAATAGACGAATGAAAAAGTGGATATGGAATAGCCGAATGAAAGAGGGGATATGGAATAGACGAATGAAAGAGTGGAGATGGAATGGACGAATGAAAGAGGGGATATGGAATAGACGAATGAAAGAGTGGAGATGGAATGGACGAATGAAAGAGGGGATATGGAATAGACGAATGAAAGAGTGGATATGGAATAGCCGAATGAAAGAGGGGAGATGGAATAGCCGAATGAAAGAGGGGATATGGAATAGACGAATGAAAGAGTGGAGATGGAATGGACGAATGAAAGAGTGGAGATGGAATAGCCGAATGAAAGAGTGGAGATGGAATAGCCGAATGAAAGAGGGGAGATGGAATAGCCGAATGAAAGAGTGGAGATGGAATAGAAGAATGAGAGAGTGGAGATGGAATAGACGAATGAAAAAGTGGAGATGGAATAGCCGAATGAAAGAGGGGATATGGAATAGACGAATGAAAGAGTGGAGATGGAATGGACGAATGAAAGAGGGGATATGGAATAGACGAATGAAAGAGTGGAGATGGAATGGACGAATGAAAGAGGGGATATGGAATAGACGAATGAAAGAGTGGAGATGGAATAGCCGAATGAAAGAGGTGAGATGGAATAGCCGAATGAAAGAGGGGATATGGAATAGACGAATGAAAGAGTGGATATGGAATGGACGAATGAAAGAGGGGATATGGAATAGCCGAATGAAAGAGTGGAGATGGAATAGCCGAATGAAAGAGGGGAGATGGAATAGCCGAATGAAAGAGTGGAGATGCATTAGACGAATGAGAGAGTGGAGATGGAATAGACGAATGAAAAAGTGGAGATGGAATAGCCGAATGAAAGAGGGGATATGGAATAGACGAATGAAAGAGTGGAGATGGAATGGACGAATGAATGAGGGGATATGGAATAGACGAATGAAAGAGTGGAGATGGAATAGACGAATGAAAAAGTGGAGATGGAATAGCCGAATGAAAGAGGGGAGATGGAATAGCCGAATGAAAGAGTGGAGATGGAATAGACGAATGAGAGAGTGGAGATTGAATAGATGAATGAAAAAGTGGAGATGGAATAGCCGAATGAAAGAGGGGATATGGAGTAGACGAATGAAAGAGTGGAGATGGAATAGCCGAATTAAAAAGTGGAAGTGGAATAGCCGAATGAAAAAGGGGATATGGAATAGACGAATGAAAGAGTGGTGATGGAATAGCCGAATTAAAAAGTGGAAGTGGAATAGCCGAATGAAAGAGGGGATATGGAATAGACGAATGAAAGAGTGGAGATGGAATAACCAAATGAAAGAGGGGAGATGGAATAGCCGAATGAAAGAGGGGGGATGGAATAACCGAATGAAATAGTGGAGATGGAATAGCCGAATGAAGGAGTGGAGATGGAATAGACGAATGAAAGAGTGAAGATGGAATGGACGAATGAAAGTAGGGGGATGGAATAACCGAATAAAAGAGGGGATATGGAAAAGTCGAATGAAAGAGGGGAGATGGAATAGACGAATGAAAGAGGGGAGATGGAATAGCCGAATGAAAGAGGGGAAATGGAATAGCCGAATGAAAGAGGGGAGATGGAATAGACGTATGAAAGAGGGGATATGGAATAGACGAATGAAAGTGTGGAGATGGAATAGACGAATGAAAGAGTGGAGATGGAATAGCCGAATGAAAGAGGGGAGATGGAATAGACGAATGAAAGAGTGGAGATAGATCAGACGAATGAAAGGGGGGGGGATGGAATAGACGAATGAAAGAGGGATGATGGAATAGACGAATGAAAGGGGGGGATGGAATAGCCGAATGAAAGAGAAGAGATGGAATAGATGAATGAAAGAGGGAAGATGGAATAGACGAATGAAAAAGGGGAGATGGAATAGACGAATGAAAGATTGGACATGGAATAGCCGAATGAAAGAGTGGAGATGGAATAAACGAATGAAAAAGTGAAGGTGGAATAGCCGAATTAAAGAGTGGAGATGGAATAGTCGAATAAATGAGTGGAAATGGAATAGCCGAATGAAAGAGAGGAGATGGAATAGCCGAATAAAAGAGGGGAAATGGTATAGACGAATGAAAGAGTGGCGGTGGAATAGCCGAATGAAAGAGGGGAGATGGAATAGACGAATGAAAGAGTGGAGATGGAATAACCGAATGAAAGAGTGGAGATGGAATAGACGAATGAAAGAGTGGAGATGGAATAGCCGAATGAAAGAGTGGAGGTGGAATAGACGAATGCAAGAGAGGAAATGGAATAGCCGAATGAAAAAGGGGGGATGGAATAGACGAATGAAAGAGTGGAGATGGAATAGCCGAATGAAAGAGTGGAGGTGGAATAGCCGAATGAAAGAGGGGATATGGAATAGACGAATGAAAGAGTGGAGATGGAATAGCCGAATAAAAGAGCGGAGATGGAATAGACGAATGAGAGAGTGGAGATGGAATAGCCGAATGAAAGAGGGAAGATGGAATAGACGAATGAAAGAGTGGAGATGGAATAGACGAATGAGAGAGTGGAGATGGAATAGCCGAATGAAAAAGTGGAGATGGAATAGCCGAATGAAAGAGGGGATATGGAATAGACGAATGAAAGAGTGGAGATGGAATGGACGAATGAAAGAGGGGATATGGAATAGACGAATGAAAGAGTGGAGATGGGGTAGTCGAATAAAAGAGCAGAGATGGAATAGTCGAATGAGAGAGTGGAGATGGAATAGCCGAATGAAAGAGGGAAGATGGAATAGACGAATGAAAGAGTGGAGATGGAATAGACGAATGAAAGTGGGGGGATGGAATAGCCGAATGAAAGAGGGGAGATGGAATAGCCGAATGAAAGAGGGGAGATGGAATAGCCGAATAAAAGAGGGGAGATGGAATAAACGGATGAAAGAGGGGAGATGGAATAACAGAATGAAAAAGTGAAGGTGGAATAGACGAATGAAAGAGTCGAAATAGAATAAACGAATGAAAGAGTGGAGATGGAATAGACGAATGAAAGAGTGGAGATTGAATAGACGTTTAAAAGAGGGGAGATGGAATAGACGAATGAAAGAGGGGAGATGGAATAACCGAATGAAAGAGGGGATATGGAATAGCCGAATGAAAGAGGGGAGATGGAATAGCTGAATGAAAGAGGGGATATGGAACAGCCGAATGAAAGAGAAGAGAGGGAATAGATGAATGAAAGAGGGGAGATGGTATAGCCGAATGAAAGAGTGGAGATGGAATAGCCGAATGAAAGAGTGGAGATGGAATAAACGAATGAAAGAGTGGAGGTAGAATAGCCGAATGAAAGAGTGGAGATGGAATAGCCGAATGAAAGAGTGGAGATGGAATAGACGAATGAAAGAGTGGAGATGGAATAGCCGAATGAAAGTGTGGAGTTGGAATAGACGAATGCAAGAGAGGAAATGGAATAGCCGAATGAAAAAAAGGGAGGGGGTGAAATAGACGAATGAAAGAGTGGAGATGGAAGAGCCGAATGAAAGAGTGGAGGTGGAATAGCCGAATGAAAGAGGGGAAGTGGAATAGCCGAATGAAAGAGGGGAAATGGAGTAGACGAATAAAAGAGGGGAGATGGAATAGCCGAATGAAAGAGGGAAAATGGAATAGCCGAATGAAAGAGGGGAAATGGAATAGCCGAATGAAAGAGGGGAGATGGAATAGCCGAATGAAAGAGGGGAGATGGAACAGCCGAATGAAAGAGGGGAGATGGAATAGCCGAATGAAAGAGGGGAGATGGAACAGCCGAAGGAAAGAGTGGAGGTGGAATAGCCGAACGAAAGAGGGGATATGGAATAGACGAATGAAAGAGGGAGATGGAATAGCCGAATGAAAGAGTGGAGGTGGAATAGCCGAACGAAAGAGGGGATATGGAATAGACGAATGAAAGAGGGGAGATGGAATAGACGAATGAAGAGGGGAGATGGAATAGCCGAATAATAGAGAGGAGATGGTATAGACGAATGAAAGAGTGGAGGTGGAATAGACGAATGAAAGAGGGGAGATGGAATAGACGAATGAACAGGGGGGATGGAATAGCCGAATAATAGAGAGGAGATGGTATAGACGAATGAAAGAGTGGAGGTGGAATAGACGATTGAAAGAGGGGAGATGGAATAGACGAATGAAAGTGTGGAGATTGAATATACGAATGAAAGAGTGGAGATGGCATAGCTGAATGAAAGAGGGGAGATGGCATAGCTGAATGAAAGAGGGGAGATAGAATAGCCGAATGAAAGAGTGGAGATGGAATAGACGAATGAAAGAGTGGAGATGGAATAGCCGAATGAAAGAGTGGAGGTGGAATATCCGAATGAAAGAGGGGATATGGAATAGATGAATGAAAGAGGGGAGATGGAATAGACGAATGAAGAGGGGGGATGGAATAGCCAAATGAAAGAGGGGGGATGGAATAGCCGAATAATAGAGTGGAGATGGAATAGACGAGTGAAAGAGGGGAGATGGATTAACCGAATGAAAGAGGGGAGACGGAATAGTCGAATGAAAGAGTGGAGATGGATCAGACGAATGAAAGAGTGGAGGTGGAATAGCCGAATGAAAAAGGAGGGGGATTGAAAAACCGAATGAAAGAGTAGAGATGGAATAGACGAATGAAAGAGGGGGGATGGAATAGCCGAATAATAGAGTGGAGATGGAATAGACGAGTGAAAGAGGGGAGATGGAATAGACGAATGAAAGAGGGGATATGGAATAGCCGAATAAAAGCGGGGAGATGGAATAGCCGAATGAAAGAGTGGAGATGGAATAGCCGAATGAAAAAGGAGGGGGATGGAAAAACCGAATGAAAGAGGGGAGATGGAATAGCCGAATGAAAGAGGGGAAGTGGAATAGCCGAATGAAAGAGGGGAAATGGAATAGACGAATGAAAGAGGGGAGTTGGAATAGCCGAATGAAAGAGGGAAAATGGAATAGCCGAATGAAAGAGGGGAAATGGAATAGCCGAATGAAAGAGGGGAGATGGAATAGCCGAATGAAAGAGGGGAGATGGAACAGCCGAATGAAAGAGGGGAGATGGAATAGCCGAATGAAAGAGGGGATATGGAATAGACGAATGAAAGAGTGGAGATGGAATAACCAAATGAAAGAGGGGAGATGGAATAGCCAAATGAAAGAGGGGGGATGGAATAACCGAATGAAATAGTGGAGATGGAATAGCCGAATGAAGGAGTGGAGATGGAATAGACGAATGAAAGAGTGAAGACGGAATGGACGAATGAAATAGGGGGATGGAATAACCGAATAAAAGAGGGGATATGGAAAAGTCGAATGAAAGAGGGGAGATGGAATAGACGAATGAAAGAGGGGAGATGGAATAGCCGAATGAAAGAGGGGAAATGGAATAGCCGAATGAAAGAGGGGAGATGGAATAGACGAATGAAAGAGGGGATATGGAATAGACGAATGAAAGTGTGGAGATGGAATAGACGAATGAAAGAGTGGAGATGGAATAGCCGAATGAAAGAGGGGAGATGGAATAGACGAATGAAAGAGTGGAGATAGATCAGACGAATGAAAGGGGGGGGATGGAATAGACGAATGAAAGAGGGGATATGGAATAGACGAATGAAAGAGTGGAGATGGAATAACCAAATGAAAGAGGGGAGATGGAATAGCCAAATGAAAGAGGGGGGATGGAATAACCGAATGAAATAGTGGAGATGGAATAGCCGAATGAAGGAGTGGAGATGGAATAGACGAATGAAAGAGTGAAGACGGAATGGACGAATGAAAGTAGGGGGATGGAATAACCGAATAAAAGAGGGGATATGGAAAAGTCGAATGAAAGAGGGGAGATGGAATAGACGAATGAAAGAGGGGAGATGGAATAGCCGAATGAAAGAGGGGAAATGGAATAGCCGAATGAAAGAGGGGAGATGGAATAGACGAATGAAAGAGGGGATATGGAATAGACGAATGAAAGTGTGGAGATGGAATAGACGAATGAAAGAGTGGAGATGGAATAGCCGAATGAAAGAGGGGAGATGGAATAGACGAATGAAAGAGTGGAGATAGATCAGACGAATGAAAGGGGGGGGGATGGAATAGACGAATGAAAGAGGGATGGAATAGACGAATGAAAGGGGGGGATGGAATAGCCGAATGAAAAAGAAGAGATGGAATAGATGAATGAAAGAGGGAAGATGGAATAGACAAATGAAAAAGGGGGGATGGAATAGACGAATGAAAGATTGGACATGGAATAGCCGAATGAAAGAGTGGAGATGGAATAAACGAATGAAAAAGTGAAGGTGGAATAGCCGAATTAAAGAGTGGAGATGGAATAGACGAATGAATGAGTGGAAATGGAATAGCCGAATGAAAGAGAGGAGATGGAATAGCCGAATAAAAGAGGGGAAATGGTATAGACGAATGAAAGAGTGGCGGTGGAATAGCCGAATGAAAGAGGGGAGATGGAATAGACGAATGAAAGAGTGGAGATGGAATAACCGAATGAAAGAGTGGAGATGGAATAGACGAATGAAAGAGTGGAGATGGAATAGCCGAATGAAAGAGTGGAGGTGGAATAGACGAATGCAAGAGAGGAAATGGAATAGCCGAATGAAAAAGGGGGGATGGAATAGACGAATGAAAGAGTGGAGATGGAATAGCCGAATGAAAGAGTGGAGGTGGAATAGCCGAATGAAAGAGGGGATATGGAATAGACGAATGAAAGAGTGGAGATGGAATAGCCGAATAAAAGAGCGGAGATGGAATAGACGAATGAGAGAGTGGAGATGGAATAGCCGAATGAAAGAGGGAAGATGGAATAGACGAATGAAAGAGTGGAGATGGAATAGACGAATGAGAGAGTGGAGATGGAATAGCCGAATGAAAAAGTGGAGATGGAATAGCCGAATGAAAGAGGGGATATGGAATAGACGAATGAAAGAGTGGAGATGGAATGGACGAATGAAAGAGGGGATATGGAATAGACGAATGAAAGAGTGGAGATGGGGTAGTCGAATAAAAGAGCAGAGATGGAATAGTCGAATGAGAGAGTGGAGATGGAATAGCCGAATGAAAGAGGGAAGATGGAATAGACGAATGAAAGATTGGAGATGGAATAGACGAATGAAAGTGGGGGGATGGAATAGCCGAATGAAAGAGGGGAGATGGAATAGCCGAATGAAAGAGGGAAGATGGAATAGACGAATGAAAGAGGGGAGATGGAATAGCCGAATAAAAGAGGGGAGATGGAATAAACGGATGAAAGAGGGGAGATGGAATAACAGAATGAAAAAGTGAAGGTGGAATAGACGAATGAAAGAGTCGAAATAGAATAAACGAATGAAAGAGTGGAGATGGAATAGACGAATGAAAGAGTGGAGATTGAATAGACGTTTAAAAGAGGGGAGATGGAATAGACGAATGAAAGAGGGGAGATGGAATAACCGAATGAAAGAGGGGATATGGAATAGCCGAATGAAAGAGGGGAGATGGAATAGCTGAATGAAAGAGGGGATATGGAACAGCCGAATGAAAGAGAAGAGAGGGAATAGATGAATGAAAGAGGGGAGATCGTATAGCCGAATGAAAGAGTGGAGATGGAATAGCCGAATGAAAGAGTGGAGATGGAATAAACGAATGAAAGAGTGGAGGTAGAATAGCCGAATGAAAGAGTGGAGATGGAATAGCCGAATGAAAGAGTGGAGATGGAATAGACGAATGAAAGAGTGGAGATGGAATAGCCGAATGAAAGAGTGGAGATGGAATAGCCGAATAAAAGAGGGGAAATGGTATAGACCAATGAAAGAGTGGAGTTGGAATAGACGAATGCAAGAGAGGAAATGGAATAGCCGAATGAAAAAGGGGGGGGTGTGGAATAGACGAATGAAAGAGTGGAGATGGAATAGCCGAATGAAAGAGTGGAGGTGGAATAGCCGAATGAAAGAGGGGAAGTGGAATAGCCGAATGAAAGAGGGGAAATGGAGTAGACGAATGAAAGAGGGGAGATGGAATAGCCGAATGAAAGAGGGAAAATGGAATAGCCGAATGAAAGAGGGGAAATGGAATAGCCGAATGAAAGAGGGGAGATGGAATAGCCGAATGAAAGAGGGGAGATGGAACAGCCGAATGAAAGAGGGGAGATGGAATAGCCGAATGAAAGAGGGGAGATGGAACAGCCGAAGGAAAGAGTGGAGGTGGAATAGCCGAACGAAAGAGGGGATATGGAATAGACGAATGAAAGAGGGAGATGGAATAGCCGAATGAAAGAGTGGAGGTGGAATAGCCGAACGAAAGAGGGGATATGGAATAGACGAATGAAAGAGGGGAGATGGAATAGACGAATGAAGAGGGGAGATGGAATAGCCGAATAATAGAGAGGAGATGGTATAGACGAATGAAAGAGTGGAGGTGGAATAGACGAATGAAAGAGGGGAGATGGAATAGACGAATGAACAGGGGGAATGGAATAGCCGAATAATAGAGAGGAGATGGTATAGACGAATGAAAGAGTGGAGGTGGAATAGACGATTGAAAGAGGGGAGATGGAATAGACGAATGAAAGTGTGGAGATTGAATATACGAATGAAAGAGTGGAGATGGCATAGCTGAATGAAAGAGGGGAGATGGCATAGCTGAATGAAAGAGGGGAGATAGAATAGCCGAATGAAAGAGTGGAGATGGAATAGACGAATGAAAGAGTGGAGATGGAATAGCCGAATGAAAGAGTGGAGGTGGAATAGCCGAATGAAAGAGGGGATATGGAATAGATGAATGAAAGAGGGGAGATGGAATAGACGAATGAAGAGGGGGGATGGAATAGCCAAATGAAAGAGGGGGGATGGAATAGCCGAATAATAGAGTGGAGATGGAATAGACGAGTGAAAGAGGGGAGATGGATTAACCGAATGAAAGAGGGGAGACGGAATAGTCGAATGAAAGAGTGGAGATGGATCAGACGAATGAAAGAGTGGAGGTGGAATAGCCGAATGAAAAAGGAGGGGGATTGAAAAACCGAATGAAAGAGTAGAGATGGAATAGACGAATGAAAGAGGGGGGATGGAATAGCCGAATAATAGAGTGGAGATGGAATAGACGAGTGAAAGAGGGGAGATGGAATAGACAAATGAAAGAGGGGATATGGAATAGCCGAATAAAAGAGGGGAGATGGAATAGCCGAATGAAAGAGTGGAGATGGAATAGCCGAATGAAAAAGGAGGGGGATGGAAAAACCGAATGAAAGAGGGGAGATGGAATAGCCGAATGAAAGAGGGGAAGTGGAATAGCCGAATGAAAGAGGGGAAATGGAATAGACGAATGAAAGAGGGGAGATGGAATAGCCGAATGAAAGAGGGAAAATGGAATAGCCGAATGAAAGAGGGGAAATGGAATAGCCGAATGAAAGAGGGGAGATGGAATAGCCGAATGAAAGAGGGGAGATGGAACAGCCGAATGAAAGAGGGGAGATGGAATAGCCGAATGAAAGAGGGGAGATGGAACAGCTGAAGGAAAGAGTGGAGGTGGAATAGCCGAACGAAAGAGGGGATATTGAATAGACGAATGAAAGAGGGAGATGGAATAGCCGAATGAAAGAGTGGAGGTGGAATAGCCGAACGAAAGAGGGGATATGGAATAGACGAATGAAAGAGGGGAGATGGAATAGACGAATGAAGAGGGGAGATGGAATAGCCGAATAATAGAGAGGAGATGGTATAGACGAATGAAAGAGTGGAGGTGGAATAGACGAATGAAAGAGGGGAGATGGAATAGACGAATGAACAGGGGGGATGGAATAGCCGAATAATAGAGAGGAGATGGTATAGACGAATGAAAGAGTGGAGGTGGAATAGACGATTGAAAGAGGGGAGATGGAATAGACGAATGAAAGTGTGGAGATTGAATATACGAATGAAAGAGTGGAGATGGAATAGATGAATGAAAGTAGGGGGATGGAATAGCCGAATGAAAGAGGGGATATGGAATAGACGAATGAAAGAGGGGAGATGGAATAGCCGACTAAAAGAGTGGCGATGGAATAGACGATTGAAAGAGGGGAGATGGAATAGACGAATGAAAGTGTGGAGATTGAATATACGAATGAAAGAGGGGAGATGGAACAGCCGAATGAAAGAGTGGAGATGGAATAAACGAATGAAAGAGTGGAGATGGAATAGATGAATGAAAGTAGGGGGATGGAATAGCCGAATGAAAGAGGGGATATGGAATAGATGAATGAAAGAGGGGAGATGGAATAGCCGAATAAAAGAGTGGAGATGGAATAGACGATTGAAAGAGGGGAGATGGAATAACCGAATTAAAGAGTGGAGATGGAATAGCCGAATGAAAGAGTGGAGGTGGAATAGACGAATGAAAGAGGGGAGATGGAATAGACGAATGAACAGGGGGAATGGAATAGCCGAATAATAGAGAGGAGATGGTATAGACGAATGAAAGAGTGGAGGTGGAATAGACGATTGAAAGAGGGGAGATGGAATAGACGAATGAAAGTGTGGAGATTGAATATACGAATGAAAGAGTGGAGATGGCATAGCTGAATGAAAGAGGGGAGATGGCATAGCTGAATGAAAGAGGGGAGATAGAATAGCCGAATGAAAGAGTGGAGATGGAATAGACGAATGAAAGAGTGGAGATGGAATAGCCGAATGAAAGAGTGGAGGTGGAATAGCCGAATGAAAGAGGGGATATGGAATAGATGAATGAAAGAGGGGAGATGGAATAGACGAATGAAGAGGGGGGATGGAATAGCCAAATGAAAGAGGGGGGATGGAATAGCCGAATAATAGAGTGGAGATGGAATAGACGAGTGAAAGAGGGGAGATGGATTAACCGAATGAAAGAGGGGAGACGGAATAGTCGAATGAAAGAGTGGAGATGGATCAGACGAATGAAAGAGTGGAGGTGGAATAGCCGAATGAAAAAGGAGGGGGATTGAAAAACCGAATGAAAGAGTAGAGATGGAATAGACGAATGAAAGAGGGGGGATGGAATAGCCGAATAATAGAGTGGAGATGGAATAGACGAGTGAAAGAGGGGAGATGGAATAGACAAATGAAAGAGGGGATATGGAATAGCCGAATAAAAGAGGGGAGATGGAATAGCCGAATGAAAGAGTGGAGATGGAATAGCCGAATGAAAAAGGAGGGGGATGGAAAAACCGAATGAAAGAGGGGAGATGGAATAGCCGAATGAAAGAGGGGAAGTGGAATAGCCGAATGAAAGAGGGGAAATGGAATAGACGAATGAAAGAGGGGAGATGGAATAGCCGAATGAAAGAGGGAAAATGGAATAGCCGAATGAAAGAGGGGAAATGGAATAGCCGAATGAAAGAGGGGAGATGGAATAGCCGAATGAAAGAGGGGAGATGGAACAGCCGAATGAAAGAGGGGAGATGGAATAGCCGAATGAAAGAGGGGAGATGGAACAGCTGAAGGAAAGAGTGGAGGTGGAATAGCCGAACGAAAGAGGGGATATTGAATAGACGAATGAAAGAGGGAGATGGAATAGCCGAATGAAAGAGTGGAGGTGGAATAGCCGAACGAAAGAGGGGATATGGAATAGACGAATGAAAGAGGGGAGATGGAATAGACGAATGAAGAGGGGAGATGGAATAGCCGAATAATAGAGAGGAGATGGTATAGACGAATGAAAGAGTGGAGGTGGAATAGACGAATGAAAGAGGGGAGATGGAATAGACGAATGAACAGGGGGGATGGAATAGCCGAATAATAGAGAGGAGATGGTATAGACGAATGAAAGAGTGGAGGTGGAATAGACGATTGAAAGAGGGGAGATGGAATAGACGAATGAAAGTGTGGAGATTGAATATACGAATGAAAGAGTGGAGATGGAATAGATGAATGAAAGTAGGGGGATGGAATAGCCGAATGAAAGAGGGGATATGGAATAGACGAATGAAAGAGGGGAGATGGAATAGCCGACTAAAAGAGTGGCGATGGAATAGACGATTGAAAGAGGGGAGATGGAATAGACGAATGAAAGTGTGGAGATTGAATATACGAATGAAAGAGGGGAGATGGAACAGCCGAATGAAAGAGTGGAGATGGAATAAACGAATGAAAGAGTGGAGATGGAATAGATGAATGAAAGTAGGGGGATGGAATAGCCGAATGAAAGAGGGGATATGGAATAGATGAATGAAAGAGGGGAGATGGAATAGCCGAATAAAAGAGTGGAGATGGAATAGACGATTGAAAGAGGGGAGATGGAATAACCGAATTAAAGAGTGGAGATGGAATAGCCGAATGGAAGAGGGGAGATGGAACAGCCGAATGAAAGAGGGGAGATGGAATAGACCAATGTAAAAGGGGAGATGGAATAGACGAATGAAAGTTAACAAAATAAGAACAATAAAGATAATCACTCGCATGTTAGATTCAATAACAAAAATAGTTTATCTAAGAATTCACTCAAGTCAATGATTTTGATAAGCGCATATATTCATATAATTTTTTATCAGATAAATATTTAAGGCAAATTCTTACTGGCATTAATACGGTTAAACTGTCGACAAAAGCCAAAAAAAAAAGAAAAAAAAAAAAAAAAAGAAAAGCAAAAGAACAAAGAGAAAACTCGAAAACCAAAAGAAAACAAACGTCTAAATGAACTGTTTTAGTAATTCAATAATTAACTAATCTCTATTGCACTTTGTAAGTATAGCAGAAGTCTGATTTTAGTAACAAATAAATCATCCCAAATCACTTCCAGTAGATTTGGTATTAAGACATTCCTGACAAGATAATACCCACTGAGAGAGAGAGAGAGAGAGAGAGAGAGAGAGAGAGAGAGAGAGAGGATCAGACTGTCCCTATTTTAAGAAGAAACCATTTTTTTTAACAGGATATTCAAAAAGCCGTATTTTCATGAAGTGTCGGTTAAGAATTTAGATTTGGGTATTTCCGCGTGAGTGTAACATTTTTTTTTGGTCAAAATTTGGACGATATTTTATTGTAGGAATCCCCCCAAAGACCAGTCAACTGTCACAAAGCCGATCAGTCATGTTCACCTAAAGCTTTTTTTAGATTGCGAAGAGCTTAGAAATCCAAATCCCAAATTTTTCAAGTGACATCCATTGATTTTTTCAGCCAGCTTGCCGACGGATTTAATTCAAGTGTCAATAACCTAACTGAAGATCTAGGTTTTTTTTTAACACACACACACACACACACACACACACACACACACACACACACACACACACACACACATATATATATATATATATATATATATATATATATATGTACACATATATAAAACCAATCAACTGTAGGCTTCATGTTTTCGATCGATGAGCTGGTTCCATATTCAGGTGGGTGGTCTCTTTTGAAATGGCAGATACTAGTATCTAACAATTTAAGCAGCTATGAGCCTGGTCAGTACTTAGATGGGTGACTAATTTGTAACAGCATATATGTATTTGAAGCAATCTGATGTTAGGATGTCACACAAAGCAAAGCTTATTTGATAACGTTGAAGTTAATCAAAGTTAAGCAGCGATAAACCTGGCCAGTACTAAGATGGGTGACCATTTTGTAATAGAAGGTACTGTGTGCAGCGTGTGGACTGTATGTCAGACAAAGCAAAACTTACTAAATAAATAGTTAAACAACGTGGAACCTTGTCAGTACTTAGATGGGTGATCATCTAGTAACTGTATGTACAGTAAGCAACCTGATGTCTGTGTGCTAGGCAAAGCAAAGTTTAGTTAATAACAAGTTAAGAGGCGATGAATCTTGTCAGTACTTAGATGGGTGACCATTTAGTAACAGATATACAAAAAGCAATTTCTGGATGAAGTAAAGCTTAGTTAACAGTCAATCGATCCTGAAATTGCCGGTTCTCGTCAGAGCGTTGAAATTAAGTAACGATGAGCTTGCTCAGTACTTCATTGGGTAACCAATGTGTAACTGTAAGTCTGTGGTAAGCTACGTTTAGCTTAGTACAACCCCCAAAATATGGGGCACTCAGTAAGATTCAAATTTATTATGAATTCGTCTGCTAGTGTAGCTTTCCAATAAATACACTACTCAATGCGCCGATAAGAACATGCACTGATAGCAACAAGTGGCCTGTGTGTCACACTAAGGAGAGCCTAGTATCACCACTGGCAAAATGATAAAATTAGTGCAATCAGAGGATGCTCACTTCATTTTTTTTTAATTTAGCAGTAAATAAACTAATAACAAATAAGACACAAAACTTTTTTATCTAAATAAAAAATATCGAGGAGAGGAAGCTAATTAATAATTAAATATGTTTGTCAATAAATTCCATAATTTTACGCAATATTTATGTATTTCATAATCTTTCTTTGAAAAAATTATACCTTTCAATTAAATGATTCAATCTATTCTTTTCAGGGTTATTTCATGAAGTTCGGATAGTCAGCTACAAAAGAAAAATGTTTCCGTCCAATATGTTATTCGTCTATTTATTGTTAAATAATAATATCGCCAAGTGAACGTCTTCTAAGTGAACTAATCTCATAATTTTATCAAGGACTTTAGATAACAAGATATTTAATTGACCCGGGAAAAATAGGAAGGGTTTCAAACATTTCAATCATCGTTCCAAAATTAAATTCTATAACTGGCTTTTCGATATGTAGTTACCCAACCGCTCGACCAGGGTGTGACACAAGGTCAATGTTTAAACGGAGTTCAATAGGTTTTGAATTCAGAGTTTTTCCTTCTAGATAGGTTATCTTATCAACGTTATAGAGCCTTATCTACCACTTATACGTAGCTAGGCGAGGGAAAGGTTTGGTTTGGGTTGGTATCATGGCATATCAACTATTGTTGGTTATTTAAAGATAAATCCTGTTTTTACATATATATTAGATATATGATTTGTAAACACATTTTTAGATACACACAGATAAGGGATCAAACAGTTCTACTTCAAGCATCTCAATTTGATATAAGTCAACAAAGTTAAATAGTTTCAAGTATTGCTATGTATCACTGACAATTCAATTCACTTATTTATTTACACACAGTTAAAGGATCAAACAGTTCTATTTTAAGCAATTCAACCTATCCTAAGTCATTTCCCCGCACCCAGTTTAAATGTCAAACAGTTCTATTTGACCAACAGGTAGGACTATCACGGGCTACCACTCTGGGTCAGAGTGGACCTGAGAGCAATGCCAATGAAGAGGTACACCGCGTTCCCCAAAGTTTTAGCATTACTGAAGCCTCACCATCAGATTGTTCAGTGTCATATCCAGGACACTTGTTGGAGGGGTGCTTACCCTTCTGCAAAGATGCAGTTGGTGGATTCTACTGCCCCAACTGACTGGGCGAGAGAGGGAAAGATAGATTCTAACCTTTCCCAAGGGCTTTAATGCAAAGTGAAACGCAATCACTCTTTTAAAGGATTTGAACATAGGTTGTCCTTATAATATACTTGACAGATGAAATAAATCATTAATGTTATCATCTAAGACTTTGCTGGATATCGTAAATTTTGTTGGTCTTCTGATAATCCATTTCTTCTGGAACCGATTTTCTTAAATACGGAATCTTGGGAAACATGGCCATTTCTCTTGAGGAAGCACTCCGTATAAACAAAGGTCCTTGAGAGAGAGGAAGGAATATATAGATTTTACCCTGCGATGATTGTGACTGTACCAAACCGTGGTGTCTTGGGATGGGCACCGTTTGATTATATTGAATATGGGACTATACCCTTCGCTTCTAACCTTATTAATGTCACTTGTTCACATGTCAAGGTTTTCCATTTATATTGTAAATCATTTCCACCATTACAAATATTGAGTTCAAATAGCAATGAACAAGTGCTCGTATGAACTCTTTTATAGAGTAAATACAATTTATGTATCTGATTAAATAGTGAACTACTAGATTCCCTTTCTTTGACGCTGTTTCATGTCATTTGGAGTCCGCTGCTATCGAAAAAGGCATCTTAGTATGATGTCAATGTCCACTACGCTAGCCACTTCGCCACGAGGACTCCCTGAAAAAGTCATCTTAGTTAATGGCTGTTGTTTCCAGAATCATCGAAGTTAAGCAAAGGTGAGCCTATTTTGTACGTAAATGGGCAACTATTTGATAACAGTTGGTATAATAAGCTAAGTAATATTTGTTCTAATACCAGACGAAGCAAAGGTTCGTAAATAGCAATAAAATAAAATGAAATAAAATAAAAGGGTAAGCAAGAGCCTGATCAGTCGCTGGATGGGTGACCACTTTGTAGCAGTTGGTATTGTAGGCAACAAAGGTTTTTTTTTCTTTCAACAAACTAAACAAAGATTAGTAATTAACGAGAAAAAGAAAAGGAGCAATGAAGAACATTTTCTATATTTAGATGAGTGACCATTTTATGACAGCAGGTCAATCGAGAACCTGTGAAAGACATAGTAAAACTTAGTTTACTAACGATGAACCTGCTTATCATTTAGATGGGTGACTAAATACTGTAGGCATCGCAAAGTCTTTTTTAGGAACAAACCTTGGTTTGGTTTCATTGTTTCATGGCATATCAACCCTTATTGGTTATTTAATGCCAAAGCCATCTTTCAAGAAGAACGGTAGAGGTACTATTTAACCCATAGCTGGGAGGATAAGGGGGTTCATACCTTTCCATGAGGGTATTTGTCCGAAAGTGAACGTAATAGCGCGACTGGAGTTCGAACTCACTTATTACAATTCCGCAGTCCATCGCCTTAACCATTACACCACGAGGACACCCCCTAAAAAAACCTTGTCAAGCTCCGTAAATAGCAAGAAAAACAATGAAGTTAAGCAATGGCGTGCCTGTTTATTATTTAGATGGGTGACTACTTAATAACTGCAGGTTCAGTAGGTAACTTAATGTCTTTTCTGTTGGCAGACTAAGTAAAGGGTTGTAAGTAAAAAGAAAAAGAAAGTAGTAAAAAAGAAAGGAAGAAGTTAAGCAATGGCGCACCTGTTAATTATTTGGATGGGTGACTACTTAATAACTGCAGGTTCAGTAGGTAACTTAATGTCTTTTCTGTTGGCAGACTAAGTAAAGGGTTGTAAGTAACAAGAAAAAGAAATCAGTAAAAAAGAAAGGAAGAAGTTAAGCAATGGCATACCTGTTAATTATTTGGATGGGTGACTACTTAATAACTGCAGGTTCAGTAGGTAACTTAATGTCTTTTCTGTTGGCAGACTAAGTAAAGGGTTGTAAGTAAAAAGAAAAAGAAAGTAGTAAAAAAGAAAGGAAGAAGTTAAGCAATGGCGCACCTGTTAATTATTTGGATGGGTGACTACTTAATAACTGCAGGTTCAGTAGGTAACTTAATGTCTTTTCTGTTGGCAGACTAAGTAAAGAGTTGTAAGTAACAAGAAAAAGAAATCAGTAAAAAAGAAAGGAAGAAGTTAAGCAATGGCGTACCTGTTAATTATTTGGATGGGTGGCCATTTAGTAGCAACATGTAATGTAAGCAACCTAGAGTCTGTATGTCAGACTCTGCAAAACATAGTAAATAATAATTTGAGTAACCCGTTCTTTACTTAGATGGGGGACCACCTAAAAAAAGGAGGAACCGAAGGCAACGTATTTTCTAGTTGCCAATCAATAAGTTTTGTAAATGAAAAAAAGAAAAAAAAAAAGAAAAAAAAGAAGGTATTCGTAGAAAAGAAAGGGGATTCCCTGTGGTGTTGTGGTTAACATGCTGGACTACGACATTGTAGTAAGCGAGTTCGAACTCCAGTCACGCTATTATGTTCATTTTCGAACTAATACCCTTGAGAAAGGTATAAATCCTCTTATCTATGTGTTTAATAGACGCCTTTACAGTTCATCAAGAAAAATATCTTAGGCATTAATTAACTAACGATAGTTGATATGCCATTAAAATAAAGAAACTAAATCAAACCAAACCAGACGAGAGAGAGAGAGAGAGAGAGAGAGAGAGAGAGAGAGAGAGAGAGAGAGAAGTTAAGCAGCGACGAGCCAGTTCAGCATTTAAATAGGTGACCATTTAGTAACAGCAGATAATGTTTAGCAATCTAGAGCCTGTGTGCCAGACTTAGCAAAATTTAGTTAATAATTAGCAGCAATGAGCCCGTTCAAGCAAAAAGTTAAGCAATGATAAGCTTGTTCAGTATTTAGATGGGTGACCATTTAGTAACAATAGATACTGTTGGCAACGTAAAGGTCTGTTCAACTAGCAGATTAAGCTTCGTCAATAACAAACAAAAAGTTAAGCAATGATAAGCTTGTTCAGTATTTAGATGGGTGACCATTTAGTAACAATAGATACTGTTGGCAACGTAAAGGTCTGTTCAACTAGCAGATTAAGCTTCGTAAATAACAAACAAAAAGTTAAGCAATGATAAGCTTGTTCAGTATTTAGATGGGTGACCATTTAGTAACAATAGATACTGTTGGCAACGTAAAGGTCTGTTCAACTAGCAGATTAAACTTCGTCAATAACAAACAAAAAGTTAAGCAATGATAAGCTCGTTCAGTATTTAGATGGGTGACAATTTAGTAACAATAGATACTGTTGGCAACGTAAAGGTCTGTTCAACTAGCAGATTAAGCTTCGTCAATAACAAACAAAAAGTTAAGCAATGATAAGCTTGTTCAGTATTTAGATGGGTGACCATTTAGTAACAATAGATACTGTTGGCAACGTAAAGGTCTGTTCAACTAGCAGATTAAGCTTCGTAAATAACAAACAAAAAGTTAAGCAATGATAAGCTTGTTCAGTATTTAGATGGGTGACCATTTAGTAACAATAGATACTGTTGGCAACGTAAAGGTCTGTTCAACTAGCAGATTAGGCTTCGTAAATAACAAACAAAAAGTTAAGCAATGATAAGCTTGTTCAGTATTTAGATGGGTGACCATTTAGTAACAATAGATACTGTTGGCAACGTAAAGTCTGTTCAACGAGCAGATTAAGCTTCGTAAATAACAAACAAAAAGTTAAGCAATGATAAGCTCGTTCAGTATTTAGATGGGTGACCATTTAGTAACAATAGATACTGTTGGCAACGTAAAGGTCTGTTCAACTAGCAGATTAAGCTTCGTAAATAACAAACAAAAAGTTAAGTAATGATAAGCTCGTTCAGTATTTAGATGGGTGACCATTTAGTGACAATAGATACTGTTGGCAACGTAAAGTCTGTTCAACTAGCAGATTAAGCTTCGTCAATAACAAGCAAGAAGTTAAGCAATGATAAGCTCGTTCAGTATTTAGATGGGTGACCATTTAGTAACAATAGATACTGTTGGCAACGTAAAGGTCTGTTCAACTAGCAGATTAAGCTTCGTAAATAACAAACAAAAAGTTAAGTAATGATAAGCTCGTTCAGTATTTAGATGGGTGACCATTTAGTAACAATAGATACTGTTGGCAACGTAAAGTCTGTTCAACTAGCAGATTAAGCTTCGTCAATAACAAACAAAAAGTTAAGCAATGATAAGCTCGTTCAGTATTTAGATGGGTGACCATTTAGTAACAATAGATACTGTTGGCAACGTAAAGTCTGTTCAACTAGCAGATTAAGCTTCGTCAATAACAAATAAAAAGTTAAGCAATGAATAAGCTCGTTTAGTATTTAGATGGGTGACCCTTTTGCAAAGCTTAGTTAATAACAACGTAATCCATAATGAGTCTGTTCAGCGCTTTAATAAGTGACCACTGACCATAAGCAGGTACTGCAAGCAACGTGAGAAAAAAAAAAAGTCTTCATTCAATATTCATTTTAGTAAATATCAAACACTTTAACGTGAGTAGGGCTTCACCTATTAGGCATTCTTCAGCCTAAATTTCTCATTTATTCATCCAAGTAAATACTTAAAACATGACCCCCCCACAAAAAAACAAACAAACAAAAACAGTGGTATTAGTCTAAAAGTGAACATAATAGCGCGACAAGAGTTCGAACTCGCATCGTACGTTGTCGCAGTTCAGCGCGTTAGTTAATAAGTCACAAGATTGTTTAAAAGCAACCGTTGCCAAATACTAGAAATGCAAGGACTCTGAGGTAAACAGCGGTGTGATTTTATTTATAAAGTATATTACATATTCTTAAGTTTAGAGAGTATAAAATTCGATATTTTATTTGCTCGACTCTAAACACACACACACACACACACACACACACACACACACACACACACGCATATCTATATTTATATCTATATATGTATGAGGATTGGCATGGAAGATTTTTAGCTACACCAATGTCCAACAAAACCTGGTATCATAGAAATGTCAACCAGTGCAAGCGAGCAAAAGAAAAAGGTCTTCGGTTTGAAGAAAGAAATTAATGAATACCCAGGAAATCGTGACGCGAGTTGGCGCGTTCAGACACTGCATTTTCCTGTGCTATCGTGATATAATAACAGGGTGGAATTGTTGCATCGTTGGGAAAGGTGTGTGTGCGCACAAGCCATGGTCATTCGGTACTCTCATTTGTACAAGGACAGAGTCTTTGACAAATGAATGACGGAATTAATGTTACCTCACCTCTTATGACTATATAAATCGGTGATAAGAAATAGCTTGAAATGATATTCGAGTCTTGTAAATCTAATTCGCTTCACTGTCATTTTTTGAATAAAAAAAAAGCCAAATAACAATCCCAATATTTTTTGACTGTTCAGTCGGTTGGGGTAGTAGAATAAGCTCCCCTGCAGAAGGGTAAGACACCTCCACAAACGAGTGTACTAAGTATGACACTAAACTGCATCTGATGGTGAGGTTCAAGTCGTGGAACTCGAAGGAATGTGGATTACCCTTTCATTACCATTATTTATAGGTTTACTCTGACCCGGATTGGTAGTATCTGTTTAAGTTCAATCACAAGGTCAAACAGATCTTGCCTCCCTGGAATGACATTAAACTGCACCTGATGGTGAGGTTCCAATCGTGGAGCACAAGTAGTTCTAGAACTTTGAGGAATGTAGAATACTTCTTCTCTGCAAATTACTCCCAGGTCCACTCTGTTAGGGTTTCATCTATGAGTTTACTTGAACCGCTCAATCATTTTCGAAAGATCATTATTATTAGCGAATTGAAACGATAAAACTGTCTATGAATTATTTGTATTAGATAGGAATACTTGATAAATAGAATTACTAATGCTAAATAGTAACACTTGAAACCATTTAACTGTGTGCAAATAAATGATTAATATTAAATAGAATTATTAGTGTTAGATAAGAATACTTGAAACCATTTAACTGTGTGCAAATAAATGATTAATATTAAATAGAATTATTAGTGTTATATAGCAATACTTGAAACAATTTAACTGTGTGCAAACAAATGATTAATATTAAATAGAATTATTAGTGTTAGATAAGAATACTTGAAACCATTTAACTGTGTGCAAATAAATGATTAATATTAAATAGAATTATTAGTGTTATATAGCAATACCTGAAACCATTTAACTGTGTGCAAATAAATGATTAATATTAAATAGAATTATTAGTGTTAGATAGCAATACTTGAAACCATTTAACTGTGTGCAAATAAATGATTAATGATAAATAGAATTATTAGTGTTAGATAGCAATGCTTCAAACCATTTAACTGTGTGCAAATAAATGATTAATAATAAATAGAATTATTAGTGTTAGATTGCAATGCTTCAAACCATTTAACTGTGTGCAAATAAATGAACTCTTAACAACTCTTTTAAAAATAGTTATCAACAAGCTATTTGTTTACACTTCGCATATCTGTATAAAAAGATTCAGCTTTAAATAACCCACAAATCACTTATTACGATATCGCAGTCCAGCGTAGTTGCTACTACGCCACGGAAACTCCAACCCCTTGCATTTTCTACTATAGACATTAGAAATGACTGTCCGTAAAGTTTATCTTTAATTAAGGTGGCTTGTGAGCATAGATTCTTTAGACTCTTTTTCGCCTGACGTCCCTATCATCAATCGCTCTTGGTAAATCTTCTAGACTCTATCTATAGAGCGGATAAATGTAAGTGTTTTTGCTGGTTGGTCAACACTGGTAGGTCCATGGGTGGGATTCTACAATAGAATTTCATTTATGAGTTCGTTTTTTTCTGCAGCTGTGCACATGTCCTGCTTATCTTGGCTCGTTTGTGAGATTAGTGATAGTAAAGCTGCTCTTTTGTGGGGTGCTACTTATGAGCAGCACCCCACAAAACAGCACACAGCATCCTTGAGTAGTTCTCATCTAGTTTTTTTTTTCAGGTGTTTCATAAATGTCCAAGCGGTGCAACCATAAAATAGTACTAGCAGAGCTACGGAAAGAAAATCAGTACTGCTAAGAGTTGAAACTTCTATTCGGAACAGCATCCGATGTAAAATGATCTGAGCATAAAAAGCTCACTATGTAGTGATTACAGATTCACTTGTCTTAAAGAAAAAGTTCAAGCAGCAAAAACACGTTGTGCACCTATCCAACCTATGATCGTAACTGATCATATTTGAAAAAAAATGGACCTGCCTTTGTCATTTTCCTAATGTAACTTAAAACAAACAGTTGAGAGTATAAACTGAGGGAGATGTTTCAGTTCTAGCCTGCATGAGTTACTTATCTATGCACATGTCAACTTTTAAATTTTGAAATAAAAATAATTTCAGATTAGATTTTTTGATCACACACACACACACATACACACACACACACACATACACACACACACACACAGGGGTGTTCTCGTGGTGTAATGGTTAAAGCGATGGACTGCGGAATCGTAGTACGCGAGTTCGTATTCTAGTCGCGCTATTACGTTCACTTTCGGGCAAATACTCGTAGGAATGATATGAACCCCCTTATCCTCCCAGCTATGGGTTAAATAGTACCACTACTGTTCTTCTAGAAGAATGGCTTCGACATTAAATAACCTAAAAAGAGTTGATATGCCATGAAACAAAGAAACCAAAGAAACCAAACCACACACACACACACACATACATACATACATATATATATATATATATATATATATATATATATATATATATATATAATCCAATATTGTGAAAAATCGCAAACGTTTAAAGGAAGTTATCAGCATATTATTTCTACAAGAAAATTTTGTGTACTTTGGATTATACCAAAAATAATAAATTGTTAAATAAGAAGACGAACAGACCTCTAAGTATGGACTAATTAATAAATTTCTCTTGTGCCATTTATCGATGCCTAATTTATTTCTCTGTTTTTCTAAAATAGATAAATAATCTTTATTTTTATCTTTTATTTCTTTTATCTAAAAAGTTTTTTTGTGTACTTGTCACGTGAACAATCATCTTGACATGTGACAAACTCCTCCCTCAATAGATATGGTTGATTTGTCATTTTCTAATATATCCAGATATATGTATATATATATATATATATATATGAGTGTGTGTGTGTATATATTTCTGTCTTACGATTGCGTGATCAACTTGAAACATTAAGTAACGGACTTTAAAAGCTCATTATTTGTTATAGCAGAGTATACCATGATCTCCACTGGATATCGAACCAGCGACCACAGAGTCGAAACTCTACCACTGAGCCACATCGATCACGGTATGCCCTGCTGAGGAGACCTAATAAGGTCAAAACAGCTGTCGTCCAGTGGTTCTGTATGTCGCTCGCAGTGTTTGCCGGATTTTCTGGTCATAGTAATTCAATTTATAATATAATTCCTCTATCTAAAAAATGACGTGATATTATTTGCATTTTCTTTTCTGTTTAGATATATTTCTTCCAAGTGGAACAACTATAAAATTGTACTGACATGGCCACAGCTTGGAAGAATTATTGCTTTATTTCATCACAGAAATCAGATTTCTATATGATCAATAATCTGTCAAAAACAGTCCATGTCTCTTCTCCGTATGTATTGACATCACTCTCTCTAGATAAGACATTTCTACTAAGTTAGATGAACTGGTCTACAAATTTCAGGGCTTTGCCATTTAATGTTGAGATTGTTCCATCTAGATTAAACACATAGACTCTTTTTTTTTATATGAGTTCACGTAGACGCCAATGCCTTTTGCAGTCTACTTCGGGTTATGTAGCTTGGATTCGGCTTGGATTAGTGCATTTGGTTTGGTTTGGTTTGGTTTTATGGCATATCAACCATTGTTGGTTATTTAAAGAGAAATTTTGTTTTTACATATATATTAAATGTATGATTTGTAAACACATTTTAGATTCATTTATTTAAGGGGCCAAAAGGTTGTATTTCGAACAATTCAATTTAGCGCACGTCAACAAAGTTAAATGGTTTCAAGTATTCCTATGTATCATTAACAATTCAATTAAACTCCAGTCATTTGTTTACGGACAGTTAAATGATCAAACAGTTCTATTTTAAACAATTCAATTTATCCTAAGTCATTGGTTTGCACTCAGTTAAAATGTCAAACAGTTTTATTTGACCCATAAATAGGACCCTATCAAGTGCTACCACTGCGGAGCCGAGTGAACCTGGGAGCAATGGCAATGAAGGGGTACACCGCATTCCCCAAAGCTTCAGAATTACTGGAGCCTCAGCATCAGATTGTTTTGTGCTCTATCTAGGATACTCATTGGGAGGGGATTCGGTCGGTGTATTATACAGCCCCAACCGATTGGCTGGTTGGTGTATTTGCGACCAACGATAAATCATGTACGTTGTAGTAAGTAAGTAAAGTTGTCTCCCTTAGTCGACGGTGACCCGAAGGCTCCCTTTTCGATAGCTACTACACCAAGGTGTAGGGGAGGCTCTACACCTTTCCATGGATTGCTCCATTTTACCTTGATCCTTACCTTATAATGCTGAGTGTTAAGCAAGGAAGTACCAAGTACCATTTTTTAAGTCTTTGATATGACTCGACCTGGGAGTGAACCCTGGTCTCCCGGACCATTGGCGAACACTCTACCCACCAGGCCAATGAGCCGGATTAATCTGTCAAAATTTCTGCGAGATATCGTCTGTTTCTTGTTTTTTTAAATGTGAAACCATTTTCTTTTATTTGTTCTATTGACGTTCGTAGTAATCTAGTCAGATTATGAATAAAAATGGAGTCAATATATCTCTTTGCAAGACCCCAGTGATAATGTCAAAGAAATAGTGTCCCCAATGAGTGAGCGAACCATTACTTTCGAGTTTTTGTAAAGCATCGTTATAGATGTATCATTTTCTTTGTGTAGATCATGTGCTTGTAGTATCTGCTCCATCTTTTCTCTATGAATGGAATCAGATGCCTTGAAGAAATCTACGAAAAATTGTGTTGCCTAGAGATTTTTTAAGCACACTCCTTCAATGATTTGATGGATAGCCTAAATCTGTGATACTGAAGATCGATTTCTCTGAAAACCATTCTGACTTTTCCTAAGAATTTTTTCAAATTAAGGGGTTAGAACATCATAAACTCTAGCTGGTATGAGAGTAGGAGTGATGCCTCTGTAGCTCTTAGTGATTCTGACGTTGTGTTTCTTCAGAAAGGCCGGGATGCAGATGAAAGGATGAAAGTAATAAATATGTAATTTAGACTAAAATTAAATGTTAGCCATTACAGTGAGTTGAAGTTTTACTGGAAAAAAAAAATTAATATATTTTAGTTCTTTTTCCTTTATCGGATTCGAAAGTTCAATTATTTTTTCAAATCAGATTCGGAATTAAAAAGAATTATTTTTGTTTTCTTTCTAAAAAAAAATGTAGATAGAATTATTTCAAATTCACGAATCTTTAAAAAAACTTCACAGGGCAGTCAACAGGAAAGAAATGAATAAACAAATAAATAAGTAAAAATCAAACGATGTTTAAAAAGTCCTGTCTCGGTATTTTCGATGGAAGTCACGTACTAGACAAGTTCTAAGCTTAATTCCAGACAATAGAGCAGAAAGAGTGATTTCATTTGGTCCAAATTACATGGATATAAATGATGGACAATTTTGAGACAGGGAATCTAAAATGGCGGTCAACTGATGAAGTCAATGTTGGTAATCAGAACGAGGCTTCATGCGGGTATGTGTGGGTACGTGTATATATATATATATATATATGTGCGTGTTGTTTGAGGATTAGTTAATTGAGGTCAAACAATCAGAATTTCACATTGTCTTACGTCATTACTCACAAGATCAGAGAAAAGTTTGAATGAAAAGAAAAAAAACCTACATCTTCTCCTGATTGATTCTATCTCACCAAGAAAAGTTTCTTTTTTAAAATTCAATTTTGGTTGCTTGGCAGAGACATTCGACGCCCATTTTTTTGTCAAATTTCTACGACATACACAGAATTCATTAAACAAACGTTTTACTTGCAAAAAACTATGCAAATGCAGTTAACAACTAAATATATAAAAATATCAAACCGGAAAATAATGATATTCGTCGCAAAATATTAAGAGTGACTGATGAATTGTACTTGTGATGTTTGATTATAAGAGATATAACTGCTGGGTCCTGCTAAAGATCAAGTGACAACAAGTCAGTTCACTATTTCAGGACATTCACTAGTTTTAATGATGATTTGAACAAAAGAGGTTTATCAAATCTGACCATTATTTACTCATTAGAGTTTTTCACATCAGCGTAAGTTGATGGTCTTTCACTGGAGATTGAGTGACAGCAAGTCTCCTCAAGTCTCCAGGACTTTTCTCAGTACTCTGGCCGTTTTCAATAATACTCTTGTTTGGATCGTCTCCACTCGGCCGCCAACTTCCAAATCCTCCAGGCGCTTTAATAATCCTTTAGGTTCCAGTAATGCTGGGGTTAGGGGAATACGAAGGACCTCTTCATTGCCATCACTCCTATGTCCACTCTGGCCCGGTGTGGTAGCACCTGAAAGGGTTCTATCTACAGATCAAACAGACATTTAAACAACCAAATGATTTATGCTAAATTGAATTGTTAGAAATAGAACTGTTTGATCATTTAACTGTGTGCATCTACAAAACGTGTTTACAAATCATATATTTAATATATATGTAAAAACAGGATATGACATTAAATAGCCAACAATTGTTAATATGCTATAAAACCAAACTAAACCAAACCAAACCTAAAACCATTGAGAAAATAGTGGCTGTGACTATTTGAGTAGTCAGTGGATGAGTATAAAGGCAGATCGATGTATATGAAGATAAATTTTGAAAATATTAATGTTCTAAATTCTTTGTGTTTCGTAAGAAACGATGCCAATTCCCTTGAGAATATCCTTTTTTGATTCGATGTTCTTCAACCGTTGGAAAAAAAAAGTATTTCTGATAACTTTTCTCTGGTTTTCTAACATAATTTGATTTTGGGGGCGCTACTCTGATAGTGTGTCTTGTTCAAGAATAGCTTGGCGGAACCCATCCCTCTCCAGGTCTACAACAAGCTTGAATTCTAAGTTTTTCTTCTCCTAGACTGGTTGCCAATTAGAGTTTAAAGAGCCAAGTTTGCTGTATTTACCAATTGCTGGAGGTGGGGACTAGTTAGTTTCCTACCTTTACTAAGGGCATTAGCGCTATCGGAAATGCAAAAAAACTCGTTCTGGTTTTGAACATGGGTAACCGAATTTAATTTCTACGATGATCCAATTTACCCAACCCCTCCGCTCGGGCAGGATATGACGCAAGGTCAATTTTTTAAGCGGAGTTTAACTCAATGTCAACTTTCAACTTTCAAAATCCTCAAATTCTCAGCTCATCTCTTCTGGGCATGACGTCATCCACACTCCAGCCTCATTTCCTGTCTGGGGTTTATTATGACAATGGTGATAGTCTTATCCTTTGCGCACGAGCGTAAAACTGTACCCAATGACTATGCTCCTGAACTCTTAACCCGGATTGTTCAAAGCCCAACCAAACTGAATGATAAAATATAATTATCGAAAAATGATAAATATAAAAAAATCATTCCTTAATTATATAACATTAACTAGTCTTTCGATTCTCATTAGGGGGTGAAGCTCTAATTTTAGATCTCGTAGAGCGTATAAAATCACCCCTTCATTACCTACAGATCCATTCTGACATTCAGAAGCAGCACCTGTAAGGGTCTCATCAATAGATGAAGTAGATCTGTTATTTACGAGTTGAAAATGATTTTAGATATACATTTTTGTTTGCCCTCAGGGTGGGGCTTAGAATACACTGACTATTCACTGCAGAGGAGGTGAGAGCCTCCTCCTAAAAAGTGGTGTCATGAATGTTACACTAAAGGGAATCTGGTGGTGAGACCCTAGTTCTGGAGATCTAGGGAGTGTGGAGCACGCATTACTTACCAAGTCCTTTGTGACCTGCTGTGGTATTAAGTGATAGGGTCCCATCTTTGGGTTAACATTTTAGAATATAAAACCGGTTTACAATTCAACTTTTGTCAAATGAAGTATGCCCTGTCCGCAGGGGTTAGAATACGTTGACTACATCCCCTGTAGAAGAGTACACACCCACCAAAAGAGCGGTGTCCTAGGTATAACACTAATCTGTACCCGATAACGAAGCTCTACTTCAGGAGATATGGGAGGTGTGGAGTACCTATTCATTGCTATTACTCCCAGGTCAACTCTGATTTATTAGAGTCCCGTCTATAGGCTGAATAGACTTGTTTAAAAATGATCTGTATTCGATAGGTCCATATGCAAAGAAAGTATTTTAAGAAACACCTACATAGAAAATACATCAACACAATTCTCTAATCTCTGGGCATAAAATAACTCTAGATTGGTTGAAATGCCGTTAAAATCAATCTGTCAAATCATTTTCTGTATGATATATAGTTGGAGACTCTAACTGTTAAACTGACCTCAGCATAAAATTACCCAGCCAAGATTGGCATGCCGTAAAACTAACAAGCTAATCAAGCATCCAACTTGCCAACCAAACTTCAACAACAACAACAACTACTACTACTACAGTTACTAATGACATTTTAATAACTTCTCGCGAAGTACATATAAAATCTCGTGACGAACGTGATGTGAGTTTCTCTGACGCTCTACCAGGCACCATTTTCTCGCAATTTCTCTCCAAACCTCTGTAAACTCTTTACGAAAGGTTTTTCCTAACTTTGATATCATTAAGTCAATTTCTATTTATTCTTGTCCTCGTTATCTCTTGTTGCAGAAGCAGCTCCCCCCTACGACTCTTGAACCTCTTCCTCTTACTCTTCACCCCCATCAATTGCCTTTGCAGTTCCCTCAGTCAGATTTCAATTTTTATTCCCTTTTCATATCCATTTTGCAAAAGCTTTCATATCAAAAGGACCTCATCTCCTAAAATCTCTGATGTGGCCGACACAAATTATTCCTGGCAAAATACAAGCCAGCTTTGAACTCGACGCTTTTTCAGACACTTGAAATCATCAAAATAAATCTCATGGAGAGAGGATCGAACAAGAAGAGGGAGTAAAGAAGGAATTGTCAGGGGTGGGGTGTCAGTGAACAACTTGATAATGGAATCAGTCAGTGCCAAAAGAAAATGACCACAGATGGACACACTTTTGATTCACTGTCTTTCTCTTTAGTTTGTGTCTTTGTTTTAATAACATACCAACCTTCGTGGGTTATTTAAAGCCGAAGACATCCTTATAGAGGAACAGTACTAGTAGTATTATTTAGCGCATAGCTGGGTCTTTGTCCTTATTAATGATATGAAATACTTTTATTATCATCAAGTAATGCTGATTACACGGAGTCCCCTGGCTTTCTATCTCACTATCCATTCCTGACGTTTTTGGCAGGTCCTTCAGAATGCATCCAGTGTCCGCACAGAGCTGAAAAAGTATGAAAATTCTTACTGGTCGACCAACACTGGCGCGAGCAGGTGTAGGAATCCATGAAAAAAACATCACTTATGTGTTCGTCCTTACTTCTGTTGCTGTGCATTGCATGTTCTGTTTTCTTACTTGGATGGTTTGTGAGATAGAAGGCAAGCGGCCGTACAACTGCTATTTTAAGGATTGTTGCTCCTAGGATTTTTTCGAGACAGACCATAGCATTCTTGTGTAGCTTCCCGCTCGCCTTTTCTCCTTGAGTCCTGAGCATTTAAATGGTGCATCAAAACAGTGGTACTGATACAGCAACATCTTGAAAGAAACCTATTTCATTTTATTTGAGAGATTTCAGATTTTCATATGATCAATAACCTATCAGTAGCAGTCCACGACTTTTAATGGCATATCAACTGCCATGGATTATTTAATACCAAAGACATCCTTGTTGGACAGAAATGGTTCTATTTACCCCATGACTGTTTTTGTATAACTGAGAGAGACGACAACGCACACTTATGAAATATAATGTTTTTTTTATTTATTACCCAAAATTAAGGGAGGGGTAGAGTAAAGAGGGTCGAAGACGTTTCAGTTGCACATACAGGGGCGGACGGATACGGATCTTCGGTGGACCTCTTCTCTTGTTCAAAATCTTCCTGATTATTTAATGTTATATACACATATGGCCGGGCAAAAGCAGGACGACCAGCACGAACATACATTCAGCAGCTATGAGAGGATACGGGATGTAGCCCTGAAGACCTGCAAGAGGCGATGAACGATAGGGAAAAGTGGCGAGGGAGGGTCAGGGATATCCGTGCTAGTGGCACGACATGATGATGATGATGATATACAGAGGTGTATAGGAAATGGACACGGCGACACGAGTTCAAATCCTGGACGAAACTGATTGCATTTCACATAGCACTAATACCCTTGGGAAAGGTATCAATCCAATTATTCTCTCTCCAGCTATGGGTAAATAGTAGGGCAGACTGGTTTCTTCAGCCTTGGTGAGGCAACTAGTCTAGGAGAAGGAAAACTCTGACTTCAAACCTGTTAAACTCCGCTTAAAAATTAACCTTGTGTCATATCCTACCCGAGCGGAGGGGTTGGTAAATATGTATAATGTTATATACCGTTCCTATGAACATTCATGGATATGTCTTATTCCTCATAAAGACATTGGACAATATTGTGAGGTTGGGTTAATATGCTAATTAAGTAGTATACCACAAATTCACCTTCTTCACGCAACTGGCGAGTATTTTATTTTGTTAATCTTATAAAGAATTCCATTTCATTTTCAACCTCCGTTTTGGTTATTTCTCATTCCTTCCAACATATAACATACCGGACACCTAAGCAATTAATGTGGCCATGCCTCTTTTCGGCATGTCACTTATGCAAATTCTCCCGGTTACACCTCCTCAAACCAGCCTTCAACACAAGGCACATGGATACGCCTCCTTCTAGCATGCCACTCACGTAATTTATGCGGCATTTCCGCCGAGAATACCTGCGTCCTGTTTACTTTAAACACCAGGTGCATTTCCTATTATTTTATTCTAGCCAGGTCTGATTTTCCTCGCTGCATCGACAGATGTGAAAGGGATCTTCAAGTCAATATCCAATACTGGGAGGATAAAGGATTTCATGTTTTTCTCAAGGTATTAGTCTGAAAATGAAAGCAGCAGCCCAACTGGTGTTCGAACTCACTTATTACGATGTCGTAGTCCAGCACGTTAGCCACTACGCCACGGAGACTCACTTTTAATCTTTTAATAGATAACCTAGTGTACGTTGAATAGCATTCAGTTATTGTTAGTTCATTTCATACTAAAACCTGTGCCAAAGGGGCCACGTCATCATTCGAGCATTCATTTGATGTTTACCTTCATGTTAGCATAAGGCCAGCCGTATGGAGTTCCAGGTGAGCATTGAACATTATCAAGTTTGTTAAATATTACATCATGTGAGGCATGAGATGAAAACGGTGAGATATGAACTGATTGAGATAAAATAGACAAAGTGGTGAAATCTCTGTTGGATTGTAGTTAGCGTGCAGGACTGCGGTCTTAAAATAAACGAGTTCAAACTCTAGTCGCGCTATTACGTTCTTTTTCGGACTAATACACTTAGTAAATGAGTGAAACGTCTTATCCATTTACAATGAGTTAAATACTATCACTGCTACCCTTCTACATAAATGCCTTTGGCATTAGATAACCCATAAAGGTTGTTATGCCATTAAACAAAGAAATCAAGCCAAACCAAAAACATGTATATTTACATATTAACTCTTTTAAAGAAACAAGTTGTTCAAGCAAATTATCATTACCGCCTCGAAAGATTGATTTTTACTGGACACTCCACATTTGACTTTGTGTCAGATTAAGATAGCTTGATAAAAAAGAAAAAAATATTACAATAGCTCATTAAGTAAAAATATAGGAGCCTATGAAATGTTGATTGATGTGCACACACGCACACACGCACAAACACACACACACATATTTATTGAGAGAGGGACATATATATATATATATATATATAGAAAGAGGAAGAGAGACGATTAAGAACAACTTGAGATAGATAAATATATATATCTTTATATATATTATTGATAATGACTAAATATCAAACGAGGACAGTTTACGCAAGAAGAACTCGATGTAGTCCTAACAAAAATTAAAAACAGGAAAGCTGCCGGTCTCGATAAAATACCTCCAGAGGTATGGAAGACAAGGACATTTGACGTCATACTGCTCCGATACTGCAACGCCGTATATAACCAGAACACAATAGACATATAGACAAAGGGCTGCATCCTCATTTTCCCCAGAAAGGTGACCTCGGAATTGTTAAGAACTACAGGGGTAAAACCCTTACGTTCATAGCGGCTAAGATTTACAATGCTCTGCTATTCAACCGTATTGAACCTGAATTTAAGAAAATTCTTTGGAAAAACCAAAATGCCTTTTGCAGGAATCGGTCCACAACATCACAAATTTTGACAATCCGTTGAATTTTAGAAGGTTTTCGTGCAAAAAACCTCGAAGCTACTCTTCTGTTGGTAGATTTCTCCAAGGCATTTGACTCCATATACAGAGAAAAGATGGAAGAAATAGTTCTACCTACGGTCTACCTAGTTAGACCATTGAAGCCATAATGATACTCTATAAAAACACGAAAGTAAAAGTACGCTCACCAGATGGAGACATAGACTCCTTTGACATTGTCACAGGTGTGCTACAAGGGGATACATTAGCACCATACCTATTAATAATCTATCTAAACGGCATACTTCAAAAGACGATAGATTTAATGAAAGAAAATATCCTTACACTAAAAAAGGCAAGAAGCAGACGATACCCGACAGGAACAATTACGAATACGGACTACGCTGATGACAGCACTTCAGCAAATACACCCGCCCTGGCCGAGTTCCTGCCGCCCACTCCATACTATGCAGCAGACAAAACGAAGTACATGTACTTTAATCAAATCGGTGATATCTCCACACTAAATGGTGGTCCTCTGAAACTAGTGGACAAGTTCATCTACCTCGGTAGCAGCGTCTCATCTAGCGAAAATGATATCAATACGCAACTAGCGAAGGCATGGACAGCTATCGATAGGCTATCGGTCATATGGAAGTCAAACCTATCCGATGAAATAAAACGTCATTTTTTCCAAGCAGCGGTCGTGTCTATATTACTGTATGGATGCACCACTTGGATGCTGACTGAGTGTATAAAGAAAAAGTTTGGCGGCAGTTGTTCAAGGATGATACGAGCTATATTAAACAAATCCTGGAAGTAATATCCCACAAAACAGCAGCTGTACGGCCACCTACCACCCATCTCGAAGACCATCCAAATTAGATGAACGAGACATTGCTGGAGAAGTAAGGATGAACTCATAAGCGACGTTCTCCTATGGACCCCTTCACACGGACGCTCAAGTGTAGAATGACCAGCTTGAACATATCTTCCACAGCTCGGTAGAGTCACAGGATGTAGTCTGGGGGACATGTCGGAAGCGATAGATGATAGAGGCGGCTGGCGAGTGAAGGAAATCTGTGCGAGCAGCATGACATAATGATGATATATATACATGGATAGAAAGACCGATTGGAACAGAAATATATATATAGAGAGATATGTACAAATTGAGATAGATATTTATGAACGGGCTGGGATAGGTAACTAGATATCTATCTAGTTAGATATACCAGGTAGGAAGTACCAAAGGACATTTGGTATTACTAATATAAAATGATAAACGGTTATTTTTTTCACAGGCCACGAAGGTCAAGTAGATAGACAACGGACCCCTCCAACCGAATATGCTTTGGTTTTTCTCATTTGAGAAAAAAATGTATGCCATGATCAGATGGTGAACTCACAGAACAGCCCCCTGTTGGCTCTGTTCCCTCAACATATAGCGATTGCAGCGAAAGGCAATCATCCAGTTTAGGATTATCATGCTTCGATTCATTTCCCCACTTGGTCTTAGTCTTAACACGGAGGACCACACGATATGCCTGGAGGAGGAGATGCTTTCTTGGATCGAGAGGATGACTACGAAAAGACTATACACCTGGCAACAGGACACTGCACCGTCACATAATTGGAAGAATCCAGTCTTGACCGTGAGAAAATTTTAGCATCCTAATATTTGGCTACTTCACTCCCCGGATT